>OV815272.1:29739009-30339009 GCA_929108145.2 Limnephilus rhombicus
TCTCTCTCTCTCTCTCTCTCTTCTCTCATCTCAACAAAAATAAATCCGCTGCCCCGGGAACCATTTATTGGATAACCAACACCATCCCAAGTGGTTCGCTACGTTTGGCGACTTAGCAGGGGTTCATGGAGTGAGGTTTGTCGGGATCTTGGCGGCGGATGCATCGGTCCACCGGCTGCATGGCAGGCCAGATCAGGAGAGAATGGTTGAGTGAGTCCCTTTGACTTATCCAGCCGTGCCCTCTCGCAACATCGCCTTGGACCGCAGTGGGAGGGATAGATTCATTCATAACTCCTAGACACACTGACCATCAGATTCCTACTCATCCTTAATGCCCTTTTTCTTCCCAGGACTTCGTCTATTTCCTTTCGTAAAAAGACCCTCCAGACAGCATCCCCAAAGATGGCATAGACCTTGAGGGGAATTATTATCCTTAGTGCCTCCTGTGTGAAGCTAATGTAAAAAAAAAATAGACAAAAGTAGACTCACTGTCGGAATGCCAGACAGATGGAATAAAAATGTAGTAATTACCTTACTTTCGATATTCGTGATATCGATAGAGCCGATATCATAAATAATGATTCTCAGTTTGTGTGCATTATTAACTAGCGTAAGTCTTCAGTCTTCAGCCTCGGTCCTCCTTAATTCCCTCTGGACCTCCTCGGAGTCCCGATATTAGTATTATTCGCTGGAGCCCGGCACGCCCCTGGAATCGTAGGAGATTTATTGCCTTCTCACTTTTCTACTTAGATATTTCATACTTCGCGAAAATTCTGGCAATTTGTTCTAACGAGAAGGCTTTGCCTCGTGCCGTAAAAATGGAAGTCCAAAAGCATGACGTGTAAGAGAACCAATCGACTTAATAACTTTTTGGATTTTCGTGAACTTTGTTAACCTTGTCCTTTTTACGTAGATACCTACCTACATAACTACTTACCCCTCTAAATTTTACACAACTGATAAACGACCATTTTCCATACATTTGGTTGTGTATCAGTTGTGTAAAATTTAAAACACGTTTATTAATAAAGCCCATACGGAAATAGTTAAGGCCCAGACATTTCGTTTAGACGATTTTTTTCCTGCAGTCTTTGCGAACACTTATTTTGGTTCAAAAAAGTTACGAATGTATTTCGGTGTTTCAGGCCGCCTCTAATGTTTGTGCTATTGGTTGCTAGATCATTGATTGCATTGATAAATTCATTGAACTGTGCTTTGATCGTTTATTATTATCAAGTTTAATATGACGAACTCCAAAATAATCTAATCCTTTCACAACATGCGTACAATTTACTAAACTATAAATAAATAAATGAAAAATTGAGCAATCAATTTTAGAGTTCTTGCCTAAGATGTCTCTTGAAACCTTCAAGGCCAATGTTGAAAATGTCAAGAGACCTACAGATATCATTTAGCAGCACCATACCTTTTGTCACACTATCAGCCATGCTGGGCCAGAACGTCCGTTCTGCCATATGAAATACAAGCAAGTCGTGGAGTCGACCCTGGCGGTAGTTGTTTGGTACGAACAGTTTATAGCATTCTAGGAGGTACGAGCTGTCAATGCAATAATTTATTATTTAAAATGCCGTTACTGTACGGCCCCATTCCTCGTAGATTTAGTACGCTCGTTTCAGAGAATAAATCCATGTAATTCATAAATTGAAGGATTCTCAATGCATTCTCATATGGTGAATCCACAGTTGATCCCCCAACGGCCACTTGCATGGACTTCATAACGACTTGGAAAAAATCGTGTGGATAGATTTTTTTACTAAGATTACGAAAATGTTAGTAAAAATTTTTAGAAATGCACAGTTTTTTTTATTTTTAAATAAATAAATCCATTATTTGGGCTTATGACGTCACTACATGAAAATGTCCCGTCGCCGAAAATGTTCGTATTATTTTTATAAAATTCCACACTGATTTATTTTTTTTATATGGCATCACTTTGATTTCAGGCGAATTTTTGAATTTGACATTTAACGTTCACTAGATTTATTGTTTGTTCTCTGCGAACGTATCATTTGGTTTGATTTTTTGACAGATGTTATGACGAGAACCTCGTACAATTTACGTTGTCCGTACGTGTTTTAGAGGTATAATGATAATGGTGCGAATTTTAACAAAATCAAATTTTATAATATTCTTATTATTATTATAATTTACAAGTACAAGTATATTACATTTGATTTAGTAATATAGACGTTGAACATTATAATGATTTATGATCAATAAGATGGATCAAGGAAAAAAATATTTATGAGATGTAATATTTTTGGTATGCCTCGTTATTCTCCTGTGCCATTCGTGTGGAATACGTTCTTTTTTTTTTAAATGATTGTCGGCTATGTAATTACCGTTTTTTCGCACCTATAAAATTATGTCCCGTCTTTCCGGTTTATAAAAAATGGTCTGATTTTTCGGATTTAAATTTTCAAAAACTCGCCAGGCTTTCAAAAATACGATTAAAAAAAAAAAATACCGAATATCTTAGAATATTTGCCTAAACCGGAAAAAAAAATTAAAAATGTAATGCAAGTGGCCTATTGATCCCTCGAATGATATTTACTATAAAATTATAATTTTTTGTGCATTATTTACCAACTTCAAACGCAAGAAATATTCAATTCGACTTCAAAAATACCCTTGATAATAAGTTGATATGAATATCAAAGGAATTTATACACAGTGTCGATTATTTTGTACTTATGCGATGGTACATACAATAATAGAGATCTAGATTTTTTCTTGATGCATTTGAATGAAAATTAGTTTTATTATTTTGTTATTCGATGGTACATCCTATCTGCACATCCCTACGGGGCCGATTAGTTATATTTTGTGTAATTAGGTAAAACGTTTTTTCCATTCAGCGACTGCACATTGTATATAAGTACACCGGGAGTCATGGAACCTTCTCGTATAGATATAGAGAAGGTTCACTGATTATTAATTCACTATTATTAATTCACTCTCTGACAGGAAGACGGAAACTTTCTGATTTATTGCTTCTGCACAAAATTATACATGCATCAGTTGATACACCAAACATTTTATCCCAAATTAACATTAACACACCGTCAAGAAATTCAACAAGGAAGATGCAAGATATTTTCTATATATCTACCTACCACACAAACACAGGATATTTCTCCCCTTTACCACGAACATTAAGACATTATAACACTATACACTGCTCTAATAATGAAATTGACATTTTTAATAACCCATTCAATACTTCAAAAAATATATTTTACCATCAATCGTATAAAGCTGATATTGTGATGAAGCGCTTTATTCAAAGACAGGAAATATTGTACCTACTGAACCATTGTCCCATCAGCATCAGCACAGGTGCCAATAATAAATTGTTGGTGATTCTTTTGTACTCTACCTTTTACTCATTCTTGTTCGTCATTCACTTTTGCATATTTACAAGTAGCTTATTATTACTGATATTATTTTTGTTGTAATTTTTGTAATTTAAATAATCCATGTATATAAATTTTTGGGCATAATGCCTGTTTTATGTACTTAAATAAAAAAAATTAAAAAAATAAATAGACATACTTTAGATGTTTTAATTCGTTCTAGTAATTCTATGTATATTTGCTGGTAAGGGCCCCAAACAGCAGAAGCGTATTCTAGTTTTTATCGTAATGCAGTTGAATACCGATGTCATTGCTTCGGGCTTGGAAAATTGTTTACTTGTTCTTATCACAAATCAAAGAAGTTTGTAACACGATGACGCCAACGCCACTATGTGATGTGAAAAGCTAAGTTTGGGATCAAATCTGACATCGAGGCCCCTTATGGATTTAACTGAAGACAATATTTCATCATCTAGCTTAGGTATGACACACACTATTTTAACGTTAAAGAAAAGTTTATTCTCATCAGCCCGTGAAGATTTTGTATCTAAATCAAGGTATTATTTAATACAATCTTGAATTTCGCATATCATCCTGAGATGTTGGAGATCGTCCGCAAAAAGCAAGCATGTACATCATCAATCAATATCAAGATTAGTAGAGGCCCATGTTTGACTCCTAAGGTATTCCTGAAAATGCCTGGCGAATTGCCTGGACTCATGACCGCCGACGCATCCATACTGTCTTCTGTTTCTTAAATACGTCACAAGAAAATTCTGTGGACCTTTCGTGACAGCACGTCGTAATCTACACGGTCGAATACCTTTGCAAAGTCCATATTAATCACGTATATGTTTGATATTGCGGGTCCAATCCTCTTACTACTTTATGTGAGAGTTTGAGAAGATTGGATATAGTTTATTTTTTCGTTAAAAAATTATGCTGATTTTCAGAAGAAACGGTTTCACGTTATTTGTCAAGTTTTCACATAATAAGGTTTCAAAAAATTTTGGAAATGATGATAAGACCGCTACCGCTCTATAACTGTGTGCCTCTGTTTTGCAACCAGGCTTGTATATGTATAGTGCTCGAAGTTTGGGAAAAGGTATTTTAATTCTTCTCAAATGGAACCATCTGTATGAAATCCTAGATTTGAAAATAATTATCCCGATACACGCGAATCCTGGTAGAGTAGACACCTACTAATTGATTGGAAAGCAATACATTTTGATTGTGGAGAAACAATAAATAAATATACAATTGTATGTACAGGTACTAACGATTTTTACCAGATATAGTTTCCATGGGAATCGGTATGAAAAAAAAGCATTTCTTGGTGGTGTCTCTCTGCTGTCGGCCAATATCTCGTCGTGGTAGGATGATAAGCATCGACATCTTCAATGTTACCTATAGAGAGTTCAGTAACTATCTTTTGACATACTTCTCAATATGGTGAAACTGCACCCTTGGACTTTTTTTGTCTTAATTTTTTTAATCTTCTCCGTAATACTTTGGTGTATAACTGTTTTATGGAGAACCTGAAAAAAAAAATTAAATAATCTGCAGGGGATTAAGTTTTAAGACTGGAGGAGGCGGCCATCGTTATATCCGCAGGGTCATACTTCTCTACTTCGCCACTTGACTTGTGATTACATCAAACTAAATATATATTCATTTCCGTCAGTGATATTTTCAAAACTGGATAAAAAACTGTGTTGTGTGTTGTGAAAATCACCAACGTAAAAAAAATTTCTTTTCAAATCCAGACTTACTATAAAATACGTACCTACCGTTATAATAATAATAATAAAATCCTACATTCATCAACAGATTTTTACAATTTTATACATTTTTTTAATTATCATTGACGAAAAGATCACTGCTGAAAGCCGGCAAGCGGCAACCAGCTGCATGTAAAATTTATATTTCACTAGACAATTATTTTTATTCTATTTTTGATATGTGTAAAATATTTTATGCCTGAGGGCTGAGATACGAAATATCTCACTATTCATTTTCTTCAAGCCAAATTACATTGCATTTTCATTATATTGATCGTTAATCGTGTGAATCAAAATTACTAATTTCGGCCTGTGACTCCTGTTCCATGAACTTTACTCTTGAACTAGGGTTTGATTTGAATTAAAGTTTCGTTTTCAAAATTGGAACTGATTGTGTGAAAAATTCAGACAAGCGGTAAAGTAGATAACTACATATAATATTTTAACAGAAAACTATTTAACTGACTTTTTCAAAATTGGAATAAAGAACTCCAGTGAAAAAATTATGCCTTAAAAAAAATATGTTCATATAGACCAATAAACGTCATTGGATGGGAAACGTACGGGAAAGTAGGAATGACATAATTCATCGTACTTATTAATTTATTCGTTTATTTACATATCTACTGTTTATAGAGATTTAGTTGTTGTGTTTATTGAAACATTATTTAGGCCTAAATAATTCAGTATCAAAAATAGAGGTATCTCTATTATTTAAAATATTAAAAAACTTTAAACTGTATGAAAAAATCGTATAAATATACTATATCATAATTCTACCTACTACTCTACGGCCAAATCAAAATGGCCGCAATCGATCAGCTGATATCGTTTGCCTACACTTTTGTGGGTGATTCTTCGTTTTTGATAATATTTATTTATTTTTTTATTTTTATTTTAACTTTATGAGTAAAACCTCAAATTGTAATATTTAATTAAATGAAGACAATATAAGCGAAACTCAATCGAAAATCTGAAAACAGAAAAATCAGAAAAAGATATTGACACATCTGGGACACGAACCCAGGACCTCTCGCTTACCGGGCGAACGCGCTAACCACTGCGCCACCGTGTCGATATCCAATTCGGTCACTTTTAACTGTATCATACTTCGACTAAGAACCACCCACACTATCTTCATTTTTCTTAACGCATATACTATTGGCTGCTATCTTTATGTATGATTGCAAGATTCAAACCCGAACTAAATGCTCTCTAGATAGTGTCTGGATAAATCTTTATCCATTTTATTTAATATGCGACATCTATTGACTTTTCTGCAAGTCTAGGATGAATATTTTTATTTTTATTTTAACTTTATGAGTAAAACCTCAAATTGTAATATTTAATTAAATGAAGACAATATAAGCGAAACTCAATCGAAAATCTGAAAACAGAAAAATCAGAAAAAGATATTGACACATCTGGGACATAAAGACATAAAGACATCATACATAAAGATAGCAGCCAATAGTATATGCGTTAAGAAAAATGAAGATAGTGTGGGTGGTTCTTAGTCGAAGTATGATACAGTTAAAAGTGACCGAATTGGATATCGACACGGTGGCGCAGTGGTTAGCGCGTTCGCCCGGTAAGCGAGAGGTCCTGGGTTCGTGTCCCAGATGTGTCAATATCTTTTTCTGATTTTTCTGTTTTCAGATTTTCGATTGAGTTTCGCTTATATTGTCTTCATTTAATTAAATATTTATTTATTTATTTATTTTCGGGAAATCAACAGTTTACATTTTTCCGGTACATGTTTGTGTAGCCAAAATAAAACCAATTATGGATTTCCTCCATGTGACTTTACCTATGATGAAACAGCATAATAACAAAATTTAAATAATAAAATTTATAATAAAGGAGTATGAGATCAAAAATTTTATAAAACAAAATATTAAATATATAAAACTAAAATTTACATAAAAATTTCAATACATTGGTAACTATAAGAAACCAGGTTGTACATATAAATAAAATCATAACAGAATTAAAGTATAAACGATAGAAACATAGACACATAACATATTCATGAAACATCAGAGAAATACTCTTTTATGTACCCCTTATATTTGGAAAGTTCAGAATTGAAAATGTCCACCTTGGATAATATGCTATTGCAACTATTGCATAGTCTGTTCAGACAAGAATTTTGCTTACAGTTTGTCTTGCATTGATCAACCCTGAATAGGACAGAAGAGCGTGTTGTACGCATAGGTACATTAAATTGAATTTTGTTTAGCAACTCTGGGCATTGAATATTATTGTTAACTAATTTATACAGGAATATTGCATCCATATGATGCCTTCGTACACTCAATGAATCAATTTTATAGTATGAAGCTGCCTCTGAATAATTACTAAATCTTACATATGACTTGTAACAAAGATATTTGAGGAATTTGTTTTGAATTGCTTCAATTTTGTTTGTATGGATTTTATAAAATGGAAACCAAACAACTGACGCAAACTCCAAATGAGTTCGTACGTAGGCAAAATAGAGTTGCTAAATGACGTTGATACTATTAAAAAGTTTTTTGTTTCTTATGATAAAACCTAACATTTTAGCAGCTTTATTTGTGATTTGTTGTATATGAAGGATATATTGTAGTTTACTATCATATTGTGACGATTGTGTTTTTTTCATGTTATTAAAATGATTCCAGAAGAGTTTGGGATTAATATTGATTTTAAAAGCTAAAAAAATAATAATTTCAAACAATTTTTATACCACTCTCCCGTAATAATATTCAAAAAATTAATATAATAAATATAATATAATGAATAAATAATTCCACCTAAATAATGTTTTAACTTATCGAATAGTACCATCTTTCTTCCATATAATTATCATACAAAATGACAACACCTGTTGAAAATAAAAATAACTTTTCAGGAGTGATGACGTTACCCGATTCAATACACATGCGGTGGATTTCGAGGATCTTGAAAAATTAAAACTTTGACAATTATTTTAACTATTAAAACTACCTCTAAAAAATATATATAGTGTTATTTAAGTAAGAAGGTCATTATTCAATAAAAAAAATTAGACTGGAGTTCTCTTATATGTATAAAATATCCTCCGGTTTTTCGCTAGATATTTTAAAAATAAAATTAACGTCAAAAAGTGACCGTCAACAGTAACAAAATATCGGGAGCACAGAAATGTCATAGATTAATCTGTTCACAGTGGCGCTGATGTCACAATTATACCTACATAAAAATATATATACAAAATAATAATGTCAAAACGTGAACCTACCGACGTGAACAAAATACCAGGAGAACGGAAATATGATTGGGTAATTTAATCTGGTTATTATTATAAACATGCCAGTAACTGTCAAATATTGCATGACGAGGAAACCATTTATATATCTTCAAATGCTTTTTAATTTTTTCATGATTTTCACAGGTCTGCGCTAGTAATGATTATAAAAGTCAACGCCAATTATCTCTTATCCTTATAATTTAGTGTGAAAAAATTATACCTGTTTCTCCTGGAAATTTTTAAGATCTCTTAAGCAGTCACAACGCGCGCCGGAATAGGGTGAAGGAATACACGGTGTCCGGAAACTCATCGTACCCGCAAGCGGCAAATTGGTGAATTTTATGGAGTCGATATTGTGTTTTAATTATTTTACATGATCTTTCGTCATCGAGTATAATGCATTCAATGCAAACATTGTGCAAAGAGAAAACTTTTTCTCTATTTCAAAAACTATTTACACCTATTACAAACTATTACAGCTGACCATAAAAAAATCGAGTGCAGTTCACAACACGCGGTAGAAACGAAACTTTACCAAAACAATCTCAAACACTAGAAGCCTTGAAAAGTTACATCATAATCAAAGCGGCCATTGATGCTTTTGCAGGTGTTGTAATTATCATTTCCGTTTCATCCGAATTTCAAATCACAACGGGGCTATAGAAGTTTTACTTCAAAAATAAGATAGAACGAGTTTAACGAGGTGAGGAAGTGTCATTTGGTGGTACATATGGCAAAACGTGACTCATCGTCTATTGATGTTTCGTGGCAAAAATTTCACGACATACATACCTAACTATATCTACACTATGAAAAAAAATTGTCTTAACTTAAATGTATTAACTTCCGTGGAAGAAACCCTGTAAATCTCCTTAACTTATATCTCAAAACATTAAAACAACCACAGAAACGGATTCAACATAGTTTTCAAATGACTAGACGTTTGATAAATAATGTAATAAGATTAACCTATTGAAATAAGTCCTGGTTCAAAAAAACTGTGTTCAGTCTGTGGCTTTATTGTTTTCCAATATTTTCAATGTCTCCGAGAAACAATAAAATTATTCTTCTCTTTTGCTGTTTATATTCTCGGGCCAAGGTCTATTACGTCACCAGCTAGATATCTGATTAATGGCTTCCGATTACGTTTGCTATCTGATCAAATAAACTGCTTTTACATTTTGCCACGAGTTATCTTTCATGTTGATGTCGTCCTGGCATTGGGAGTCAGAAAAACCTCGGGCAGACGACTTATCATACGGTATTATATCTTATTATAGCTTATGCCCGATGTATACTGGTTGCCCGTCTTATGGCAGTGGGTTATTCAATGCTAGTGTTCGTCCATCTGTCTTGAACCTGGAAGAATTTCCATCAAGACAAAATAAGTCGTATTCAAGATAAATGCGTGTGACTCCTAACGAGTAATGCTAGTCTCACACTGGCGCCATCCTCTCGTAATAATGTATGCTCTCATTGGGAATGTATGTCAAGCGATTTTAGTGAAACCAAGACCAAGCCCTTAGATATATATTACGAGAGTATAGCGCTCATGTGAGATTAGCTTGAATTCAAATTAGCTGGTACAATCAAAACATTCGATTTTGTTTGGTTTGATGCACTGAATTTTCGAATTAGTTGCTCTAACACTTAAAAAAAAAACAAAAAATAGTCCAGTAAACGAATGGTCCAAAAGGAGGTGTAGAATGCGTGAGCAGGAACCTAAGCGATTCCTTCAGGAACTTGTTTAGGGTGCTTAGGGTGTGAACATACTAAAAGTCCTGACGTCTAGGTGGTGAGCTAGGGGGGGAGGGGGGGGGGGAAGGTCCCGATTTTCGGGTTTCCGTTTATATCTCAAAAACGGTGGGTTGCAGAGGAAAACTTTTTAAGAATAAGTAAAAGCTCATAAAATTATCTACAACTTTTATTCTATACGTAATTTTGGAAATCCCAGCCGTATTTGAGTTATACGCTCCACAAATGTCAATATTTTCGAAAAAAATCATTTTACCTCACATTTTTCATCAAACATTCCTTCATATCGTCTAAAATATTCATCAAAGAAAGAAATTTATTTGAAAAAGTTGTAAATAATTTTATTACCTTTTAATATATATATATATACATATGTAAATAAATCTCCAACCAGTAAATATTTACAGCAATTTTAAGTTTTTTCTTAAATGTCGTCATTTTCAGAAAAGCTGTTTTTTCTTACCAAATTATTAAGACGGGTTTTTTCTTCATGGGAAATTCCTTATTAATTTTTGCACGCAAGAAAGCAGGTAAGTTGTTCTCGAACAGATGATTAGTGGAATTCATTTTATAATCATTATTATTGTGATGGGTGATGGGTGATTGGGTTAGTAGTCGGAGATGCTGCAATAACGTGCTACGATGCTGTTCAAGTTGGTGAAAAGGCAATGAATGCGATAGTGGGCTTGACATTCTCAGACATCAAGTTGTCCCGCAAAGATCGGGCATTCCCAATGTCTTCTGTCAGCTCGTCGATAAAAATTCACGATGAAAAGGTTGCAGTTGACTCAACATGGATGTGTATAAGCAAACGATCAGCTGAGTATTTGATGAAATTCTTTGAGTATGAGCTGGCCCCATTTCCCTTGGCACTGTTCAATGAAAGTGGGATGCGAAAGACAACTAAATCTGTTCTGTATAGCTTATTCGAGCCTACCAAAAAAACTGTTCTACTGTCTCAGATGAACATAGTTGTGGACGGAGGATTTCTACTACACAGAGTAATTTGACAAAAAGATGCCTCCGTTGCCGCAATTTGTGATCATTATATCACCTATGTCAACCACTACTATCCTGGAATGACTCGCACTGTGGTATTTGATGGGTACGCAAACCCAGCCAATAGTACGAAATCACAAGAACAGATGCGACGATACAGACTGAGAAGGTCAGCCGACATCAATTTGACATGGAACAAATCAATACCCGTTAAACAAGCAGATTTTTTATCCAATCCTACAAACAAAATTAACTTCATCTCCTTACTACAGACAAAGTTTCGGGAGAATGGGATACAGACTCTTCAGGCCACCGATGATGCTGACGTCCTTATCGTGAAGACTGCTGTGGAACTATCCTTTCACAACTCTGTGGCTGTCTTTGGTGAGGATGTGGACCTCACTGTCCTTTTGATTGCTTCCACTCCTCCCACCTAAGATATTCTGCTGCTGAAACCCGGACGAGGGAAAACCAAAACAATGGCACTGTCCACCCAAGAGATGCAGCATCGTGGATTTGAATACATCCTATTTTTACATTCATTTACCGGATGCGATACAACGTCTGCAACTTTCAGGAGAAGCAAGGTGGGCTTTTCAAAATTGTACTTGGGGTCAGAAATGATCAAACAAGCGGCAATGATCTTTTACAACCCCTCCTCTACTCGCGACGAGGTTGAAGAGGCTGGAAATAAATGCTTCCTGAAATGGTATGCGGCGCCAAAAAGACAGACCTCCCTTAACCAGTACCGCTTCCAGTCGTTCACAAGGTCCGTGGCAAATATGAAGCCTGACATCAGCTCCCTCCCTCCAACAGAGAGTGCAGCTAAACAGCATTCCCGGCGGACATACCACCAAGTTCAGCAGTGGCTTGGAATTGAGCTGCCACCTGAAGAATGGGGGTGGAAACACGAAGGAGACACCCTGGTGCCAATTACAACAGAAGATCCTCCAGCACCGGAAGTCCTTCTGAAAATGATATTTTGCCGCTGCACCAAGGATTGTGCAATTGGCAAATGTGGATGCCGAAGAGCAATGCGGATCTGTTCTGCAGCGTGCCTTCACTGCCAAGGAAGATGCCTCAATAGCGTGCCTGTTGCCGAGGACGACGATGAAGACGACGTAGAGCCCTTTCAGCAAGAACCATCCATCACTGAGAATGACGATGCCATGGATGAACAACGCTTGCCAGGACCCTCCCGTTCAAAGAGGATGAAAACGTGAATCCATATAAAGTTGAGAGTGTAACATGATGTTATTGAGAACGGTGCCAAGGGAAATGGGGCCAACTCATACTCAAAGAATTTCATCAAATCCTCATCTGATCGTTTGCTTATACACATCCGCTGAAACAGCAATGTTGGGTCAACTGCAACCTTTTTATCGTGAATTTTGACATTGGGAATACCCGATCTTTGCGGGACAACTTGATGTCTGAGAATGTCAAGCCCACTATCGCATTCATTGCCTTTTCACCAACTCGAACAGCATCGTAGCACGTTATTGTAGCATCTCCGACGACTAACCTAATCACCCATCACAATAATAATGATTTTAAAATGAACTCCACTAATCATCTGTTCGAGAACAACTTACCTGCTTTCTTGCGTGCAAAAATTAATAAGTAATTTGCCATGAAGAAAAAACCCGTCTTAATAATTTGGTAAGAAAAAACAGCTTTTTCTGAAAATGACGACATTTTACGAAAAAACTTAAAATTGCTGTAAATATTTACTGGTTTGATATTTATTTACATATATATATATATAAATATATATTCTAAAAGGTAATTAAATTATTTACGAATTTTTTCAAATAAATTTCTTTCTTCGATGAATATTTTAGACGATATGAAGGAATGTTTGATGAAAAATGTGAGGTAAAATGTTTTTTTTTTTAATATTGACATTTGTGGAGCGTATAACTCAAAAACGGCTGGGATTTCCAAAATTACGTAAAGATTAAAAGTTGTAGATAATTTTATGAGCTTTTACTTATTCTTAAAAAGTTTTCCTCTGCGACGCACCGTTTTTGATATATAAACGGAAACCCGAAAATCGGACCATCCCCCCCCCCCCTCCCCCCTCTCCCCCTAGCTCACCACCTAGACGTCAGGACTTTTAGTATATTCACACCCTAAGCACCCTAAACAAATCCTGAAGGAATCGCTTAGGTTCAACTGCTCACGCACTCTACAACTCCTTCCTTTACTGGACTAAAAGTAAAGTTTACTAAAAAAATGCACAATTTTATTTCGTCAAAGCAACCCTTTTTCATGAAATGAAAATCGTTTTGAGTGAATTTTAATCAATTATTTTATTTGGCATCGAAATAATTTCGCGACAATGTGAATTATTTTTTGAGTTAGGGGGCATACCCCCCCCCCCCCCCTTTTGGTGAGATAAATTTGGGCCATTTCGTATATTCTTTTCAAGTAACGTGAGATTTTGCAGGAAACCCCCCTCCTCCTTTTGAGCTCACGTAATGAATGTATGTCCCCTTATTACGCCGTGTTGCGTTTGTTTCTCGATTTCTCGATTTCTCGACTGTAACTTTTTCAACGGATATCTTTATTATTCCTATACCCTCTTTGCATTTCTTTGTTCTTTGATAAAGCTATATTAATATAATTTGCAACGGCATCGCTCAACACACTCATGTCCCATTTATAACAAAACTTGTACTTAAATGTTACAATTTTGAGATTGCGTTTAAAAATAGTTATATAAATAATAACACTAATGCCATAGTATTAGAAAATTGCATTGAACTTATTCGATGCAAATCTTTCAACCATCGTTGTCGATAATAGTTACACCGCTTTGTTAATAGCCTCAAATAACTTTAAGATATTGTGTGTTAGGTACCTACGTTGCTGGTTTATTGAGTTTAATTTTGTGCATAAGCTGAAAAAATTGTTAAGCCATTTGAAAGTACTCACAGGGACCCAAAAAGCGAACAGCGTGATTGTCTAACCAATGACAGCCATTAAAAACATCGCCATTTGCAACTGTAACAATGGCGACACTTTTTATTGACTCTCATTGCCTACAAAAGGTCCCGGGTGGGTTTTTTTAAATGCCTTCTGAATGCTTCTGTAAAGCTTATAATACAATACATTTGATATTATTATAAAACTAGTTGAAAGCGGGTCGATGTCCAAAATCATGTTTTTTAATAATGACAAATTTTATATTAAAGGTATTCGAAATAAGCAGCAAACATAATATAATATTAGTTCTTAAAGTAAAGCTTGATGTTTTCATACATTTTAATGGCAATGGGTGGGAACCTGTAAAACAGACATTATGAATTAAGGTCAATATTTTTTTTAAGTGATTAAATTGGCAGATAATAATATTATTTCATATCCAGTCGAGCGACAAATATTTTTGGAGTCGACCCCAAAAGCTATTTAACTCTTTAGTTGCTGCGGAAAATGGAAAAAAAATCCTTAAAAAAAAATAGAAATGCCTAGACAACAAAAAATATGTCTCTACGTGATGTAGATTTTCTATGTGACGAGTTTTCGGGCACCGTATATAGTATATGTCGGCGGGCGATCGTAAAATCAGGTCGATCATGATGCGCCTGAGGCACTTCACGAAGTAGCTAGGCACATCATGATCTGCCTGATTTTACGACCGGCCGCCGACATATACAAACTATTAATAGGGATGACGCGACGCTAATCTTAATAATTTGTGGTATTCGGTATTAGATGGCTACACCAAAACTAAACGCAGAAAACCACACTCACAGGATTAACGCTTGCAACGCTTGGTGTCACTTCTACACTTAAATACACATTTCACAACAATGTACAGTATTTACATTTCCCTGACACTGTAACGATGTCCGGTTGGCTAAAGAAGGAGGAAGCGCAACACAGCATAACCCCAAAATTAATCACGATAAATACAATTGATGTTTGTAATATAAGTAATGAGTATAATTTATTAAGTTTACTGCAAGATGGCGAGGCCCCATTAGATACTAGATTGAAACTCACTCGAAACCGTTACACAGTCATGTCGTGTTGCAAAATCTGTGAATTGAATAGTTGGTCAAACTATTTGGCTTGAGTTTTAAAAACGGTGCCAGGAAATTGGTACTATGCAATAAGTGAAAGACATCGATTAATTGTGGCCGATATCCAATGCAGATCTCTCCAACCATTGCACTTCCCACTTCAGATTAAATGCTGATTGGAATCTCGTCCCACTCCTGATCAATAATAAATTTAACTTTTTTTAAATTAAATGAATTGCTGAAAAGTATCTTACTTTTATTAACATTTTCATATCGACTGTTAATTGGTAAAACACTTCAAGCCATGTTCGTTTCAAACAGATTAAAATAATATTTACAGATCAGGTATTTCGAGAAAACCTTAGATTAATTTACTGAATCCACAAATTTCACAGGCAAACAGAATTGCCATAATATTTTACATAAAATTTTCGAAAAACAAGTAATAATAAAATACAAGTTGTTTATTATTAGTTTTACGAATCCTAAATATTCGTTTCTATCGTCTCCTGTAAAGTTTTCATTTTGTGGCTTGAAGCGTTTCACAAGTTTCATCACTTCCTAAAGCTTTCTTTTCTTAAAATATCAAGCTTTTCTGCCCGACCTAAACTCATATTTCAAATCAAAAACAAAGAGGTTTCAAAACCAAAAAAATATTTTTTACAGTTAAGTGTCGTTTTTCTAAGCTCCGTAGCTGAAAAAAAATTAAATTAAATATACACAACTAAAATAGTTGTTTTGATATATAAATGGAAAGGGCTGTCTAGTTTCACAGCGCCAGAACCCGCCGTTGAAGTTTTTATTCTGCCTGAAGGCTCATAGA
Organism: Limnephilus rhombicus; assembly: GCA_929108145.2. Taxonomy (NCBI): domain Eukaryota; kingdom Metazoa; phylum Arthropoda; class Insecta; order Trichoptera; family Limnephilidae; genus Limnephilus; species Limnephilus rhombicus. The sequence continues at coordinate 29,755,050 of OV815272.1, forward strand.
GATTATTTCTGCTTTTTACTAAAACTGTGTGAATCTCTTGATTTCGTGAAGGTACGTACGCTTAATGGAGTAACAAATGTTTTATTACCTATGTTGATCGTTAGGGTAGGTACTACCAACATAATTAATTAACTACTGGAATTTTAATTGAAATCATCATTCTACAGCTCAATCAAATTTAAGATATGCTTGGAAGAATGTGTATAGGTAATGTTGCTCTTTATGCGTTTAAAACCAATAAAAAGAAGCCTTATAGTACCTATTATTTCACACGTACTGAAACCTCATAACTCATAACAAAAATCACGCGAGTATCCATACATATATTATTATATTGCTGCGTGTAATATACTTTCTGGTCTCTGATTTTTAGTTTTTCCACGAAATAAACGTTTTAACTTTTTAACTTACGTGAAACTTTTAAAAGGCATGTGCAAAATCACGAAGACATAAATCATAAGTCTGATATTCGTCGCTTTATTATAATTATTGGTTTTACTCAAATGTCAAGAAAATAATCATCATGAGAAACACACGAGATAAAACAAACAGTTGTTGTGTATCTATTACTCCCCCTACAGAGCTTTTTTAAATTAAAAATATCACCACAATAGAAAATTGTAATAGGCAAGTTGGAACTATTTGCTTCCAATTTTGAATCATATAGAACTTCAAATCTTCTCTCGCAGATTTTAAATTGTTCCAAATATGTAGGTGCCTAACTGTAGTCTAGCCTCTCGTACTTTCCCCGTTTTTCAAATAAAAGATTTGTTTAGTACTTACCCGCTGCGCTGTGGTGTTAGTTACCCTGTTAGATAAATTGCCCATTGGTAATAATTAAGACTGATAGATTTGCGCCATCATTTGGGGAAGGGAGAGCGACGATCGGTGAGCGAGTGATCAGTGATCACGATCACCTAACTTGTATGTGATGGATCCCTGGAATGCCCGTGGTAATTAGCCGGTCAATCGGTGTCGCGGTACTCGGGAATCAGAATGCGTTCAGTTGCCAGTCGCCAGTCATGTGCCAATGTTCGATTTTATTTTATTTTCAGGGAATAAAGCAATGCATTTAACTCACCAGCTTCATTAGTTTGAGTACGTACCTACCTAGTCGATTGAGATTTTGCAGTTGTGTTGCTAATTTAACTAACTGTTTTTGTTAACTACTCCTAGAGGCATTAATTTTTTCGTCGATAGTAACAAAATAAAAATCATAACTTTTTTTGTCGTAGACCTTCATCAAATGAGATGGTAGTAATGGTTCTTTCGGTATCCACCTAATAAATAACTATTAGATATATAAATATACACTTGGGGTGACCCGTGGAAGAAGTGTTGGTTGCTTTTCCTTCCCAGAACCCTCCTCTCCTTCCTTTCCCTAAAAGACCCTCCACACAGCATCCCCAAAGATGACATAGGCCCTCAGGGAAATTATTTTCCTCAGGGCCTCCTGTGTGAAGCTTATGTAAAAAAAAAAAAATCCAATAAATGGTTCCCAAGGCGGCGCTACTCATACCCGCCTCCCAAATGGATATGTATATGTCGCATGCCAATCGTAAAATCAGGTAGATCACGATGCGCCTCAGGCACTCCACGATCTGCCGCCAGTCACTTCACGATGTGGCTAGGCTCATCATGATCTGCCTGATTTTACGATCAGCCTACGACATATATACCAAATTGGGTCATATCATTTCTAAAATCATTTATTGAATAACCAACCCCTCTGCCATAGGTCACCCCAAGTGGTTCGCTATGCTTTTTTTATATGAATACCTCACAAAAGTACCAACTACTCCCATCTGGAGCCAGTAAGACTATGGCATCCCCAATTGTGGTATGTTGTGATGCTGAATGTAGTGGAGAGGGGAAGGATATTTAAAAAAATTACCTGGCTATTCAGATCTAGTCACCATACACGGCTAAAGCCTTTTCATAAGCCTAAACCTACATACATTGTACACCAGGGTAAAAATTAAAAAAAATCGTTTAAGCAATACAACTTTTTTTAACCGACTATAACACAAGATTCCCAACTGTCTGGCGCCAGTGAGACGTGGCCCTCGACCACACCGGCCGTCGAACGCCGGCCACGCTTGGTGACTTAGCAGGGATGCCCGGTTCACGGGGTAAGGTTTGTCCGGGTCTTGGCGGCGGATGCATCTACCCACAAACTGCGTGGGAGGATCAGCCAGATCGAGAGAGACTGGTTGAGGGAGACCTTTTGACTTCTCCAGCAGGGCTCTCTTGGAACATCACCTTGCGCCGCGGTGGGAGGGAAGGAATCATTCGTCCATCACTCATGGACATACAGACCACCAGATTCCTACCGATCCCTCATATCTTTTCCTTCCCAGAACATCCTCTCCTACCTTTCCCAAAAATATCCTTCACACAGCATCCCTAAAGATAATTGTAAAAAAAATCAGTGTGTGCAGTTCACACGCGGTAGAAGTGAAAGCTTCAGTTAAATAAAGTATTGTCTACTATTGAGTGGGGAGGCTACGAAGCACCTTTTAGTCTATCTCATTCTCTCGCACGCCAAATCCTATAAATGTGTGTACTTGTCTCTTTTTAGTGTCGCTATTTTATGTTTCATCGAGTTTTAAATCACAACCATTCTTAAGAAGTTTTCACTTGAAAAAAATATAGGTATGTATAAAAATATATGTATATATACGACCATCCTATTACCTTTTAAAACGAACTCGTTGTTTAATATTAATGATAATAAATATTTAAATGTATCACGCTTTATAATCGAAGTTAAATAAATATTATGCACGCATGTTCTTCCACAACAATGACATTCTTTATTTGTTTCATAATATAGACAATATGTATAACAAGTGATATTATGACAAAAATAAATATAAATATGTACACTTATTGTGTCCGTGTATTCATGAAAATTCGCACATGAGTTTTCATTTCAGTTGGCCAAACTGCGCGAAAGAGCGCTAAAATTGAAAGTCGTAAAAGAACACGGTAAAGCAATATTATTAGATTACCCGGCATTGTGGCAGCATTGACTAGAGAATCGATAATTCCAAATGTGGCCGCTGGAGGGCAGCGTGCGGCGCGCGCCCACTCTTCGCTGCCAGTAACCTCGAACGAACGTAATAATATGCGTTTAATCGTCCCGTCAAGATGATAAAAATATTTTTTTTATTTAATGCACGTTCGTACGCCGAACTAAACAAAAACTTAATATAAAAGGTACATTTATTTATTTGTGTACCAAAATAAACGTTAATTTCGACGTACGTGTAAACGCACGCTCGCGTTCCACGCAGTCAGCTGCTGCCTTAGCTCGCTGTTCCGTGTCGCTTCTTGTCCGCTTTCGATGTTTTCTGTTTTATTTTGTTATTTCTGTGATGCAAGCCCAGTTTGCCGCTAAAAATACCCTCTCTGTGAACTCTAAAGGCAGTCAGTGTGGTGTAAGTGTATTTTAAGATCTGGAATCCTTTCAAGAGAGGTAAATTCGCATTATTTATACTAGCAGGTCGAACATAACCTCACATCGCCCGCCTTGTTCGCTAGCCGCGGGCGAGGCTCGCCTTCACATGGGAAATGTCGCCAAATTAATTGATTTTTCCTTTCTTTGTAGTATTAAGTATTATGTTGTTTTCATGGACGATCTTACCCATTGAAAGATGCTAAAATTGTGTTTTCATTCTAGACTTTGAATTTTTTTAAACACGTGAAATTCAGCCGTTTGGAACGATTCGTGCAAGTAGTCTGATTTTAATTGTATAAATTATATTTCTCTGGTATATTTAGTTAACCAGACATGATAATTATTACACCAAATAAATCATATCGAAGTCATTGTACCTATCCATGGACATTTTTCTTGTTAAAATCCGGGTGTTGGTTTCGTATTTTTGTAAAAATAAACACGACATAAATTTAGAAACAAATGACAATATCTCACCTGCTGGATTTGTATTCCTTATTTTAGAAAAGAATGCAGAATAAATCATGATTATAATTTTTTTGACATTTGAATAAACAACAATTTGAATTGGTGTGATATTGTCTACTAACATTGTTTACTTTATGCTAAGCCAATAGGTGGTGTCTGTTTTGTACCTAGGCTAAAATTTTCGCATTATATTTGTATCCAATCGGTTTCTAGTAGGAATCAATTATATTTATCATAGTGATGTCTGCGTAGCCGCCGTATAATAACCGCCTACTTAAAGTAATTAATTACGATTTATTCACTACCGAAAAAGCCCATAATTACTTTCAAGTACCTAGGTACGTAGGTACCTACTTCTGTAATCTTTCTCTTGAACTTCAATGATGTTGAGATAGGTATTATACATAATAATAATTAACGATGATTTTTTTTATTTGTCCGCACTTGTTTATCCGTTTAGCCTTGAATTGGGAATAAAATAATATACTTAAGATTCGTTTACTTTCGTTATTCATGATGAAATGAATAGGTACTGCATAATATTATGAAGGTAAATTATCTCAAAAGAATGCATTTTAAAACCTGTTTGTAAAATCATTATAATATAAGAACCTAGGTACCTACCTACTTGCATGCATCTTCTAAAACCAGTTTTCTGCGGAATATTAAAATTATAATTTACCCACGCCCACCTAATAAATAAATGTATCGGATTTTTTGCTAAACATATTTTGTATGTGAAAAATTATATATAGGTAAGTACCTAGATATCCATAGTAATTTTTCTGAATTATCAGAATAGGAAAAAAGGAATAACTCTAATTTCTTTTGCATTCTTTGCCATTATGTTAAGTTGTAAAATCAATGTAGGTACCTATATCAATAGCAAAGGGAAAAATGCATTGTTTAAATCTATGTATCGATTTAATTTCACTTTCATTCAAAATTCACGCCAAGGCTGAAAGTCAGCTAAAAATCTGTTTATAAACAGTTAAACATTTGACCTTTTTCTATTTATTTATTTGTATTAAGTAGAATGGAATAAGACACCTTTCTCAAATATCTACCTACATAGTTAGATTTTAAAAATCAGCCGAGCGATTCTATATCTTTTGTGGAATCGTTATTGAGATAACGGACGTGATCTCCTGTCAGATTTGTTTATTTGCTTTTTCTAAGTACAATGTACCTACATTAAATTAATAAAGAATAATCAACCATGCTTGCAGGAATTCGTGTTTAAAACGATCTAAACTAAAATATGTGACAGTAAATATGTAAAAATCACACAAATCTGACAGGAGATCACGTCCGTTGGGTATCTCGATAACGATCCCACAAAAGATAAGAATCGCTCGGCAAATGGGATGAAAGCGGACAAAGGGAATAATTATCCCTTTTATCCATACATCTTTTATCCATTATTTTTCTTTTTTAAAATGCTCAAAATGAAAAACTCAAATTAACTAAATTTAAATATAATGAAAGCTTTTATGTTCAGTTTTTTTAGATGCGGTTTAGGTACCCTTCAAAGAAACATTGGTATTTTTAAATTAATTTTGTTGAATAAGAAATTAACTCTGGGGGGTTTCCAGACTTATCTGATAAAAAAATGCGTTAACGTAGGTATCGCAATAATTTTTTTTTAATCGTTGCAAATGTTTCATGACATTGTTTCTTAGATACTCGTACTTAAGGGCTTTAAAATAAATATTATTTATTATTATTATATTATTCCACAAATAAGAAATTACAAAGAAACATGTCATAGGTACCTACCTATCCACCATGAAATATTATTCTTTCTGTAAATTGTTTCATCACTGTAACCAATGTACCTACTAGGTATTTGTTTCTATATTATAAAATAAATAAAACTACTTAAACGCAATGGCGACAATTCTTGATCCTAACTCAATAAAAATAAAATATTCCAATAGTCTTCATAACAATAAACAAGTCTGTCTCAACACAAATTATATTTGCCACTTATATTTGAAGTGAAACTTCTATAGCCCCGTTACAGTGATTTGAAATTCGGATGAAACGAAAGGCTCCTAATGGTTGAGATATAAAACGGAAACGATGATAGGTCTGCGCTCATTGGCGGCTTTGTTTGCGGGTTGGACCATAGCGTAGCGGTACAGTGCATCGCAAATCTAAGCGGTCAGAGAAATCCAGCGGACGGAGGTTCGAATCCTACGAAATCCAAAAAAATAAACATTTTTATTTTTGTAAATCAATATCCAATCTTCAAACCACTTGAAAATAAACAGGCAAAATAATGCGACATCTAGCGACTTTCTAGTTTCACTTCTATCACACTCTAATTTTTTTTCCTCTCAAAGGATGATACACATGCCTTCATTCTAGTAGGCAATAAATAGTTCGTTATCCAAACTTCGCTGTAATTGTCTAAGCGTTCCTGTTTTAACTTGACCGTTTTGCAATTCGTTTGTCTGTAAATTTGATTTGTTTGTGCTTTCTGTTAATTGTAAAGATTATTTTTACAAATATCAAATCATGTATTTTTCGGACTTTTTTAATAGCAATTTTTCCTACTGCCTGAAGTAAGCTTGAAAAAATAATTTTCATTAGGATTGTGATGTTTCTTTGTACAAATTGTATAATTCCTTATTTAAAATTTAAATAAATGTTACTGAAAATATAGTTATGTTTTATAATACCTATTAAGAGGTAGGTATTTATGTACCCACTACAAATTTATGAGTTCAGGGAATATTTTGGTTTTGATTTATTAAATAAGAGAAAATTAGAAACATAATTTTTTTGACGCTAGGTCTTCTACAGAGCTACAAATAATATAAGTTAGCGGTGGCGTAAATAATAACTAACGCTTTTTCCATTTTTTTTAGTTTGGCAACCACACCTAGTAGTAGACAACAGCGCCTTCAGTTTTCGTCAACTTAATTTTATTTCTCGCGCTGTGTACCTAGGTACTGTTTACAGAATTGCATACTAGTATTTATTATTGGAAAGGTACCTAGATACTTACTTATGGATGATTGATTAAAAGAAATGGAAGGTTCAAGGTGTATTGTGGGAGCTACATCAAACAGGAAAAAAATTGTTACGCAAAATGTTGTGTTATAATTAATTAGCAATTTGTAAACTTTATTGTACAAGTTACTAATCTATATAATAATATATGAGATGACTATTGTCCATGTATATAATATTAAGCATAGGAAATGCTTTGAACTTTCAAAATACGTTCTTTAAACCCCCGCGAAGGTTCTGGATTATTACAACCACACGGCAATACATATGAAAAGTTTTTATATCATTACAAAAACTCTTGCGAAACTGTCAAAATTTGAGAATGACATTTTGCGAAACAGTGATTGTTAAATCAAAATTAAATTTTCGAAACTATTTAAATAAATGAATTTATTTGAAGTACTAGCCTAATACTTTGATTCGAATCAAGAATTATAGATATTTTACACAGGTACCTATGTTTGGTACCAAATTTGATTGATTGTTCTTATAATATACAAAAATAAATATTTGTACTATATGAAAAATTGAATTAAAAAAATTGTAATAGGTGGCAAGCGAGCTGTTTGAAAACTGAATGTACTGGGACTATGGAATATGGAACGCGGGAGGGAGGTTGGCGATTTGATCAATAGGTATTTTACCAAACTGTTGCTGTCACTGTCAATCTTACTCCCCGAATACTGAGCGAAAGGGACAACTGCACCTCAGGCTGATAATACCTAAATAAAATCATCAAAACCGAGGTTTCGTATTCCAAAACTGGACCGATTTTTAAGATTTTTTTTCTAACCGTGTTAGAAAAAAATACACCATGTTTGTATGTTTTCCTTTTTTAAAAAGTACATCGACTGGTTTGTATCCTGAACATGTTGATGGTGTTCAAACCAGACAATTTTAACTATTTTTGGAGGGTCCGCACTCACATAAGAAGTAACTTATCAAAAAGCAAAACGTACCTACACGCTAGTGGTTGATATCTATATTATATTAAAAAAATATATGCACTACTGTCAAAATCCAGAAAGGAAATTGGGGAAAACGTTTGAATGGACAACACTCTGCCCGGTTTCCTATTAAGGCTCTGCAACCGGGATCGAAAAGAAGAAGATGGCGAGATACGAAATTACGAATGTTAGAGGAGAGCGCTAGCATTTACAGCGACAAAATCGATGCGAAAATTGCGAAAATGTTTAATAAAACACGACTTTTAAAATTGAGCAAAAATCACTGAGAATTTTTTCATACATATAAGTTGTAAAATAACTGAAACAAACGTGTTTATAATAATTTTTGGAGCATACTTTGCGATTTTTTTTCTATCGAGGGAATTGTATGTAATTTGCGTTTCGGCGCGGGCAAAGTCTAGATTTCTAGATATTATCTTCAAGAATAACATATATTTTTTTAAGAGCTTGAAAACTTACCGTGTTTAATGGAAATATGTAATAAATCGGTAGAAATCCGGGTTGCGGGCCCTTAAGATTTATTCCAGCATAATTATGTAGACGCTTATATGATTTCGAATCATATTGACAGTGTGCTTAATTATGATAATGTTTATAAGACTAAGAATATCCTATATATTTATTTCTAATAAAAAACCCATCCTTCGCCAATTTTAGTTTTAAATCTCTGCCGCTAAAACCGCGGTAATGATTTTTCCATTTTAGTCCGTTTTAATAACAATGTCGTTCACACCTCCTTTACGCTCTGTGGAGCTCCTGTTCAAATTAAATTAATATTAATTAATGAATGTGTCGGAATTCGGTATGTTGGTTATTAAGAAAAATGAAACATGCACACGAGTCACAAGGCGTGTCGTGTTGCTAGGGAGACCTTACCGTTGCTAAAAAATAAAAGTATATAAGAACCTAACCTAACTAAATAATAATAATAAAAACTTTTTTTCATCAATAGATTTTTTTACAATATACATTTTTTTCTTTTATAATTGATTCTATTGATGAAAAGCTCACTCCTTAGCTACAATTCAGGATTTCTCCTGGAAAGCAGCTGGTTTTCAGCAGTGCCTAAAGAATCCTAACAAGGTTTTAATTATTATTATTTTATTTTTTTTGATAAACTGATGTTTAAGACAAGATTTTTATGCATAGTACCAAAGGGTAAAAATTATTATAAGTAATAATTATTAGCCTGAAACACCCATCTACGTTGAAAAAATCTCACAAGAAAAGATACATGCCGCCGACGGGACTCGAAGTCCGAGTTCGAGTCCCGTCGGCGGCATGTATCTTTTCTCGGGAGATTTTTTCAATGTAGATGAGTGTTTTAGGCTAATAATTATTACGTATAATAATTGTTAAAAAGGTTTTTATTTTAAAGACCTTTCTGCTCCTGTCTAGTTTGGGAGTGCGTAGAAAATCCCGAAAAAAAAGATGCTGGTGAACTGTAAAAATTTTCTCACTTTGAATCTTATGTGACTTTTTTGCACGTTGCCCTTTGTTTTGTGAGATTTTTTTAAAGCAAAGAGGGTGTACGTTCAGAGGACGCTCGAGGGGGCTGCCTTATTTATGATAATTTATTCTCAATACCAAAAATATCGAATTATAATCCAATTAATCCACGTCCGTTAAATAATATGCCACGCGATGAAGAACATTGCCAAGGGATCTTAATATTTTTTCGAGGAATTTCGAAATAAATTACGAAGAAAAAAATGTTATTATGTGCGCAAAAACGATTATTTATTAATCTAAATATTTTAATATTGTTCTCTTCTAATATTTTAATAAAGTTCTTGAGAATATGTAAGAGTATTAGTGTATTCAGATTTTTTTTCTTTTTGAAGTGAAAACTTCCTTAGCACCGTTGTGATTTGAAACTTGAAGAAACGAAAAATGACGACACTAAAAAGAGACATGTACGTACGTCTATAGGAGAATAGCCCGCGAGAACATAAGATATTATAATTAATTTCCTCTTTTTGCGGTGCTTCATAGCCTCCCCACTCTTGTCTACTTTTGTTTTCTGTTACACAAATTTCTGAAGGTTTTAATTCTACGGCGTGTGAATTGCACACTCTGATTTTTTGAAGTGACAACTTCTTTAAAACCGTTATGATTTGAAACGAAAAATAGCACCACTAAAAAGAGACAAACACATACATCCATAGGATTTAGCCTGCGAGAGAATGAGATAGTATAATTGGTCTCCTCCTTGTGAGGTACTTCGTAGCCTATAGGTCTCCTCTTTGTGCGGTGCTTTGAAGCCTCCCCACTCTTGTCTACTTTCTCTGAAAGTTTCACTTCTACCGGTGATATGTTGTGAAGCTAAAGGTAGTTGTGAGGGGAAGGAAGTGGAGAAGAGGTAAGTGGGAAAGTACCAGACTCTTCAGATCTGGTCACCGAACACGGTTAAACCCATCATACATTGCGTCATGTTATTTTAAATGAATACATAATTAATAAAATCATATTTATTTCCACACGCCGGGATTTGAACTCGCGACCTTCGGATTGCTGGTCTTACCTTTCGATCACGGACGGTCTCGGCTTAAAAACAAATTAAATTTAAATTAGCTGGTTGTACTACTAATATTATTTCCCTTAGAATCCATAATATTATAAGAAGTGTTCTAGGAATAGAAACAACCCAACATAATCTTTGTTAACACTTTCGTAGTATGTAGTTCACATAGGTTTGGCCTACAGGTTCGCGTAGGCGGGAGACCTGAACCGAGTAGGTAGTTGGGTAGGTACCAGGTAAAGGGAAAGTAGTACTATTTCTTTTGTATCTCGCGTCGTGCGCATATGAGTTGAGTTGCTTTGGGACCAGACCATTTCATCACCTGTGTGAGGGAGGTGAGGGGGGGAGCTAAGTAAACTAGCTACGTTATCCGATACGATTCTGACGCACCTTTTGTTTGATTACTCACACTCGTGCATAATTTGGAGACACGCATACTAACACGCTTATACGGGTATTAATAGCTCTCGTGTCATACGAATAGACACAATCGGCCTTGGTGTTTTATTTTTATGTGAATTTAAAGAGTTCAAACCGCTCTCAAACATCTGGAGCCAGTGAGACTTTGGTATCTCCAATTGAGGTATGTTGTGAGATTGAGGATGAGGATAGTGGGGAGGAGAAGAAGATTGTGAAGACATAGTTGGAGAAGTACCTTCAGATATAATCACCATAGACGGCTAAAGCCGTTTAAAGCAACGTTTCTATTCCGAATGGTGGTCTTCCAAAAGGGCGATACTGAGAGTATCTTCCACTTATGAATTACTTAATTGTGAAAATTCAAATTAATGATATAAAATTTATTTAAGCTGGTATTTAAACTCTGAACCTCCGGATTCAAAGTCGAGGCCTTTGTGTTTCCTCATTCCTACAACATGGGCCTCTTCAATACCAATGTTCATTCCTTCCCCTCCTCAAAAAACCCTCCACTCATCATCTCAGATGACATAGGCCCAGAGGGAAATTATTTTCCTCATGGCCTCCTGTGTGGAGTTAATTTTTTTAAAAAATGTGTAGTGCAATAATTATTTAAGCATTTAATTTAAACATAATTTTATTGATGACAAAAATTACTTATAATAATGATAATCCAACACTGCAGCAGTTTTTTTATTACTATATTTTTTGTGATGTACCCACTTCCTTGGACACCCTCGGGACCTTGACACCCAGAAAAGTGACATTCAAACGAACTTTTGAAATGTGATATGAAAAGTGAAGGAAAAAATAGGTTATGTTTATAGACCACTTTTAATGACTTTATAACGCTTTTTAAATGTGTGTTAAATTACCACTCTCCAGAGTGGTCATGGAACCCATTTTGAGTCCTCCAATATTCTTTTCCCGAGATAATAATGTGATTAAAGCTATTGGTGGGAAACAGATAATAATAGGCAAATCACAGTATTAATGAAATCTACTCGTTCCAAAGCTCTGTAATGGTATATTTGTTCTTTATTTTTAAGTCTGTGATCCCATACTCCCCTCTTTATTCCCACAAGTATGAAGTGCAAAATGCAATGTAATTTTATCGGTCAGTCATCAAAGCGCGATTTGAGCGCATTAAAAGGAAGGTGCCCTGGGGCCGCCTGTGGCCGCCACTGGGCCACCAATGGGCCACCAATGGCCCACCTACCCCCTCCCTCCACAATCGGGTGGAACTGGGTAGGTGGATACCGGGTGCCCACCTAATTGCAAATCGATGGACTCTGAAAGCCTGACGCACGGCGCACTACCTCAATTATTTTTAAAAATACACCGGATTATTTACATAAGCCAATTTTCGAATCAACGTGAGCACGTGAACGAACAGGTTTAATCAGTTTGAGTGGAGCTCTGAAGGAAACGAGTATTGCATTTCGAAGGAGGGTCCTCTAATTGTATCACATTGGGTCGGTATGCACCGCTCATTCTTATTTTTATTTTCCTTTGTCCCACTGAAAACTCACTAACTGTGCACTGATTTTTTTGCAGAACGTTTTGTTGCGAGTCTCTAGGTCGAATGTATAATACTCAGCTTCGTTTTTACCCCAGCTGTGATTCTCTGTAATATCCGATGATAGCAACAGTGGAGGTAATCCACCTCTTACCCGCCCTGGTATAAGTAACTGATGGTTACTCCTTCAAGGCTCTCGCAAGATTCTAATTTTTTTGATTAAACGAAGCTACATTTATTTATTTTTAACGAATCTAGACCTCCCGTGTCCATGCATACGTTGTTAGTAAGCAGTATGCAAGTGCTTAACAGGAAAAACAAAATGCAAAAAAATAGGTTAGTAAGACAAAGATAAATTAAACAGGGCAAAAGAAAAACTCATTCATGAGACTCCATGACGCGGAATTGCATCTGTAAAAAACCTGCAAGCACCTGCATAAAATAGAGAACATAAGAAATACAATAAATCTCAAATCAATTGGCAAGTACCAACAAAAAATGTGAATGGCTTTCGGTCTGACCATAAACTACACTTAGCTTCCGTGTCCCTTAGCCAACCACTCAGTGAAGCTTCAAAGAATGTTACCTGAATATTTGGGGTAAAATAAAGAGGCAGGACAAAGGGCAGTCAAGGTCGTGTGATCAAACCTCAAGCCTGCACATGTCATTGGGGGAGGCGCAGATAGATTTGAGAAGGATCTGCAAAATTAATAATGTAACTAAAGATGAAGCAGGGACGAGGTCCAGCACACCCCCATACGGAGATAGGGAAAAAAATAAAAATTTGGAGTTCAGTTCAATTATTAATTTTAAGATGATAGCAACAATTAGATATTATGTTAATTTGTCAAAAAATATTTGTGCAAGGGGAATTTCGAATACGATGTGAAAAAATGGAAAAAAATCGATAGCCAAAAAAGACCTCGTATTTTTAAAGATGTTGCATAGTGCGTTAGATCTTCGGTGCATTAGGTATTCAAATTATGTCCATAACCATGAATCTAGCTTTCGAACAAGTCAAACAAAGATCGTCGCTCAAAGTTACGTAGGTATATATTATGATGGTGAACGTGAATATATTTTTTATTCTGGCAGTATTGTCGATGTCACTATTTTCTTTCGTAAAAATACTGCTATTAAAATACACAAATTAAAAGTTGACTTCGATTACCATTAAAATGACCTATTTCTGCTACGTTTATTCCAGTCGCTAATCATTCATAAACTGGTTGAGTTAGCATAATTTCTGAATTAATCCCGAACAACGATTGTGTTCAATTAACCCTTGTATGTACCCGATGCAAATATTAGGCATCAAACTAAAATCTACCGCATTTCGATTGTTCATTATTTGTACGAATTTAGAATCGGCGGAGTGTTGTTGACCACACTAATTATTTGGCATTATTTCTCCGATACATGAATACATACAGGACTGATAGAATCGGATTAATGCGGTTACGGCTTTGTTCCGAGCTTTCGTAAAGAGTGAATGGTAGTTTTTAGTTTTTCATTTCAGTTTCAGATCACGTGAGCCGTGCATGGGTCCGGTGTACCGGTCGCAGCCCCAAACTGCTTTGTATGCATTGATTGAGAGCCTATTTTAATAATTAAAGCTAAATGTATTTGCACACACTAGAACATAAAGTGTGTTGAGGGTTTGGGGTCGGTATGATTTAATATGCAGTGCGGGGTACACCGGGGCCAGACCACCGGGGTGCAGTTGGGGTTAGCCGACAACGTAAACTACCCCACCCGCCAGCCACCACCAACAGCCAGCAGCCAGCGAGCCTGTCACGACTAGCCAGCAGTACTAGACTGGTACTACCTCACCCCGCGATACCTAATCTCCAGCGCTGGACGGACTAAGACTTGTCTCGCTGCTCTTTTGAATGTTGAATGAACTATCGAGATGAAAGCCGTTTAGAAATAGCACAGCGACCATGTGGCACACTGAGGTAAATGTCAACCGGTGACTCGTGCTATAGGTAAGGTCCGGTCCGCGATCCATGCACTACTCGCTGCAGTGTTCGTGCAATATCCATAGTTGTGTTGGTTCTGGGACCCGCCATTGTTCCGGCGGGATCGGAGCGGTTTGAGCCGTATTACAAGTACAACTAGGCATGAATTCAGCAGTCTGTACACGGCTTCAGCCACTAGCCTACATATTATTATATGCCGTCTGCGCTGGTGCAGCAGACGAAATGATCAATGACATCATTGTAACCGATTCGGCATTCGGCGGTCTACTGCTGACTGCTGACGGCGAACTTAGCCTAGTCTCGACCAGCCTCGGCAGCCTCTTCACTAGAAAACACAACTGGATCTCTGAATGCCTCACCGTGTTTTAAATAAATTTTGCTAAGATAGTGATTTCATCACTATCTTAGCAAACTCTTTTCTTGATGATACCTACAAATAAAAATTACCATCTCCAGATTATAGTACTTATATTCAAGACAGCTGTACGAGTATACGTATACAGAAATAGCCATCCATCAGATCAGCAGATGATGTTACGGTGATAATACTTTCTCCAACACTTGAAGATAGTTGGTATCTATGTACAAAAGTAGGTACCTACCTCTCTATTTACAGTTTTGTATCTGAGACATCCAATCCGCATTGTGGATCTGAAAGCTTTTGAATTATTACAGGTTATTTGAATGAAGTTTAACAGTAAAATGTCCCACGTGTCGCGATCGTTACCTCCCCACTACACACAGGCAGCTGACCATGTACCAATGGGTGGTCACCGCTCTGTCGAGACGTATCAATGAATGGGAAGATGTTCTCGCTCCCTCCTCCGGAAATATGGCTTCCCATTGTTCCGGAGACTGTTCCGACTAGTTATTCCTCATAAAACGACACTACATACATTTGTCCAATTATTATTACTTTCCGGTATGGTTCCGCCCTGAATTCTCCAGAAGTAGAGTACCCACGGTTAATATCCGCCACTGTATGACTTCCCATTGCGACCTAGAGTGACGCTTTTAAATTTGATGATGCGCTGTCAAAAGACGGTCGCTCTCGCGGGGACTGAATTGTGAGAGCAGTCGCCACAACTATGGCTCCTGCCTTTCTGTCCTCCTTCCTTCACTTGGTACTATTTTCTTTTCCCACCGCAGGGTTGCCAGTCATACACAATTTAACCGATTTCCATTCCGTTAATCCATCAATTACTTTATTTTTTTTAAATCTACATAAACCTACCGATGTTTCAAAATATAATATTTGTGCTTAATTGTGTGATCAAAATGACGTTAAAAGGTTGGCTCAAATAATTGTTCTTTGAAATCAGATCGCTATTGAAAAACTCATTCAGTGAAACTGTCAACGGTTTTATCATTTCAATGAGGGTTTGCAAGTTAGTTACCCCATTCTTCCCGCCCCTGGGAGGGGGACGATAGTGTGCGTGTGACTGGAAGAGGTAAGTCCGTAGTGTGTATGAGATGATATAAGGTAGTGTGTGGAAGGCTATAGGAATGTCAGCCATAGAGGAGAAGGCTGGGGTAAGACGCCGCGGAAAAGTGTCGAGGGCTTTTACTTTAGAATGCATTTTGTTTTTTGACGATGCGCTTTTGCAGCCTTTGGTGAAAGGTCTTTTCACTCAACTGACACTTTTCACTTTGTAACCCCTTTTTGTATCCTCCGGCTTTCCTCATGCTAAATGAATATAAAAATAAACTTTGACAGCCTGCGTTTTAGCTATTGCCGTACATTTGAAGTTTTTTTTTAAATGCATTTTTCAGTTTGACTCGAATAATTTCGTGTTCCGTTAATTCGAGTCACATATGTGTTTGGAGCTGAAATATTTCATCGATTAATATGAAATTTACATGTTTTTTCGGTTAAATAAATAACAAAATTATTCCAATTTGTCACATAACAGCTGTTACCGATTGCATATCCCGTAAAATTTAATTTTGTTTTGTTCGCTGTTAGTCGAATTATTTTCTGTTTGTAGATAATAGTAGTTGTTAGTAAACTTATCAGTTGTTATTCCAATTATTAAATGCTTAACGCTTGTCAAACGTAATTGAATTCAATTATTATTGCAGCCGATAGTATTAGTTCGTAATGCGACCACTCCAATATCTGTAAAGCAGAAAATCTGTATGCTGAAACAAAAACATTTTCTGGGTTTACACAACTCTTTTGAAAGCGCAGTCATTTCCATCATGAGTTCTGAAGATATTCTTTTCGTATTAACTGTCTGCTTCTTTAATTTTCAAAAAATAAGACAAGACTTATTATTGTTACTCGTAGTAAGAAAAAAATGTTGAAACTAGAACGAAACCAAATTATATTTTTCTTTGATTTTTGGGTTGGTATACAATATTTCTGAACAAAAAATGAGTATGTGAATTCAGGGGTTCCTGGTTCCGGGGCACATACTCGTACTTCATCCGGGCCCCAATATGGGGCTAATTACCGGGCCTCAGAGCGTCCGGCGCCCCCGGCCGGGCCCGTAATTCACCCGCTGATAAATCGGGGTTACGACTAAACCATTTGTTCGCCGCTGCTATCGGTTTTGAATTGGCAATTTATCGGACACAGCGTATTTGCCACCAGCCTCACCTTCCCATTCCCCTCCCCATTTCCGCGGCGTTCCGGTTATCTGAGCCCGCGCTCCGGCTGACCGCTGCTGCCCCGATCCACCCGTCCGGCCGCGGCGTTCCACCCACCCAACGACCCAAACAACACCCACTGAGGGGATGCAAGCAAGGGGCCTCAAGGTATCAGCTACACGGCCACCATTGTAATGCCACGGTAAAAAGTTATTTTGATCATTTTACTAAACTTGGGGTGGAAGTTCGTGCTACCAACACCACTCTAAGCTATTTATTTAGCTCTATCTATTTTTAATAATTTCTTACGTCACGTATGTTTATGTATATATATTTACTAAAAGCATGGTAGTCAAATGTGAAATTGACATCTAAGGACATCTATCTCATAGCGCTTGGAGCGCTGCTAAAAACAGTAAATGACAGTGACTCAGAGGATCGAAAGCTTAACTAGCAGCTAAAAACCAGCTTCTGTAATCAATAAAAACAACAACTATTAGAATATGTGTAAAAATTAACTTTACACATTTTTCTATTCAGATATAAACCATTTGTGAATGCCTACGTAATATATATAACACCTATGTATAAATTAGACGATCCGAGATGATCTAAACATTGAACCACTGCTACTTTTCATTGAAAAATCGCAACTGAGTTGGCTTGGGCATGTACTATGAATGTCTGATGACCGAATTCCGAGGAAGATACTATTTTGAAGGAAAAGATACTATTACGAGAAAGATATATGCGATTCCAGAGGGTAGACGTTCAGTGGGCCGCCCCAGACACAGTTGGGCGAGGCAATTCCAGACTCCAGAGGGTAGACGTCCAGTGGGCCTCTGTGGGTCCATTGGGTCTACCATGGACACAGGCCGAACAATCGGCACAAGACAGGGAGGAATGGAGGAGCCTCATCGATGCAATGGGTCCCCGACCCGAATAGGACAAGAGGAAGAAGATGATGATGATGATGACCTATGTACAACTTCGTTCATTTGAAATTCATTGAACGAATGATTTCTAATTTCTACTAAGAAATTTTCTGCCAATCATAAGTCATGAAATTAAAGAACGCCGCCAAAATATTGTAGTTTGTTTCTCTCCCAACCTCCCCTATAGCAATTTTTAACCAAATCGTTTTGAGAGCTCTAAAATTTCAAGATTACCATTTATAAATAATAGATCACTTATGTATAATACCACCAAGTCAATGGTTGTGGTTTTTAAACCGAAAAACGAAATCGTCCAAACACCCTCAGTATGGCTAGATGAAAGGAAAATGAATGTTAATCACAGCCTTAAATACCTTGACATGTCATCACAGACGACCTTAAGGATATCGAGGACATGGAAAGGCAGAGAAGAGCAATATCAGTTAGAGCGGGTATGCTGTCAAGACGGTTTTACTCCTGCAGCCCCAAAGTAAAAAGAATACTATTCAACGCTTTCTGTACCTCGCTGTACACATCAGAACTGTGGGTTGACTACACTGTAACCCAATGGCATAAGTTAAAGGTTGCTTACAATAACGCCTATCGCCAACTTTTCCGCCTACCGAGATACTGCAGTGCTACGGAAATGTTTCTGGAGGGACGAGTACATACTTTCCGTGCACTTCTCCGCCACCGCATGGGAAGTTTATGGCGCAGACTGCGCCATTCGAAGAATGCGATCATCACCGCCATAACTGCCTGGATGGAATCTCCCCTGATGACCCTCTGGAGACGGGAGACGATGAAATACCCTCCGTAAACGGCTATTTAAAAATCATTTTAGTGTTTGATATTTACATCATTTTTTCTTTTCATTTTCATTTTTCATGCTTATTCGTTTATTTTATTTTATTTATGTGTTGTTATTTACTTTTTACCTTAACTTATCATTTATCTTTTTTTGTTATTTTAAAATATGGAATATATTGCATTGCTCTCCCCTGCATACATTCTGGAATAAACTTATATTTTACGCACCAGATTTAAATGTCCGTGTTTAATTTTCCCCACAGGAAAAACTAAACCCTTTCACACACTTCCCAAATGATCATCTGGTCAATCAACGTTATGCAATTGCACTATATAAGTATTATAATTACAAAACAATACAAGAACAACATGTCAACCTACCAGAGACCAGATGGGAAAATAATTCACCGACTCCAGATATTTTCATATCAGAGGGTTCGGCTCTGTGGAATTCCTAATTGAACCTATAAATCCTACTGATCCCTCAATATAAATATTTAAAAAATCTTATTATTATTATTATTTGATACATTTTGTTGTTATAAGCGCAGCTCAAATTTTCGAATTTTGTTAAGTCCAAAAAGAACCAATTCCAAGAATAGCCGTTTCCTTTTGAAAAGGGATATCGGATGATCCAGTGGCAGAAAGGATACCGGGATAAAATAAAACTGTGACAGGACATATCGTCGTATATGAAGTTGAGTTTCTTTTCAAGTTTTATAATTGATTTTGGAAAATATGTTTGGTTAGACGTTTATCTTTTTGATTTTGTTGTTTGATGTTTGGAAACTTTTCAAGGTGGAAAAATAATCCCAAAAATATTATTTTTCTGAAAAAAAAAATCTGGGAAAATCGGAAAATAGGTCTGGAAAATACATTTGTCTTTTTGATATTACGTGAAGTTTGGAAATTTTCCACGTTGGGAACTTTTTGTTTTTCTGAAAAGAAATCTTCTGGGTTTGGAAAAACGATAAATTTTAGCTAGGCAATTAGGTAAAAAATGAGTCTGGAAATTTTTAAATATTTGATTTTTGGAAAAATTTCTTGTTGGGAAAATTTTGATCACGGAAAATTTTATTTTTCTGAATACATTTATTCTGGAAAAATCCGAAATGTCGTCAGGAAAGAAGATTAAATCTAAGTTTCATCCGGGAAAATTGGGAAAAAAATTGTTCGGAAAATGAAGTTCCCGAAATTGTATTAAGGTTTTTGAAACTGAGATATTCCATGTTTTGATTAAAAAATATTGACGTTTTCTCATGAAACTGTTTGAAACTTCAACGGTTCGTTTTTTAAAATAACAGAGGGCACCACTCCCGTTTCGAATGTACAGTCATTAAGATAATAATACCATCAGATGTTGCCCTAAAAGTTGCTGGACGATGAGATAAGCAACACGAAATCAGGTAAAATATGTTACCGAGGAGATCTTCATTCAACCTTAAAAAATACGGTGAAGGTTTTATTAAACTGTCTTAAACATGAATAAGTCAAATCATTTTAAATAGCAAAACAAAAGGTACAACTCAAAGGTTTTGTTTATTTTATTAGTGTACAATGCGAGGACTAGACTGGCTTGTTTCTGAGAAGTTTTGTTCTGTATATAATACGATCAGCAATG
Organism: Limnephilus rhombicus; assembly: GCA_929108145.2. Lineage (NCBI taxonomy): Eukaryota > Metazoa > Arthropoda > Insecta > Trichoptera > Limnephilidae > Limnephilus > Limnephilus rhombicus. The sequence continues at coordinate 29,775,367 of OV815272.1, forward strand.
CCGGAAGACTTGGCGAAGTTGAAAACTCTTCCAAACATAAAGATTTGGAAGCATCTAATATAAGAAGTTATGGCACAAACCTAAACCTACCCCGCTCGGAACAAAGAATCACGTATTTTTAGCCCGAGTTAGAAGTTGTGAATGTGAAGATGTTCCCGAAGCGAGCGGGGGTAATGGGGTTTGTTTGGATGTTGCCCCTTCCAGAACCCGCTGTGGATCCGCAGACTTAAACGAAAACAAAGTTACTTTGCGTTAATTTCAAATTTTACGATAATAAATCTCGAGGTCGTAAATTTACATCAAGAAAAAATGGAATAGTCTTTTCTATACTTTTATGAAGTTGGCATATTTCCCAGTTGGCGGCCGTGGGGTAGCAGCCATTTTCGCAGAGGCTTTTAACTCTGATGTGAAAATGGGAAATTTGTTTTAAGGGGCATGTGTGCGTGCGCCCTATTCCTTACTTTATACTCGGTCTGTTGCCATGCTCGCAAATCTTCATTGTGGCCTAATTTTTTTTACCAAATAATTTATCGTGAGCTCTTGCCAAATTTTCAATATTCCTTTCCTTTCTCACAAAGAAATACTCCATTTTGTAATAGACTTATTTTAGAGCTACTTTTGTGCCAACCGGGGTTATTCGGTGTATAGGTACTTGATTTGCATAAGAATAAGTAGGTAATTATCTGGTTACGAGGGGTGGTGTAATATAATTATATGATATCAACACTAAAAAAATATGTGAAAACATATTGCTGTGTTTTATTTTCAACGCATTATTTTACGAGTTTCAGCTATTCTAAAATGTATGTTTCTTTATTTACAGAACAATTTGCAACCTGCCTACAGCATACACAAAGAACACTCCAACATTGTTTTATTCCCAAATCGTAAGTTACTGATGTTTTTTTTCGAATTCTTTATTGTTAGTAAATAAATATGTCCCTACTGACCTGTTGGTATTTATTTACTAGCGAGTTCCCGGCATGCGTTGCTATGTCACTATTAAAGAAATGGTTTCTCCCTGCGTGTCTTTTCCCATTCGTCCCGTTCCCCTTCCGTCTCCCTTTCCCCTCCCATGTCCCCTTCCTCTCACGCGTTCTCTCTCCACCTTCCCCGCCTTCCCTCTCCACTCTCCCGCAAACCACCCTGCCGCAATCCCCTCCCCTCTCCCGCGTTCAATATATTCAATCCCGATACATTCAGATTTTTCAAACAGCTCGCGTGCCACCTGTTGCAATTTTTTTTAATAATTTTTTTTATTTTATTTTTATTTTTGTATATTACAAGAACAATCAATGAAATTTGGTACCTAGCAAAGATACATATATAAAATAATATAATTTTCAATTAGATTCAAAGTATCGATTTTGATTAGTAAGAACCATAATATTAAATTATTATACCGATTAAATTCATTAATTTAAAAAGTTTATTCAAATATTTAATTTGATTGAACAATCGATGGTTTGCAAAATGTTATTCTCAAATTGTTACATTTTTGTAAGCGTTTTTGTAATGATTACAAAAACTTTTCAGGTATATTGTCATGTGGTTGTAATAATCCAGAAACCTTCGCGAGGGTGGAAAAAAGGTATTTTGAAAGTTTGAATCAAATCCTATGCTTAATATAGCAACGCATAGCGGACATACATTCAAACATTTTTAGATTTTTATATATATATATATATATATATATATATATATATATATATATCGCACACCTAGATAAAGAGTAGTACAACTCAAAATACCTCTTTTTTTCAGGAACAGCGAAAAACGTTTTACTCGATTTCTATTTGACCGATTAAAAATATTGTTATATGATATTGTATGTTATTTTACTAGGATATTTATTTGCTAAATTACTTAACCCTCAAATTTACGTGTCACGCGTTTATTAATTAATTTCGTGTTATTTTAGTATTTGTGACAAAATCCTTGTTTAATAATTTTATCAACTCAAATTGATTCCATATTAGTGATAAATTTTTAATTAATGCACTCTTATTCTGTATATTTTGTTTTATAATCTTCACAATACCGGAGTAAGTATAATTGATATGTAGAAACAAGACAAGTTCAATCACGAATACCAAATCAACTCAAACTATTCACGCACTATTACTGCGGTTAATCACGAATACAAGACTAAGTCGAAATAATCCAGTCTTTGTGCGTATTGACAGCACCTTCCCCTACAGCTGGTATGTCGTAACTGGTGATGCGTTACTATTGTTGGTGGGTGTTTTCGTAGAGCAATTCAGAAAGACTGACTTAAGTGCCATCTACAATTTTATTGATGGAGATTTTTAAACAGGTGTCTTTGTGGTTTGTGTAGTTTTCGACGCAGATTCCGAAAATGTCAATAACTCGATTTTGGATATTTCGAGTTGTGCTATTCTTTATCTAGATGTGCGATATATATATAGATTTATTAACGGACTTTTACCGCAAAGTATCACGAAATTTGGAAATTAACATTGTAAGTATGGGGATGGTACATGAAAGCAAAGACAGAGTAAATAAAAGTATCAAGTCAAGTCAAGACTTTGCGAAAATTAGAGTAAATATAAAATATCTTCAATTGTTTAAAGAGCGACATAAATCGTTTAAGCTAATACCAAAAAAATCAAGGTCTTGACGTGAGTTGACCATTCTACACATTCTGGACAGTGGTGAGTTATAACCATAATTAGTCGAGTGCTGATTGAGGAAGAGCAGGTCTTTATTTCTGAGCCTACGAGAAGGTATATTGAATGTGATGAGTTGCAGTAATGTAGGTGAATTGATTAAACAGTTAATAATTTTGAAGAAACAAATGAGATCAGATTTTTTCCGATGGTCTTCTAGAGGAAAAAGGTTTAGAGTTTGTTCAATTTCAGCGTACGAGTAATTGCTCTAATCCTAGCCTCCTGGCAATTCCTTTTAGGAACCGATGTTGAACGGACCCAATATGACGAATATAGAAGCATAAAAAAGAGACCATATAACACAAGCTATAATTATTATGTGACGTATTGTTGTTAGTGTCTTTATTAATTTGCGTCCATTGGAAACAATAAGAGAAAGAAAAATTGTTTTTTCAATCAATGTTGAATTCATTAAATTGTCTGAAATCGTATTTTTATTCACCGGTAATAATATATTGATGCATATTTTGTAGTATGATAATATGATGATTTAAGTTATCGCTGATGGTTCCGTTTTAACCGTCACCCTTTTTCCGAAAACGACGCGTGGGACAGAACTAGCGATCTCTGTGGAAGGACACTTTGTGAATTTGCCAGTTCCATGCCAACTCAGAATCAATTCAGCACCTCTTTGAAAACTTATTAAATGCTATGAAAAAAAAATTGAAAAATAACCCAAAACCTAACCTGACGTAACCTATTTAACCAATATTTTTCATCACTTTTCAAACGAGTTGAGTTGAGTTCATTCTGAGTTGTCCGGTTACAGAATTTGCCATTATAGCTGAATCCCCATCACACATAGCCACTCGGCTAGAGTGTGGAGTATAGAGCGGAGAGTAGGTACATCCACACTTCTACAGAATCTGAAGTGCACAGCAAACCCTGGAGTAGAGGCCACTAGCCACTGGCCACTACCAGCTCGGTCATCACATACGGTCATACGGTGGCCATCGCGGAGCGTCCTCCACTAGCACGCTACTTCACTTCTACGCAAACATTCCGGTATTAATACGCCAGTACCCCCAAGCGACGCCGTTCTAGATATTTACTCACGCAGCGATGCGCTTTTAATACAAGCAAAATGTTAATATCTGATGGCGAACATGTGGGTTTCAATCTTTTAATAAATAATAACATTTGCTTCCATTCGGAACATTTGTTTCCATCCAATTTTGTACGGAAGGCACTTCTAGTACCTATTATATTATTTATTCTATGGTTTCAATAGAGAGTTTTCAAAGCCTGGAATTTTCTTCCGAAATTCGGATGAAGAAAAGTTAGATTCCAATAAGGGTTATATGGATGAGTTTCGAAGACACAACTAATGGCCGTTTTACACCATCTCTTTTTTCAGCCCGATTCCACTTAGAGACCGAAGTCAACATTTTTCACTTTACGCGATTGCTATTTTCATATCTACGATTTCAATTGTCATCGCTGCTGTAATGACCGTGGCCGGTTATCGCATATATTCTGGACTCCGTTATGATGGATCCAGATTCCTTTGATTATGTTGATCTCAGTACAGGGTGATACTGCAATAATAAGACGTAGGTAGTCTATTGAGGTTTATTCCGAGATATGTACAATGCTTATTCTAGGAAGTCTAATGGTAAAGAGAACGAATGGACTTGGACTTGGACATGGACTTGGACTTGGATATTCTTTATCGACAGAGTTCCTAAACAATGAGTTTACTGACTCTAGCATATTTACAATGGATTTTTTTTATGAAACTTTGCGTGGAGGGATTTTATTTTTGGTGGTGAGAAATGAAACTTAAAACTATACTGCGACTTGATGCAGGAATTATGATTATTATTATTATTATTTAAAATATGTACTTAATTGCCTACTCCTTGCGGAGGATCACTTTAGGTCTTTTATGTTTGGTAATTTCATTCTCGCTATATTGGGCGAGAGAGTTAATGGTCGGATTTTCATGTCCGGCTAGGCCGGCGTAGAATTTTTCCGATTGGGAAACAATTAACTCCTTTATCAGAGGAATGTTTGTGTCTTTATGTAGAGTGTTAACCCTGATCCACTTCGGCGCATTCAACGCTAATCGAATGGCTTTGTTTTGCAGGGTTTGTAGTTTCTTTAGTTGAGTGTCAGCTGCATGACCCCAAACGGGAGCAGCGTATGTAAAGCCCGACCTGATGGTCGTCTTGTAGATGAGTAGTTTGTTGTCTGCTGATAATTTACTATTTCTACCTAACATAGGGTAGAATGCTGAAATTGACTTATTTGCTGATTTTACTTTTTCATTGATGTATTTAGCCGACGTTAACTTGGAATCTAGTGTTACTCCGAGGTATTTAATAGATTTTTCCCATGGGACCTGTTCCCCAAATAATATAATATTCGGGGGCTGTTTGGGTCTTCTTCGTGAAAAAACTGTAGCGGCACTTTTGGTTGGATTAATTGAAATTCTCCATTTTTTACAAAACTCTTCGAATAGAGTGGCTTGGAGCTGTACGCGGCGTGTAGCAGTGGTCGCGACAGTAGAACTCGAGATAACATTGGTATCATCGGCGAATTGTGAAATTTTTACGTTATGGTTCATCGGTGGGAGAATATCGCTAGAATAGACGTTAAATAGTTTAGGGGATAGTGAACCGCCTTGGGGGACACCGGCTGCTAGTGGACGTTCTGATAATAGAATTTCGTCTAGTTTTACTCTAAAAGTACGATCAGTAAGGTAGCTATGTACCATTTTAATATATGAGATGGGGAAGCCCATTTGATGCATTTTATATAATAACCCTTCATGCCATACTCTATCGAATGCTTGTCGTATGTCAAATGTGAGGATCACTGTATGTTTGTTTATATTAAAGCCTTCAGTTATGATATCTACTACGCGGAGAAGTTGATGAGTTAAAGAATGACCAGTTCGGAAGCCGTGTTGGAAATCTGGCAAAATTTTATTTTCATGAATAAATGATTCTAATCGTACGAGGATGATTTTCTCAAGAACTTTGCCTAAGCAAGGAAGGAGACTAATTGGGCGATGGTTCGCGGTTAGTAGTGGGTCTTTGCCCGGTTTAGGTATTAAGATAACATTTGCTTGTTTAAATGCTTCAGGAAAGCAACTGAGTCGCAGTGACGCATTGTAGATGGCAGTTAAGGCGCAGATGCCTTTTAAAGGAAGGCATTTTAAAACTTTATTAGATATGCCATCTGGTCCCGCCGCTTTTTTATTCTTAAGAGAGTTAATAATTTTTTTAATTTCATTAGGTGTTGAGAATTTGATTGGCAAGTCAGATTCTGTATTTAAAATTGATGCTACTTTTGAATCCACCATTGAAACGAAGGATGGATCATCGTAATCAGTTATTGGGGTGATTTGGGCTTCAAGGCTGTCTGCAAAGGCTTCTGCCTTGTCTGCAGTAGAGTATACTACTCCGTTTGGGCCTTGAAGGGGGGATATTCTTGTTTTTGGTTTTCTGAGCGTTTTTGAGAGTTTCCAGTAAGCTGCTCTGTCATTTTCGAGGGAAGATAAGAACTCGTGCCAGCGTTCATTGCGGAAATCGTTAAGGGCATCTCTTACTTCGTGGGATAAGCGGTTATAGTGCATTTTTACTATAGGATTGCAAGTTTTTTGCCATTTTTTACGGATTAAATTTTTCTCCCTAATAAGATCTTTAATCTCTTCGGGGATACCATGTCGTCCTGTGTCATTTGGAATTTCAACGGATGCCTCGTTGATGCATGATTTAATTGAGTTAATTAACGTAGAAGTGGCTGTGTTAAGGCTCGCTTCATCGGGAATAGAAGTTGGCACCGTCGTAGATGAGTTTAATAATTCGATGAGTTTAGGCCATTTAATTTTTTTCCGAGTTGGCTGATGAGGGACCAGTGGGTTCGAACCACCTGTCAATGTAAGAAGAATAGGATTATGGTCGGATGCGAGCTCGTTTAGAACTTTTAGCGAGTGAACGTGACTTGTGTCTTTGAGGATTATTATGTCAATGACATCTGGCCTGCCATTTGGTGGCTGAAGAGTTGGTAGGTCAGGGGCGTCTGTGGCGATTGAGTTAGCGAGAGCATATTTTGCAAGATCTCTACCTTTTTTATTATCATATTGGCTATTCCAAGAGCCGTGCTTGGCATTTAAGTCTCCGGCAATAATAGTGGGGACGTTTTCGGAGAGAAGTGAATCTAGTTCAGAGGGAATCAATTGTCGTTTGGGAGGGCTATAAACATATATGAATTTAATTGGCCCGGAAGAAGTATTGATTTTAACCGCGGTGGATTCAATATTATCGTTAGAGAATGCATGTGCTAGACAATGGTCAAGATTGCTTTTAACAAGGATAGCAGTACCGCCTCCTTTATTGGAGGTTCTGTTATCTCGAAATATATTATAATTTGGTATTCTTAGATTGCGTGATGGTTTTAGCCTTGTTTCATTTATTAGAAATACGTCAAGATTATAATCGTGGAGAAGAGAACGAATGGACAACAATCACACCCTTTTATATGTTACTCATGCTGTCTCACTCAAACACGCATGTCTTTTTCATACCGCAAGACATACGTTCACCACAACTGCGAACAACACATGAACCATGCTGTTTGCTGTGATGCCAACTGAAATCGTAGATATGAAAATAGCGATCGCGAAAAGTGAAAAATGTTGACTTTGGTCTCTAATTGGAATCGGGCTGAAAAAATGTGTTATAGGCATAAGTAGGCATAGTCGTGCATTGTAGGCATAAGGTAACTTCATTCGCTACTCACTCGAAGCACAATCGGGTTTTTAATTAAATTAATTTGTACCATCATTGTTCCCCGTGGTACATAAAATAGGTTAAATTTGTGATATTACGAGTGGTTCCTCGTAAGTCCTCAAATGTCAAGTCGACACTATATATCAACCGGTTTTATACACTTATATTAGAGCCATGTGGCAGCTAGTAGTTTGTTAGCAGGGTAGGAAGAGGTATATTAAAGACCGAAATGACTTACTTATAGAAAAGTGGCCCGAGTGTTTGGCATATCTGGGTGGACCGGAGCGCGGCGCGCGGCGCTCGGCTTGGCCCCAACACCAACTCTTACAGCTTTTCGGATTTTTTCCCTTTACATTATTTGGATGCGTGCCAAAACTTGAATAAAAATAACTTCTATTTATTATCGGGCTAATGGCGGAGTTCCTCGACCATCAAATGTTACAATCGGCGAGAAATATATCCGTACATAAATATTGACATTTAAAGGCCCTATAAATTACGGAATCGGGTCAAAATTTCTTGCTATTTTATGGAAGCAAAGTACAGCGTCTCTTAGGTTATAAATCTCAATATATTACACCTCTCTTTAAATGTTACACTTTATATTCCTTAACGAAATGGCAATCAATTTATTAGAACTAGTTAGCCTCGATCTTTGATGACTCAGCATTAGCTTAATATTTTTTTTATTATTCGAAGCTCATAAAATTGCGCTTTATAAGATATAACAGAGAAACCCTATTAAAATGATCTCCTTAAACGAACGTCGAGTATGATTGTGAAAGTAATTGATCTATAAAAGCTTTATCTTAACCTAATAATTAGGTATAGGAAAAATTCCACAAAAGCTCTATCGGCAAATGAAGCTTTTATTCGCGAAGACGGCGCATGTTAAATGTGGCGCCACACGAAACTACTCCGCCAGTGTTCAACACGTCCCGGTAAACAATAAAAATATACTTCCTATATAGACACATAAAACGAAAGTAAAAATTCTCCAATAAGAACGTTAACCGCCCACTGCGGCACCATGGCTCCAAGGGGATAGTCTGGACGGCCACGAGGACTACCCACCCTAAACTCTAGACTGCACACTATACTTATACGGTTGTACTGTACACTTGTACAGCCTATAATGTGAATAAAACCATTAATAGTGAAAACTCTGCTTTCCCTATTTATGGTTTCATTCATTCCTTCGGGTTTACTGGAAATGTGAAACTTTTTATTTTGTGTGTTAGGGCCTTCAAAATTCAGCTATAGATACATTGTAGGTACATACTCGTATTCTTATTCCGCATAATTCTGTACCTTATATACAAAAAATATATGTTTATCTGAGGAGATACTCTCATTTTAAGAAATAACATCCACAAAAATATAACCAACTATTCTTCGAGCTTCTTATATATTATTTCAATAGTTCCCAGCAGAGCACAAAAAAATTTGACGGCGTTGAATCTGTTTTCATACGAATAGAATTATATTGAATGAAGTGGAACGTAGGATATCAAGAATTGGCCACACGGTAGCTCCATGTTAACTTATAACAACCAAAATAATGGCTTTAGTTTCAATGTCAGAGGTATAGCGTGTTCAGTGAACGAGGAGGTGGCGTGGCGTGGCCATTCCCGCCCCGGGGTGGCCATTCCCGCCCCGGGGTGGCCACTGGGCACTGGTACTGGCCATCGGGCACTGGAAACTGGTCCCATGGCTAGCGCCCAGCCCCGGCCCGTCTTGCGGGCATATTAGCCCATATCGGCAGCCGGTGTCCGGTAGCCTGTACTCGGTAGCCGCGACCTTGCCCGCCCCATCTAATTACATCACGGCACTTCCCATTCATCACAGCCGTCCGCTCTAACTGCTGACTGCTGATCCGAATTGCTGATGCTCTTATTACAATACTCCAATTTATACATTTTTTAACACTGTATCAGCGTGGCTTTTCAGCCTTAGCAAATATTATTATAACGATTGGCTGAACCGCAAATGAATACACGCGTGCCGGTTGGGCTCACCCGAACACGACGTGAACAATAAAAACTTCCGAACATGATTACGTACTACATATAAATTTTAATACTATTACGTTGATGGATCGAATAAATCCACTTGAAAGCTCCGTCACTGCCTATAATAAATATTGCTTTTTGAAACTGCAGGAACTCACGATCGTCTGTGTATTGTGAGCGTAACTCGCGTGTTGAAGATTTATTGGATCATTCATTTAATTATTATTTCTACAACGAAACACTACTATTAGATTTATTCGTCCAACAAATACAGATCGTCCTGTGTAATTAAATAATATTGTATACGTTGTTTTAATTTATTTTTTTGCTATCGCTGTTGACTTCTGTACGGCGTAGATATATTTTCCTTCGCAATTGTCTGAATTAGCCGCCATCTGAATCTTTAGTTGACTTTGCAAAAAGTATTTACTTGCTATCTGTTTTTTTCAGCATCCCTTTCCATTTATGTGGACTTTGGACCTCATATAGGAGTCTTTGGAAGCTTCGCTTATATCCACTTTTTTTAATTTCCGATGATGTTAACCAGCTACTTATCCCAAAACAAAATAAATGATGCCTCTTACTCGTGAATCACAAGAAGAGTTAGGGTAATTAACTCTATTAACATTCATTTATAATAACGTGGAAAACTCATTTGTTGAAAGCAGACACGCATTTTGAATGAGCCCATTATTATTAGTTTGCCCATCGAATATTTTAAATCTGTCGAAGAACTTGAGACTCCATCGAACACGCAATATGTATGTAGTTTATTGATATTTAAAATAAAGGGGAGTTATTTAGGCAAGTCATCCACCATCCACTGGCTTCATAATTGGCTTTCAACTGTCTGGGAAAAGTAGGTACCTATTATACGGCAAGGCAGACCTGGTAAAGTGTATGACTTCAGACAGCGTGGCCTGGTGGGCAGTGGGCAGTGGACAGAGCGGGCAGGTGGCCGGCTGGGCTAATTATTCCATGCGCCCTCACCTGATATAGTCCGGCACGTGATTCCATCCACACCTGCCCCACTCCCCACTCCCCTCTGCCGCTGGCCTGGTAGCCTGATCGCCGGTCGCCTGGTCGATGCTAGCTAGCAGCAGTAGCCTGGCTGACCGGCCACTTTTGTCGTATTTGGCGAAATGCAAATTATGCGAATAGAACCGAGGGCTTTTTGCACACATGTCGCTAATAATGTAATTAATAACGCAACGGAAGTTGAGTTTTACCCAGATTCACTTTCGATTCTGTTTATGCGGCAAACAGCTTGCATGAATATTCAAATGTCAAGATAACCTTGTATACAACAGGAAAACAGTGTGTATTGAAGGCTCAATCTAGATTTAATTGAGTTATTTTTCGTTTTTTTTTTTCGTTTTTAACACTCGGAAGTTTAGAGGTAGACTAAGAATGGGTTGTTTCAAAAAAATTTATGAATTCATCAAATATTTGTGGTTAATTTTCACGTTCTGTGTAAGTTTTATTCAAGTTCTGTTATTACATCATTATAAGCCAGTTGCTGCATGAAACTGAAATAATCACAGAACTTACACCGGACGTGAAAATTAACTAAAAATATTGGATGAATTCATCAAATTTTACTAAAGATGGGTTGTTTCAAAAAATTTGATGAATTCATCAAATATTTGGAGTTAATTTTCACGTTCTGTGTAAGTTATATTCAAGTTCTGTTATTACATCATTATGAGCCAGTTGCTGCATGAATCTGAAATAATCACAGAACTTGAATAGAACTTACACAGGACTTGAAAATTAACTTAAAATATTGGATGAATTCATCATTTTTTTAAACAACGCATCTTAAATCTTATACTAGAGAAAATCAATAGATGTTATTCCACTTTCTCAGTAAGTCATCGATCGTTCGTTGTTTTATACTTTTCAAAATTCGATCCACCGTTCGCTTTTTTAAATTTACATTTAATAAGCTTTTCTGATTTCTATGCCCGTATTACTAAAATAATTTCAATACGTTCCGCTTTTTATTTTGAATGCCCGCAATTCAAGCAGAGAAAAAATACATAAATTAACCTTTTCTCGACTTGGTTAAGCGAACTCAGCTGTGTATCCTTTGATCACGGCCGATGGTCGGGCACGTTTCTGTACCGAGCCGTGTGTAGCGAGTGCAACGGAGATACGAACCGAGGCCCAGCCAGGCACCAACCACTAGCCACTATCACGCCAAGCGTCAAGGCCATCCACTCGGCTGTTCAGCCACCGAGCACCGAGCACTGAGCACGGAGCAGCGAACAGCGGGTTTCGGGATCTGCTCTTTGATGCAAATACTAATTTATTGTGAAACATTTTTTGCTGCACTAAGAGGATGTATAAATGGCAAGAGGAGGACTCGAGCATCGTTCTCGAGATGGTCAACTAACCTCGATTTTGATGCTCATGTTAAGTTACAGCGCCGATGATATATTTTTTAATGAATTGATTACAATAAAATATTATAATGTCACATAATATGATGCAACGATTATAATTCCAACTAGCTGTTAAAAACCCGCTCCGCAGGTTCTTACTGCTAGGCCCTACGGGCGGCTTTTGATTCGGCTTCGCCCAGTTAGTGTTGGTGACCATTTTATAGATTCAATACGAACTGATTCCAAAAACAGCCCGTTCCTTGGATCCACTGTAGCTACCGGGACAAAGTAACCGAGACAGAGCAATGACGTCATATGTAATATATATCCACTTGATACAACATGTATTACCGTCAATCTTTTCATATCCGTAGAGATACTTACCACATATTCACAAATTCGTAGCAGTTATACCTGGGGGGAGACGTCCCCATCCGACCTGCTGACGGAAGTAGCGACATCTTGTGTCGAATTCTTGAATTATAACAGTCGCTTTGTATGAAATTCCACGTACACAGATGTTATTTGTGGCGCGGTGCGTATGGCGTGGCGTCCGACGTGCACTTGTAGCTGGGTTCTGAAATTCAACCACGCAGACGCTACGGTATTAATACTGTTTGGTACAGTTTAACTGTAGCCTGTTAGAATCTTTAACGTTATCAAATCAAAAAAAAATTACTTATTTCAAGTTAATTTCGCTGATTGTATAAAGCGCTGGCCAATCTAACCATACATTTATTTCCATACACGTGCAGAAGTGTCAATTGCAATGCAAATTTTCGGTGACGTTCAAAGACATTCTATCGGTGTGTTTTTAAATATATTTAAAAAAATATATATTATTCAACTTTATTCTTGTAACGAATAGGTACCTATCTAAATAATATTGTAAAATTCTATTTATCTTTTTGAATGTAGCTATTACTTTGTGGTTATCCATTATAGAAAAATGAAACAATACAACTTTGTATAAACCACTTATATAATGTGCAAATCCGACCGGTTTCGGAACAAACGTTCCTTCGTCAGGGAAAGCTTATACTAATTTGACAGTTTAGAACAATGTTTTATTATGGTAGGGGTGGAGCCGTTGTTAGTTAATAATGTAGACTGGGTGGGTAGGTATTAGTGTAGAGTGGGTGGGTAGGGGAACAAATCCATGATTGGGCTATATGACAATATTTTTTGTTTGTTGATAATAGATTCATTATTTTTAAGGGATTTTTTAATTTCCAAAGCGAAGGAAGGTTTGTTTGTTCCGAAACCGGTCGGATTTGCACATTATATAAGTGGTTTATACAAAGTTGTATTGTTTCATTTTTTTAAATTTTTATTCTATTTATCTTTCACGGAACAGCTTGGCGGATATTTTCTCAAGAACTCCGAGTCTTCTATTCGCTATAAATGCTCTTCTATCTCTGATGATTAATAAAACAAATTTCTCTTATTTTATTTCAATTTTTGGATGAAACTTTCTCGGTTTGAGATAGGTATATACATGTAAAGTAAGATTTCATCGTGCTAAGCATATCTTCGACCTATTCGTGCTGTCGTCTCTTCCGCTTTCGCTAACGTGATGCATTTCGAATTTCATTAAATCTCTCCGAGATTGGGTGCATTGGTTTTAAGACAACTTTGTGGGTAGCATTTAACCAGCTTGATGAAATCATAATAGAAACCAGCAAAAAATATTAAAATATCTCGATGTAAACCAGTCTTCTGATAAGCCCAGAATAATATGTATTTATATAAAATTATTCTCGCGGACGTGTCGGCCATTGTAAGTTCAAGGATTTTCGTTGGGTAAGAATATTGTAACCACACAGGAAGTCTGTTATCGCGAAACTTGCATACTGAAATAATGTTCGCCACCTTATCTCCCCTGATAATCTGGCTTTTCGTGGAGTTTTTTTTAATATTTATTAACGTTGATAATGTATATTTACACATAATAACACAAACACGCAGTCGGCGATTTTTAATTTGTATATTTTTGTTTTTTCCATTCATTCAATTACACGTAAATGAGAGTGATGTGCAACACACGTATGACTACTCCCCTTTTAATTACAATAACTAAAAAATATATTTATAACGTTTTTTCTTTAAGCGGTTTTCTGGAAACACGTTTTCTTTTCATTTAGACCGGTCAGTGGTTGAGTAAGCATCGCGTTTAGGTCCCACCCAGGAGTCCCATCACGACTCTAGCAACATTTTCTTCTTACTGTGGTGGCAGTAGGAGATTTTCAAATATTGTCGGGTTATTCGTAACCTGGGGAAAAAAAAGTATTCATTTTTCAAAACCAATTCAATAAATATCGTAACATTTTTAGCTAGTCTGTTTGCAAAGGGTGCGTTTCGTATTTACTGATGTTTTCAATAATTGGCACCAATTTATCGATCATAATCTGTTTATACATATAATGATATTTACCTTTAAATTTATAAATTTGGCTTTAATTTTCGGCCTACTTTCATCATAAAATCGGTAAATTTTAAAAATCAGGTAAGGTATTTATTTCACTCCATAATGTTACCAAGATAATATCTTGTCTGGATCACTTTTCTCGTAATAAAGCCCTTTTGCCATCTTGACCTTTTCGGTTTTTTTTAGTTTTCCCACAACCCTCCATTTCTCATTTTCTTTTCATCGAAGCCCGTCGTATCTCTGACAGAATTAATGTCAAATAGATTAATAAAACATTTTTTTTTATTTTAATTTCGTTTATTTGTTTTTCTAAATAATTTTATTTTGTAGTTAAATGTGTTATTTTACACGGTGTCCTGAAACAAGCGTTGTTCAAGCGGGAAGCTGTTTAGATCTACATCACATGGAGAACCAAAAAAACTTTTTTTTTATTCCGAAAAGTTCGATTTTTCGAGTTCCAATTTTTTCGGCTTAAATAAACTTGGAGCTGGTCTATTAAAGTCGAACCTCGACGCATTTAAAAAAAACTAAACAGCTGAAATTAACCCCTTAGCGAACGTTTTTTTTTTTCAAATTTGACCTAATAAATTCCAACTTGGGACTCGATTTACTCGAAAACAATAGTTCAAATCAAAAAAAAATGTATCACAAAATCGACTCTAAATATGATGTCGATTCACCAGTTGTTACCCGCTCCCACCTACTATGAGTTTCCGGACATTGTTTACATGGTCCTTACAACGTTTGATTCAATTTGAATGCCTTATTTTAATTGATATCATATTGCTGTGAACAGTTTTATGGCCACGTGTATTTCGGTTGTGCTGTTTTAGATCTTTCACGCTAGAGCTGCATCGCTAGGAAAAACTCTAACCCCTAGAGGCCGGAGGTTTACAATTGCAGTGTTGAAGAATCATGGTGCGAAACCCTGCAATTGCAGTTTCTTTCTTACATTTTCATTTTTTCTCCGGGTACTACGTCTATTAGGTTAGTTATAGATAAAAAATAAAAAGTTTCTTTAGTCAGATGATCTATTTCGGTTCGAATCTTAAGAAAGTAAGTGATGAAAAGATTTTATTGGGTCTTTTGAATTATGTTGTTCCCGATACAATATGTTTTATTCATGGAAATTCCAATTCAAATATTGGTTAAGAACCGTGATCTTTCGGCTAATGCAAATTTTATAAAAATACAAAATGACTGGTCACTGCCATCGAGAGCACAGTTATCGTATACTCGTACTTATCATTGTGTGCCCTGACAAAATGTTACTAAATTTATTATTTTTCATAAATGTTGCACTTTTGAAGAAAATGATACTGTGGCTGTTTTACAAGAATACCAATGAAAGAAAAACGATTATCACGGAGGCTTTTTTCCCTAAAACTGACCTAATCGCCTTTTTCTTTCGCGTGACAGCTATTTCACTTGTGATGGCATTTTCACGCAATGTCAAACTGTCTCCTGCGCTGCAGACCATTTTTTATTAATTGCTTTTTATAATACACTTTTCAAAAGTGTAATTTTTTTAAAGTCTGGTTACCATTGTTTTTAAACGAGGAAAAATAAGTTGACTGATCCCAATAATGTTTTCTATTTAACCGTTGTTTTAACTTAACTTTTACCCCTTTCTTTATTTTATCTTATCCATAAACAATAATAAATAATATTAACTGGTATGGATTCGGTAGATATTATCTATAATGTAATTTGCTCATGTAGACCTTAAAACACTACACATTCACACGTTAATATAGTACGATAAGCCATACATTGTAATTTGTCTCCATGCCCTCAAATGGATAAAACAAATATATCGTACATGTATATTGTATAATAAAATATATTTCCTTCTATCAATACGGCGTATCTGAATCTAATACTAGACACGTGCTTAGTCAATAATAGTGACCATGTGTTTTGATTTAGCAGTTTCATATTTTTTATAGTCCGTATCGAATTAAAGACACGTCAATGATTGCTTCATCGGATCGTGACTGCCCATAAATCCATCAACGGTACCACGTTGAACTCCGAACTTTAAAATGAACCTGGTTCAATTACGGACGGCATTTAGAGTTTGTTTCTGATTGCGAGCGGATAGTGGATAGTGGATAGTGGATAGCGCGCCGTTTCCTGAATGCGAATTGTTTTGCATTCGGCCGCGGGGTGCAGTTAGCGACAGATGGCCGAGTATCACTGTATCAGCGTGGCATGTGTCACTTGCAGGGGGAGAGCTATCACTATCATCAGGTTAACCCCCTCCAGCGCTCACTCACCTGGATTTGTAAAAAACCTCTCTTTTAGTCAATTTACTGAGCGCCAGTTTGCGTGCGTTTAGATCAGTGGCCCACGAGCCTTTTCGGACTGCCCACTTGGCTAAATAATACATCCAAAAAAAAGGTAAAGAATATTCAAAAAAGGGTTTTAACTGAAAACTTCGTTAAAAAAAGTTTTTCTTCAAAGTGTTGAATTAGCCGCTCAAAATAACTTTTTTTACATATTAAGACAAAATTTCGTGGTTCGACCTTGAGTGTGAATAAAAATTCATTTTCACCTCGCCGCGCTTTTTTGTTCGATCTGTTTGATGTATTTTAAAAATTTCCGTTTTATAAAATATCAAAAAATTTCTTGATTAAATTTTGTGTAACTTTCCAAGCGATAATCAAAAGTCGCTCAAAATTGCAAGAAGGAATTATTTATGTTCTTTAATATTTCAGAATGATAAAAATCGATAGAATTTATTGGTTTGGCCTTGGCGACATTAAATGTTTGTCTGCGGCGCTTTCTTTTTTGCCTTCTATTGTTAATTTATTTAAAAAAAAACCTTTTTAGAAAATACAAACATGTTTACAAACAAATTTAACAATGTCGAGCTGAAGGCACCCTCTCCTGCAAAAAGGTTGATTTTCACTGGTTAAGATGTTTCGCGAGATTACCTATGTACCATGACGGGGTTCTAACTGCAAAAGGGTAATTCTTCATTGTTCCGGTTACCTCCTTTCTCTTCTCTTCTTAAGATCTCTCGTATCGAAACAAATTTTAAAGATATTGTACTGAGAACTTTAAAAAGTAAAATGATACGAAATGCTTTCAATTTTGTGATTATTTATTTATTTCACGATTTGTTTTACGACCTTCATAACCCTTGACCTAGCCTCTTCTCCGGTCGTTCTCCTCATCACAACTCATTCCTACTCCTGTTTGACGAACCGCCCATACCGACTGTGCGGCACTTACATCACGTCTATTATTCAGTATGTAAAAGTGAGAGAACTGAAATTATAATTCTTTCCAGACTTTCTATGAAAATTATAAGTAGATTGTAGAAGTCTTAACTCTCTTGGGAATTAGTTATTTCTCGTTAAATGTGTTAAGTTGGTGTATGCAGGCGCACCTTTCTAAAGAACTCGCGTAATAGGTCGTAGGTTGACTGTTGGCTGTTGGCTGCTTTCTCCCCGAAAGTAACTGAAGAAGCAGACAACAAAGAGTAATTAACCTTATCGCAGCGGAGCCTGCCCATTATTGAGGCATTCACCCACGTAAAATGGAACCTTTTATCGATCAAGGGGAAAAACGTGTTTAATTTTTCTTTTCGAATATTCGCCTGTTATTTAAATATGAAGCTCAATCGCTTTTACCAAAAAAAAAACCCATAAGTGCGCCGTATTTCCAGCCGATCGTGTATATTATTATTGTAACTTTTTTTGGCAAACTATGTTACGCTGTTTGTGTGTTTTGTTCGCGTTTGCGTAAATTTTATTCAATCGGAAGCCTTAGAGAAAGTAATTTTGTTTGTTCTTTTTTGTTTGAGAATAAAAATTGGCGATTATCGAAAAGTGTTATGGGAATTTAGTTTCACAAAAAAATAATGTGCCAAAGCCACGTAACTCTGTACGGTTCATATCGTCGAATTCGGGTTTATTTATTTTTATTATCAATCTGATTTTTTCGACGCCCCAGAGCCTACCTTCTAATCCTCCTGCTTTGGAAGGGTTGCTCCCCCCCCCGCATTGCGTGCTCAGCTTGGAACGCCATCATATATTTTCATTCTGTCGTGACAATTGTCCTCATTGATTTTATTCCTATTGCCCACCTTTAAGTAAGTAACCTTTCTCTTTCGCATTAACTTTAATACCCAGCTTACGAGTGACCCATTTTATTTCTTGCCAAAATTTGGGTAACTGCTTATTTTTTTAATCAACCCGTAAAAAAGTTAGTTTTTTTATTATAATACATCAATTTTCAAATATATTTTTAAAAAAATTAAAAACAGGATTTGACTGAATTTTGAACCTTCCTTCCCAATTATCGAAATCAATCGCGTTACCACTGACCTTCCTAGATTCCAATTTTTAAAATCAATATTTATTTCGTAGTACCTATTAAGTGCTTTAATTTTTAAAAATTGCGTGTAATGTCTCTGTGTTTATGAGTGATTGCAAAATTTGATAGAAAAAGTTAATGTATCGAAAACGAGACTATCTGCCGAGTTTCAGCGCGATTGGATCTCGAGAAGTGGGTTAATTTCCACTTCCCAATACTTCACGGCATTCATTCAATCAAGAAAAAAGAGTTAAATTCAAATAGGTGTATTTAAAAATTATATCTGTTATGTCAGATATTTTTGGCTGTGTTTTTTATATTCCGCTGAAAAACCTCTTTTCATCCTGCTTCATGATGAAAAGAGGTTTTTCAGCGGAATGATTACTGATGCATGATTCAGATCTATTTCAGACTATAAAACCACATCATCATAATATAATGTATTATATAAAAAAATCTTTTCATCTTGTGTTCTAAGCAAGATATTTTATAGTCAAAGTTAACCAAAGGAGTCAAGATTTGAAACAATGTCGACATATTATTATAATCTGAACCTTTATTCGAAAGACCCCTTATGGTACGCGAGGGCATAAATTAAATATTCCATCACGCCGGAAGTTTTCGCAAGAACCAGATTCTTTAGCTTTTCGCATAACGCAGATAAAATGTCAAACGAAAATCGTGCTAAGGTTAAGGTGACACTTATGTGACACCGTCTCTATAAAATATTCATCGATTACCGCCATCTTCCGTCATCTTGAATAAATAATGTAAACAATGTTTATCTTTTTATATCGCACTAAGCCTGCGCATGTATATAGGCATAAGATTGAATGAAAAACGATGTGTTCTGACGGATTTATAAATATTTAAGGTGTCACAAAATGATTCACAGATTTTTAGAGGTTTTTAGGTTTCACAGGTTTATTCGCAGTTTTTAGTTTATAACTACTAATCATTAATTCATAGATTTGGTAATCTCAAATATAATGTTGGTACACCAACACTTTAGTCTAAATTACCGGTTACTTTAAATGGGAACTATCGAAATGAGCACCATATGGCTTGCGATAATTTAAGTATTCTTTTACTGTAATAGAGGTTACAGCGGATCTTTCAGTGGAGCGGCGTGTCTTGACATCCGCAGCGAATTCATTTCATTCTTTCTGAATTCATACGTGCTAGATAAATAGATCCCGCGAAATCTTCGAGAAGACCGAGGACCGACTAGGAGTGTGGGTAAACTGAGGAGGGTAGGGAGTAGGGAGTAACGAGTAAGGGGCGCGGCAAGCCAGCAACCAGCAGCCAGCAGTCAGCAGCTAGTACGTGATGCAGGCCTTGCCGGCTGGAGTAATGGAGTGTGGAGTACGTGTAGTGAGGAGTGTGGAGCCGGGAGCGGCGCTCGGCGAACCGAGACGATAAACCGCCGCCCACACACGGGAAGATGACGCACTCTCTTTATTTATGTTGTTTAGTGTACTGTGAGAATTATTCATTGCTTTGGCCAGCGAGACAATACATACACTGCCGCTTGATGGCCGGTAGCTCTCTGCTCTAGCCTCCAGCTCTGGCAATGACGTACCCAGACCCAGCCGGCAGCCACCTCTCTTACAAACACTCCCACACCTTCCTTGTTTCGGATCTATTATTAGGAAGTCAAGTAACCGTCTCATTTTATGGCACAATTACTCCGATGCCTCGCTTTTTTTTAACCTTTTTAATAAATCCATCTAAGAAACTTTTTACCCGGGGAAGCGTAATGTAGAGAGATACTTGATTTACTTTTTTATGTTTTAGGAGACCACTAGTTAACTCATATATTTTATATCGTACGATGCCAGTACTTAAAATTTAATGCTATGAAAAAGATTTCCAGAAGTGCGATGTGGTTTTTATGTTTTAACAATAAAATGAACACTTTACGATGATATGTATCTCTGTCGAGTTACGATGAATTATTCATCCGCCTAGTCATTTATATTCGAGACTTGACACACATTTAACGGTATGATTTTAAAGACTCGAAAATAAATTAAATTAACGATGTTTTAATACATCACACCTAATTACATCAAAAACGTTACCTAGCTTTTCATAATCCCTCACTCACCTCTATCTCATATGCGAGTCTTTTTATAATAGATGATCGCATGCTGAAATTGCTGAACAAAGAAGCTCGTTTTATTACGCGCGATTAAACGGTGACACCATACGCCTGCTGAAAAATTATTTTATTTACAAACGAGCATTATATTGTATTTCGCTGCTTAGTAATCTTTTAACAAGTTCTTGTCAGAGGTGTTGCAAATAATATATTTAAGGCAGGGTTTTCTAACAAAAGTATAAAAACGATTTAAAATCTAACTAAACTACATTTCCTGGGTCAAACATTGTAAATGGAACCCGCTCAGTGTTCTAGGAATTGGAGACCGAATCAAAGTAAGTTGTTTGCAAACGGTATTTGAAAAGCTCCGGTTACCACTATTCAGCCATAAGCCAATGCAATAATAAATTCTTGCCTACTCTACTTGAAATATAATCCACAGATCGTGCAATGCCGGTTTTCGTTACGGTAATGTGCCCCAGTTAATTTGCAATCGAATTCAGTTATCTGCGAAGACCTGCAGCATAGAATTTCGTTTAATAATATACATTAAAAATAATATACATTTCCTCAAACATATATCATCACTCTACTCATAAAATGGTTCCAAAGATATTCAAAATGCAATACAATTGACTCGTCAAAACATCGTGGCAATTAGTTCTAGGTGAAGAGACAGCTGAAAATAAAATAGGACACGCCCACATTCAAACTATAATACCAGCTATTAATTACTGCTTTTTTGTTTTTTTATTAGGTCTTTGATTAAACAATTTTCCCGCTACATTAATATGTTATCTTATTATTTTCAGGTTTTTCTAATTTATCTTATGTTGGTACACTGTTTTGTGAATTGTATCACTGACTTAAGAGGGTATTATTACCAGAGAAAACCAGAAATATGTCATTTTTAAATCAGATTTTAGACGTATTGACTCTTTTCCACAAAAAATTATAAATGGATTTCGAAAGATTGTTCTTTTATCTAGCATTCGCATGTTTTAAATTTTGAGAAAAAATGTTTATTTTTAGTATAGTAAGGTTATACCATAGGTCCTTGGCAGATTTGTTAAATTTTCAAAAAAGATTTTGTATTATACCACACCTATTTCAAATTGTATAGTCATGCAGTAAAATAAATCAATACATTATCTCTGGGTATCGCATGTTTTAGAATTTTAATTTTATTTTAAATAAAATCATTAAAAAATATATACGTACATGTGTTTCTTGGCGAAAATTGGTCCGTTTGTGTATTTATTTGCGCACTAACAAACTAATATATTTCAGATTTTTTAACATACTTATTTAACTTAGACATTATTGAAAAATGATAAATACTTATCATACAAAAAGTACATTATTTTAATAGTTTTATCATAACGCCTTTCAGCATTTTTGGATGAAGGTATAAATTAAAGCAAATTTGGAATGAAATAAAATCGATATTGAGTTATAATTTTAAAAAGCTGGTACGGAGAATAATTAATATTTCTCATTGTTACCGCCTTGCACGGTCGTAAGAACAATTTTCGACGAAATGTGGATTTTCGGCCGCTGGCTGGTTAAACGCTCTTAAAAGATATTGTTTAAGATTTGAGATATCCATGGCCAAAGGTATTTCCTACCTCTACCTCTTTCTTTAGCCAACGTTTCGGGCCGCATTACAGTGCCCATCATCAGGGCAGATGTGTAATCATTCAAACATTACTCTTCTGGCCTGATAATGGACACTGTAATACTATCCGAAACGTTGGCTAAAGTAGGAGATAGCGCAACACGGCATAATACCTCAAAAATAAACCACTATGATAAAAGTCCCTAAAAGCATTTTCTGAGATACTCAAGGAAATCTGTCTTATTTTCTTTCATAGATTCAAAAACATAGTTTAAATTGAAATTAATATTTAAAAATGAATAACATCAGATATTAAAAAAAATATATATATATATTATTTATCTTTCAACATGTTGGAGCCGTTTAAAAGCCTAGGTGCTAGGTGTGTTTAATAGGGAAAGGTTCTTAATTTTAATTGTGCTAGGTGTTTTTAACAGGAAAAAAAAACTATCATGTGATTTTCTTTAATCTAAAACATCAATTTCTTTTCTTTTTTCTATAATTATTTATAGAAAAAAGAAAGATTTATTCTGTTAATTATTTATTTGTAAAAATTATTATATTTTGCCAAAATTTTAGAATCGCGTATATTTTTCTTGTTCATTGGCACATTAAATAATAATATTTGACTGATTTATATTGCGCCGTTTTTGTGAAAAATTACCTTAAGGGCTTTGTTTAAATAAATATACCCGTATAACAAAATTAATATAAGTGGCTTTCAAAAAAGATTTATAATAATTAAAGCTAGTGACTTATAACTAAGGCATAACTGCTAACTTAAAACTGGTTATTTAATGTGTGCTAGTGTGCTAATATTAAAAAATGGCGTTCTTGATGAAGTCGTAGACGAAAAACAAAATTATTCGTATGAAGATTTTTCAGGAAATCTGTCCGGCGCACGGCCAAACTGAAACTTCCTGAAATTTTTCATACAACAAACTGATATTAGCGTTAAGATGATATCTTAATATATAAAACAAAGTCGGGTTAGTTACACCATTTATAACTCGAGAACGGATGGACCGATTTTTATGATCTTTGATTTGTTCGATTTGTCTGCACCCCAAGTAGCAGAATAGCTATTAAAACATCGGAAAAATTCACGAAAAAAAGTTATGAAGAAAATTCTTTTCCTCATACGTTTTGTATGGAACAAATTCTCATCTTTTGAAAAAAGCTGCAGGAATATCGTGATAAGTATAATATTGAGTAGTGAGTGAATTCCAAAAATTCAAAAACGTCAAATGTCAATGCACTGACAGTTTTGCTTTTGTTCTTCAACATGTAATGCTGCCTCTCTTTCTTACACACTAAATGTCAAAACAGTCGAAAATGGGACAAACGGTGAAGGTATGTCTGCACCCCCAAAGGAAAAATACAATAATTATAATAAATCTCGCTCACACGTATAAAAAAAATGAAACACAATTCCCGTAAGTAAGTGGAAAAGTAAGAAAATCACAAAAATTATAAATCCGTGCACAACGCCATCTTTGATACTGACAAAAACAAAACACGGGCAGTTGCGTAACGATAATTTCTTCATTGTACAATTTTTAACTTCATAAAAAAACTGAATTCGATTCAGTTAATAAGTTAACACAACAGTTATTGATTCTTAGGGGATACGATGTTCGCTGTGTCGGCTAGTTAGCTGTATAAATAGCGCCAGAAGATGAAGGAAGTTTTTATGCATTAATATTACAAATTTGTAACATGGGTGCCAAAATGCACTTAATGGGTTAGCTTCTCTTCTTCTTCTTTCTTATGGTTGTAGGTCGGAGGGGGACAAATGGTTAGCTGTATTATGAGAAAGTATAGATATCTTAAGTGAATTAATTAAATTAATCGTCGATCATTACCGCATTAAGATGATTCATCGCTCAACATTAAACAGATTGAGGTATTGGCATCGTCATTCGTAGGCAAATAAAAAAAATCATTTTGTAGATTTATTTTTTAAAAATCACTGATTCAATTATGTTGGTACATCTATATCACACGATATATTATTGTACGCTATGGAATAGGTAGGTGACCTAGTCAGACGGACACCAAATTGAAGGAATAATAAAATAACAAACACATAATTATTCAATACTAAAAACTGATGTGCCTTTGCTTAAATAATAATATGTGTGCATCGTTTCAGCTACCAAAATGAAAGTGAGATCAAATAATAACCTATACTTACTGCCCATTGATAAGTGTGGTCTAGTTATGTATTTTATGTCTATATTAACTTAATCTATGACTACGGACCTACATCGTCCCTAATATTTTGGACGTGTATTGATTTTATAATACTAAAGCTGCTTTATTCATACATTAGTATATCTGGCGGAGTTTACCAGCTTGTAATGTAAAAATAGTCTGTAAAAATAAACCGCCTGTGTGAGATTATCAAAACAAGTTTTTTTCACTCCAGCGAGAACTTTTCCGAATGTCGATGTCTATAAATAGTGGTTTCGAAGATAAGATACATTTTCTTATTTTTTTGTCAAACACCCAATAATTATTGTCCTTATTTCGGATGGTATGAGTGCCTAATTCTTTAGGTTTTATGTTGTAATTTAGGTACAATGTTTCCTTGTATTAACTCGATACATATTAAGCTGAAAATCTATTTGTAGGTATTATAGATATCCTACTAAAGGTAGCTCAGCTCTTTTTTTTTCAGCCCTCAAAATCCCTTTTAAGACCAGAACTTTTAAAAATATATATGTTTTTTTAAGTAAGTATCCGAAATTAAGACGCCATATTTTTTTATACCATATTTAGACCAAGTTAAAGGCATAGGATGACTCTTGGTCGTATTCGCCTTTCTGTTATCGATAGTATTGTTAATTTATTTGATTGATTAATAAAGATATACTATGTTGAATTTATTGTTGCTTAATCTTGGCCAATGAAGGTTACACGTGCTATTGGTAGAAATAATAGTTTCAACCCTAGGAAAAAAAATTGTACAGCGGTTACGGCCGGCGTATCGTTTTGTAATATTCAATTACTTAAAAGTATCTACGTGCGTTTTTTGCGTTTTCCATTAGTAGGTTGATTATATTATTATCTAATATATTTTTTTATGGTTTGTCTCTGGTTCCATTCGAGCCGACTGCGAAGGTTATTTAGAAAGAGGGCAATTGTATCAAAGATTATCTACGTACCGTTTAAGTAAAAAATAAAGTAGGTGAATAAACGAAAGGTGTTTGAGAACTTGGCAGGTATATGCGTTGGTACCTGCCGACTATACGCCTTCACAACAAGTGAATAACAGAATCCATTGTCCCGAACAAAAGTTGGGAATAACCCGCGTATTTTATCCCGTGTTCACCATTCTAGTATTGTGTCAGAAAAAGCGCCCAAATGGCTTTCTGCGCGAACAAAACGGCTGAGGGTTTTGAATTGTTTAGCAGGAACGTTCGAAGAATTTGTCTCGCGGGACGGGCGCGGGGAAATTTTAATAAAACAGCATCCAAGTTGGCGGGACTCGGCCCTACTTCTCCCGCCCCCTCCCCTCCCGCCGCCACACCGCCTCCCGCTGCCGAGACGTGTGCTGCCTCCCCAATGTACATCTTCAAATCTAATCATGGTCTTCAGACACACTGCTGAAAAAATTCTTCTATCTCTTAGATAATATTATACTGAATTTCCACTTTTAATAGTGGTTGACCGTTGAGTTCCTCTTTTCAGACAGTATTTCTCCACAAAAAATACCTTCTTTCTAAGCAAGTGGATTTTTCATGTTTTGATCCGTCCACTGTGTCCCGGTTCCATGTGATCCCCATTACTGAGCATAAAATGTAGCGGTCATGACGATAAAAAAATGAGAATAAGTGCATGCCAAGCCTAGTACGAGTAGGTTCGAGTATTTCCCTCCAGTCATTGTAATCTTAACCACATTAATAGATATTCTTATCAAAAATACTAATTTCGGTTTTCTGTACGTGAAATGTTAGTTATTCCTGTGAGAAATTTTTCGCGTTCATGAACTCAAATTTACCGTGAATTTAAGTGTAATTTTCAAAATTAGAACTGATTGCTTAGACAGGCGATAAAAAAGTTTTTTTTCGTTATTTGTTTTTGGGGTGTTATGCCGTGTTGCGCTACCTCCTTCTTTAGCCAACGTTTCGGACATCGTTGCAGTGTCCATCATCAGGGCAGATCCGGTAGATGTGTGAAGTTACCTATCTGTAATCAGAAAATATATATTTTTTTTTTAACCTTTATGAGTAAAACCTCAAATTATAATATTTAATTAATTGAAGACAATATTAGCGAAACTCCATCGAAAATCTGGAGACAGAAAAGATATTGGTACCTCTGGGACTCGAACCTGGTACACTCTGCTTACATGGCAACTGTTTTACCAACTGAGCTAAGGTGTCTATATCAAATTAGGTCACTTTTAACTGTATCGTACTTTGACTAAGAACTACCAACATTATCTTCATTGTCGAATAATAAGAAAATAATTTTCTGTCAAGGTTTGCGCGCAAAATTCTCGGTTCATCCCATGCATTTTAAATGTTCATATTTATTGTTTTTTTTAAACGTTTTTGCAAAAACAAAAATTGTTCTAAAATGTAGATAAAATAATCTTTCCGATGTGTTTATTAGAAATCAACATTTTTGTTTCTAAATTTTAAAATTTTACTATTGGAAATGTAAATTGGCTAAAAAATGCACACCTGCGAATATTTGAATTAAAGTAATTAAAATAGAATAAATCCAAAATTTTAAATACAGATTCCTTTTCTAAACAAAATTTGTAATAAAACTGTCACCTCACTTTTTATCATTTTCATACAATTTTATTTTAAAATTAAATGTGTGATACGTCACATATTGGCGCAAAATTAAACCGTCACTTTTGATCGGATTTGTAAAATATCTGAACAACCTAGCTCATATAATTCTAAGACAATGAGAAGCATTATTTCATTCCGTTTCTACCATAAAAGAAATCACAAATATTCGCACGACAGAAAGAGAGATATCTAACTTTTAATAATGCACGTTCGCTCTGGGACAATCTGGGTCTCCTGTTATTATAACGGCATATGATGTTTTGGGACAACTTGGGTCTCCTGTGATTAGACGGGTTAAAGCACATATTATTTGCTGCTATCTTTGTATATGATTGCAAAATTCAAATCACAAGTAAATGCCATCTAGAAAGTGTCTGGATATATTTTTATCCACTTTATTTTTAATATGCGACATCTATTGACTTTTCTGCAAGTCTAGGATGAATATTTTTATTTTTAACCTTTATGAGTAAAACCTCATATTGTAATATTTAATTAAATGAATACATTATTAGCGAAACTCAATCGAAAATCTGGAGACAGAAAAATCAGAAAAAGATATTGGCACCTCTACGACTCGAATCCAGGACCCTCTGCTTACACGGCAAGAGAGGTGCAAATATCTTTTTCTGATTTTTCTGTCTCCATATTTTCGATTGAGTTTCGCTAATATTGTGTTCATTTAATTAAAAAAGAAAATAATTTTCTTATGTGCATTTCAGTTGTTTAAATTTTTGACAGATATCGTGATTTTTCAAGTTTACTAACGGCGTTCATTCGAAAGGTAAAAGGTTCTGATCGTCTCTCTAATGCGTAGTAAGTACCTACCTACTTGACTATGTCCATGCGGTACATTTGGTAAACCCCATTTATTGCACCTAGTTATGCGCACCGGAAATTTGGTTGCAGTGTTGCCAGGAATTCGTGGATTGTGTGTTCGGTTCCGGATAATTCACCATTAGTACTAGAATCCCTAACACTGCCGCTGTATATGCATATAATATAATATATTCCTGGGGACCTAGAGCTAATTTTGATCATTATTCAGGCGTTGTACCGCCTACCGCCTTGTAAACTGTAGTCCTGGCAAGACTGTCCGAGTGTATTTGAATAGATCGTTTAATTAAAAGCAGAGTGAATGATCAACATAAGAATGTAAATGGAGACTATCAAATCGTTAAGAATAGTAATTTCAAACGTGTTTTAATTACAAGTGACGGTGATTAAATAAATGTCCGGTAAGAACCAAAGGGTCGCGATGTAAGAGAGAAGGGACCCCGCACAGGCCGCTGGAGTGAAGAGAAGAGACGAGAGATAGAAATTCAATTAAAATAACAATTAGCTTTTGCATTATCTCGGTTGGGCGGCGCGTGAACAACCCCCGCCCTTGTGTCATGCCACTTTTCTACCCAGCGGGCGGGGATCCCTTCTTTGCCGCTACGTTGTTTCGTCTATAGATTTTTGTTCATAATTTAACCACAAAAAATGTAATCTGTTGAAATATTAAGCTCAATTTGTAACAGTTATATTTTTGGATTCCTAATATAAATCAAATCAATTTATTAAACCACAAATAAAACTAAAATAAACAGTTGTACAAAATATTTAGTTTGTACGGTTGCCCATTTCCTACAGCTTAATATTCCTCCGTGCTTGTAAAAATACATGCGGATTAGAAGAAATATACTAAAACACTTACCGACCTTACTAACAAAAAATATGTATTTTAAATTGTAAATGACTTATAACCAAAGATATTGTAGATGTGCTATCTGCTGTTTTTACTATGTGGGTGTCGCCGATATTGTTTACCAATTAACAAATAAACTAAAAGAACAAATAATTAACAAATAAACCAAACGAACGTTAAACTAAATGAACGAATTCTTTCCTTATTCAAAATATATTGTTAACCAATATTAATGCATATTTTCAAAAAATCAACGAAATGAACAAATTATTTTTGTATTGAAACTACGCTAATTAGCGCGTAGTCCGGCGACAGTTGCGCGGACACCATAGCATATCTCTTCTGTATTTGAATATCTTTGCTTATAACTTATAAACAACCGGGGACGCATTTTATCTTTTAAATTAACAATTTCATAATATTTTGAACTTATTTTTTACTTTCAAATTGATCATTGTATAATATTTTTAACACATTTCTAATTTGAAATTAATTATCGCACAATGTTTTAAAATCTTGTTTATCTCTATGTTTTTACTTTCAAATTGATAATTGCACAATATTTTAAAAACACTTTGCTTTAAAATTGATAATTGCACAATATTTTAAAAACATTTTGCTTTAAAATTGATGCTTCAAAAAATAATAATAAAATAATTTAAAAAATAATAATCACAATTCTTTTAAAACATTTTTGCTGTAAAATTGATAATTGCGCAATATTTTAAAAACATTTTGCTTTAAAACAGATAATTGCTCAAATCTTAAAATTATTTTTGCTTTAAAATTGATAATTGCACAATATTTTATGAACATTTTGCTTTCAAATTGATAATTCCCCAACATTTTGCTAAATTGATCTTTAAAAAATAATAATAACATTACTTTAAAAACATTCTTGCTTTAAAATAGATAATTGCACAAATCTTGAAAGCATTTTCATTTTAAAATTGATAATTGCACAATATTTAAAAAGGTTTTGCTTATAGATAATTGCACAATTCTTAAGGACGTTTTGCTCTAAAATAGATAATTGCACAATTTTTAAAGACATTTTTGCTTAAAAATAGATTTGCACAATTCTTGAAGACATTTTTACTTTAACCCGTTTGATCACAGGAGACCCAAGTTGTCCCAAAACATCATATGCCGTTATAATAACAGGAGACCCAGATTGTCCCAGAGCGACCGTGCATTATTAAAAGTTAGATATCTCTCTTTCTGTAATGCGAATATTTGTGATTGCTTTTATGTTAGAAACGGAAAGAAATAATGCTTCTCATTGTCTTAAAATTATATGAGCTAGGTTGTTCAGATATTTTACAAACCTGATCAAAAGCGACAGTTAAATTTTGCGCCTATTTGTGACGTAACCCACAATTAATTTTAAAATAAAATTGTATGAAAGTGATAAAAAGTGAGGTGACAGTTTTATTACAAATTTTGTTTAGAAAAGGAATCTGAATTTAAAATTTGAATTTTATTCTATTTTAATTACTTTAATTCGAATATTCGCAGGTATGCATTTTTTAGCCAATTTACATTTCCAATATTAAAATTCGAATATTTAGAAACAAAAATGTTGATTTCTAATAAACATATCGGAAAGATTATTTTATCTAAATTTTAGAACAATTTTAATTTTTGCAAATCGTTAAAAAAAAACCAATAAATAGGAACATTTAAAATGCATGAGAAGAACCAGGAATTTTGCGCGCAAACCTTGACAGGCAAAAGTTGACAGAAAATTATTTTCTTATTATTCGAAGGGTTAAAACAGATAATTGAACAATTCTTAATAACATTAAATTTTTGCTTTAAATAAAATAGTTAATTGCGCTATTCTTAAATCCTTTTTTGCATTAAAATAGATAATTGCACAATATTCTTAGACATTTTTGCTTTAAAATTGATGATTGCACAATATTTTATCCTAAAAACATAAAATAATATCGAGATTCCTACATCAATCTGTGTATTATGATAGGTTTGAGGTTATAGTATTATTACTTCTTCAATCTTTGCAAATTCACTTTGTGGAGTTATTATATTATTATTTGTTCTACGAGAATGTTTTAAATTTAAGGGAATGATTTCTGGTTTTGTTACGGTCATTTTATTGATTCTTACAGGCGAATTAATTTAAAGCGGACTCGTTTGATTGTACTTAAGCACACCCATAGTAGATATTTAAAGTTTCAAAAAAGTTTTTGAAAATAAAATAATAATTTTTGATATTTAAAAAAATACGTATATATTCTTAATCTACATTTTTTCACCATAAAATACGGTCTCTGAATAATAATTCTCAACATTGCATATCACATTATCACAATGTTTTAGTGTATATATATAAATATGTTTATGGTTAATATGCTGTTATATATGTATGTTGTTGCCACGCTGAGGCGTTTAGGATTATTTCATGTATAGTTTTAACTAATCTGTGGAACTAATCTCCTGCTGACAAGCTACTTGCAGTAGCTTAGCGGGTATAAATTCCCATTGTATGTAACTTTTATACAATAATAAAAAAATAAATAAAAAATAAAAATGTACCATGAACTGGTTGCCCAACCATTACGGGTGCGTAGCGGTGTTTATCAATTTTGTTTAAATTTATACTTGTGTTTTAGTTCATCAATGTTCTTTTTTAGGTTTTTTGTTATCCTTCACCTTCTTAACAAGAATTAAAATATTATCAAATTAAATTATTTTTTATCCATCCAGTACACCACTCACTACACAATCAAGGGTCTCTTTAAAATGATTTAACTACATTTTAGATTTGTATATCTTAATTTTTTTTCACTTCACACAACCCAGTCTGTATCCTCAATATTCGCCGTCACGTAGTGTGATTTAGCAATCACGTTTCTTTCGAATGCAATAATTCTGCACGTGATAGGACGTGTGAAATGGCGAAGCAGCCGAAACAACGGCGAGATTATTTCATCACGCGCCGTGATGTATCTCGTCGAGACAGCCCAAGACGCAAGACGCACACCCGACCAGGGAAAGTGGTATCACGGAGAGCAAATGTTTGTCTGACATGAGTTCACTTCAGCCAGACTCCAGACTGGAGGCTTGCGCTCGGAGCTCGATGGCTCGCTGAGGCGTGAATGTGAACCCTACCTCGCACATGCTGCTGCTTACCATAATCACCACTTCACTTGCAGCGATGGGTTCATTCAATTTTTTTTTTAATATTTAGATTCTTTAAATATTAGACCTTAGACAATCGGCAATTAAATTTACTGCTTAATAATGTGGATGTATGAGATTTTACTCGAAGAAACCTGAATCGAGGTCGAGCAGTTTACTTCTTAACTGTAAACAGCAAAATACTGTTGACTAGACTAGACACCGAATTAAACGGTTAAATTAGTCTGAATCGTAAACAACATTCGGTTGTTTTGCAGTTGTTTGTAACGTTAAATTTTAAATGCATAAACATTTAATTAACTGATTTGTATATATTCAGATTAAAACAATATATTACTAATATTAAAATATTTAATACAATTTAATGTAGCTTTGTAGATTGGAAGAATACAGAACAAATGAAGAATAAACGTTTAACCATGCTCTTGAAAACCACTTTTATAATGTTAGCAATCCATTGATGTTCTCCTCGTGAACGGCACATGTGATTCTAGATTCTAGCGTCCTCTGATCCCAATCAGATAATGATTGCCTTTTTTATAATTTCCGATTTGCAATACTTACTTATCATTATTATCTAACTGACACAAAGTGATTTTTCCTATTAAAAGTGCGTATTTACCGTCGTAATTAACATTGCGGTCCTTCGAAAAATGACATTTTGAGTTTTTAAAGTTAACAAAATAACCATTAAAATGCATTATTTTTCTTTTACGGTAACTGATTGACTCACTACATACTAACTATTATCTTATTACTCCTTTTTTTTTAATTTTCAAAGTGTACATTAAGCGTGTCCCTATTTTGTAAATATGTAGATACCCTTTTTACATCGAAACGTTCAGGATTTATAAGATAAGACATCAATAGGAGATACTATTGGATTATATTGATATTGGCGTGCTAATTATATTATAATTATATAAATTGCAAACAAGCATAATTTAATTATTTTAATTGATGTCTACCTGCGCGATTTAGGTACTGAACGGTACCTTGTTCTTCGAATCAGACGTGTGAGCACTGGGCAGTCGTAAGACTTTGGGCTCTATCTGCCCGGGGATCAGCAGGCCAGAGGATGTCCTGGCCTTCGCCGAGGATCAGAGCAAGC
Source organism: Limnephilus rhombicus (assembly GCA_929108145.2). Taxonomy (NCBI): domain Eukaryota; kingdom Metazoa; phylum Arthropoda; class Insecta; order Trichoptera; family Limnephilidae; genus Limnephilus; species Limnephilus rhombicus. The sequence continues at coordinate 29,808,451 of OV815272.1, forward strand.
GCAAGGTTCATCACCGTCTCTGCCAGGGTAACAGGGACCCCGAACCACGATGGGACAACAGTGATAGCGGCCAGGTAGTAGGTAGTTAGCGCAGACTGCATTGACCTATAAAAGTGCACATTTCCACCGTACCGTGGGAACGCTAAATTATTGCATGTACCTAACCGGATGTCGTGTCGTGTTTTGAATGTGTTGGGAATGCGCCATTAGAACAATCACTCTGCCGAAAATATGTAGTTTTTTTTTCGTGTAATGTTAACTCTCCTAAAAAAGAGAGTACGTTTTGAACTATGTTAATAATCATATTTGGTTCTGATGTTTTGCTATTCTGCCCTAAATTACTGTGTGTAATTTACCACGCAGCGTTTCAATAATCAAACGAATTGTTTTTTCTGTATCGAATTTTTAAGGAGTATTACTTAATTGTCACGAACAAAAAAAAAATATTGCCACAATCGTAATTTTAATGCCGAGATCTCTCGTTTACCAGGAGACTTGCTCTAAACCACTGAGCTACAGCGATAGTGTTCAGACACATTGTGATATTAAAAGGCACATGGTTTTATTTTAAACTAGCTATTACCCGATAATTTGCTCGCGTGGTATTAGGGAAATAACGTACAAAGAATTTTCCCATGGGAACGAAATGTTTTTCCTGGGTGAAAATTAATCTTATGTCACTTCCCAGTCTTCTAACTATGCAAAAAACACGTCGATCGGTCGCTCCGTTGCGAAGCAAAGGGACAAACAAAAAACAATCTTTCGCATTTATAATATTACTTGGGATTACCAATTAATTAAAAAATGTTTCGAGTGTTATCCGCTAAAGGTCTTTGTCTTCATTTATTGGATGCGGGCTAGGTTTAAAGTATAAATACTAAATAGCGACAGTGTGGTTTCGAGGATTTTTTCCCTATTCGACATTTATCATTGTGGTAATAATGGTTTCAATATTAATTTAGTGTCATCGTGGAGCACATAAATCTATCTTCTATATAAATAAAAATGAATTGTCGAAATATATGTACGCGCATAACTTCCGAACGACTGCATCAAATTAGATAATTCTTTTTTTGTGTTCGTTATTGTCAGGACAAGGTTTGTATAAAACTACTGGTGAGCTCTGGCGTTATGAAATTTGTATAAAAAAATTGCAATAGGTGGCACGCGAGCTGTTTGAAATCTGAATGTACCCGTATTATGTTTGGAATGCGGGAGGGAGGAGGGAAACTCGGGTAGGGGGTTCACGGGAGGGGGGAGGGGTGAGGAGAACCTAAGAGGAGGGGGGTTCGCGGGACGGGGGAAGGGGGGAGTGGAGTGGAGAGACGGAAGATGGAGGAGGCGGAGCGGGAACGCGAGAGGGGAAGGGGATGCGGGAGAGGAAGGGGAGGAATGGGAAAGGACACACAGGGAGAAACAATTTCTTTATTAAATGGCATAGCAACGCATGCCGGGAACCAGCTATTTTTGTATAAATTTAATTTAGCTTCACGTCACCCAAGTGGGGACCAAGTTAAATCTGTATCGGAATGGTACTTGTGTACCTACCTATACCTAGGTGTATCGTTTCCCTCTGCTGCAGCTTGTTTTCGGATGATTATAGAGCTGTTACACTGTGTACAATAATTAGCTCTTATTGAGCATCTGCTTTAATTTTGATGGTGTATTTAAGCCATTATCGGTGAGATGATAGTTTGGTATATTTTCAGTTGTATCTTAAATGTGAATATGCTCATCAATCATCCAACTTCTCCATCCGCTGGATGCGATCAGCGCATGGACACACTTCCTCGCATCAATGCTAGATCACGTTCAGCAACTACTCTCCCACTTGTACTTGGTACTCACGTGCCTTGGCTGTAGAATGTTTGTATAAACAGCGATGACTGCTTCTAAACTGACCTTTAAACACATCTCGACTTTCGTTCAGATTTTCGAGGCCTTCCCAATTTACCAGGTACAACATAACGTGTTATTTGCATTATCTTATCATTTTTTCATTAGTTGTTTTAACAAAGTATGTATGTAGGTTCCTACCTACGTGTCTGCCAACTTGAAGCTTTTCTCTCTCTCGTTTATTCACTCAGTCAAAATGCATTTGTAATAATGGTTCGTTAAGTTGAGGATTTAGTGTTTTAAGTTTCCAATTCTCTTCCAGTGTACGCTGTTTATGATGTAGGCGTAGATACGAGGATGGCTCATTTTCTGTATGACGATTCCCGCGATAGTTCTGTTGTTGACGAAGTCTGCCATGATCGTGCTGACAGTAGTGGGCACCAGGCGGGGCGGGGGAGAGGTTCTCTGCCAAAAACTTAACCGGTGTTTGGTTCCTCTGTCCTCGCTCCGCCCACCTCCTCCTGCCTCTCGTCTCCCTCTCCTTCCCGTCCAGACAGCACAAGTGGACTCGGCAGTAAAATGCACAAATCTCAAGCGCATTGCCCAGCGGCAAAAAGTAAATGCTTTGTCATTTTGCACACAATGGTCCCGCGTACCTGGCAATTAAACTCGCTGTCGCTGTAACAGGTTTGAATACCCGTCTGCTTGGGATCGCGTTCTTACTCGATGTTTTTTTTTACTGAACATCATAAAATATACCTACCTACCTCTTGCAGCGTCCTTAGCTGAAATAGCATTAAAGCAAATGGTCGCCTGTTTCTTTAAATGGCTTTCTGCAGTAACAGCATTTGCTCTTTTGGGTTATTATGTCATCTTTATTTATGTATACCTACACCTACCGCAAACTTCACACGACTTGTGTTCTGAAGGTAATTCTATTTCAACATTATTTAACCAACAACCAAACGTTTGAATTGAATATTATTAACAAAAACATAATGAGACAAGTCCATCGTTTACTGGCGGTGCATGTGTTCAATTATTAAATTATAGTGTACGTGAACATATTCTGAGCGATTTTATAATTTAAGTCAGCGGGTTTTTAATATTTTCGTTGGTTCATAATAATATATATATATATTTTTTTAATTATTGTTTATTCATTGCTTAAAATTTTATGGTTACATTTATTAGAGGATTTTTCGACCACCAAGCTAGGCTGATGCCCGTGTTATGGTGGTCGATTTCACATATAGTCAAATAACAATCATACGTTCGTGTAATATTTTTAAAGAAAAACACTGTAAAACAAATTCAAACCAAAATGCTTGCCTTGTCTTCAACATAAATATGATAACATTCTATCTGATGTAGATATTTTCAATTGTGACGAAAATAAATATAAAAACTCTGTCACGAGTGCATTAAAAATGTATTAAATGAGTACAAAACTTCATAAATGTAATGATAACTATACTATATAATGACATATATATTTTGTACTACTAATAATGTGATATATTTTAGTTGCAAGATTACTGTTTAATTTCTGGACACTATATAATAATATGATGAGTAAATCTATAATTGGTTTCTCAGTTAGGTTAATTATGCATGTATAAATTAATCCAATTGTTAACTAATTATTTCCCTAAAATAAATAAGAACTAGAAAGAGTTTTTATTTTTACTATTTTTTGTACAAATAGATTCATATTGGACCTATTAATACTGTGGTGAATTCTTATTGTAACAATTTTTGTGTCAGCAGAATACAAGTAAGGCAGTAGAGTACATCAGACATATCAGTGGTGCAGAACATTTTAAAGTCATGAATGGAAAAGAAAATTGTAAAAGTATTCAATGTAAAAATAAATATAATGTTTTATCTTAGGGATATTCAAATGTTACTTTGAAGAAAATCTTTAAAGAAATTTCGCCCTTTTTCGGATATCATACGACAAGTAACATCATTTATCTCTCAATATGAATTCAGAAGAATATCACGGATTATCTTGATGAGATGAAATGTCGGGAATGCAGGCATCATTTGTGCCTGTATGTATGGGATGTGGAAGAGATTGATTCCTTCAACAACCAACAACAGCATGTATTGTGACTCCGCAGCACGGTAGACTCGACGCAAGACGCAACCCGATAAGATTGTTCCATTTGCATCCGTTGCGAAATATTTATATTTCTTTCGCCACGTGCACTGCAATCACATGGCAAGCTCTGTCCAATAACTCATACGGGCTGAAGCTTATGCGCTGAACACCATACACACAGTACAGGATACATGCCAACATTTTGTCTTATATGTAAATGTTACCAACATGTGCACTACATAAAAATATTATATAAATTCATCGCATTCATCATAGCCAGAGAACGAGACTTCTCTCCCGCCGGAGAAATGGGTATAATAGGTATTTTTAAGAAAATTTCACAATGTAGTAGTATGTATGGACTTCCTTAAAAACATTTCTGCCGTCAACTTAATCAATAAAGTAATTATTCGCGACAAAATGTGCATTGTTCTCTTATCAGCTTTATTCCGCGGTGGTGTTTTGTGAAGTTTATCAGAATGAATTCTTCATCTCCTGGGAACCATACGATTCAGATGAAATACCTAGTTAAATTATACGTTATTTATATGCGGAAAATATCGAATAGGGGTCGAATATTCATTAGTGGGCCATTCTACTGCAGAACATTGCTCGCGGACTGTGGCGCTGTATGACTTATGATCCGGTACGAAGTAAAGTGTAATTATAATTTGTGAGGCATGAGAGACCCGGTGACATCATTTAGCACCAACACTAATATTCGATTACATCATGCATTTATTTTTCACTCCAACCGCAGATTTATGCACGTAACACAGATAAGGTTGCCAAAATCTTACAAATGGGTGTTGTTAAAATTCATGTTTCGTCTTTGTTTTACCTCAACTGCAATAAGAAACAGTTTTCGTTGTTTTTAAGTGAAGATTTTTGTCAATCCATTGTAAAAATAATCTTGGGATAATTTACATAAGGAAAGTTGCATTCAAAAGCTGACTTTTAACATCGACCTAACTCGTGATATATTTAATGCAAATCTCCACAAAAACAGACGAGTGCATTGAATTTTATTTTAAAATGATAATATGTCGAGCAGTAAACAATTTTCGTAAGTGTAATCTTTATTTTTTCGTAATATTTTTTTTATCTTTCAAAAAAAGTAATCTTTATGATGGTATAATTTCACATTACTTTTGAGGGATATTTTTCTTTAATATTTGCATTATCCTCGCCTTGCTCTTCCACTCTGAATATCAGCCAAATGACGATTCCTAGATTCCATACAACTTTGTTTTTGATGTTCCTTATCTTCATTTCATGATATTCTAAAGCCGAACCATCTGTCCAAATATAATAGGTAGTATAAAAACTCACCACTTTCAATGCACATGTTGATTATTTCAGATGTTGCGTGATTTTATTATTATATCAAAAAGAACATTGGAATTTTAAAATATAATAAACTCGCATTGCTTGATACAAATCTCATATTTGCTACATTCTCCCCCTTTCTGTCGTTGCAGTGTTCACATTTCAAGACAAACATTTTTTCTGCACATGTCCATGGCTCGCATGTTTCCCGACACTGCCATTATTTGTATTATTGCAGGGATGCTGAACCTCTCTTTGCGTAATTTCAGTTGTTTTTTTTCAATTTTAGAGCTCGTTAGATACCCGTTCGGCTTTATTTTAATGTTTAATGTACCTATATATGATTTATCACAATAAATCATGCATTTGATTCACTTCACGGTTAAGCCAAATGACAAAACAAATCGATGATCACGTTAAAGTAGTGTCGAATACGAAGCGATACCGCCTTGACCTTGGGCGGTGCGCCGTTTCTAATTCTGATTCGCGCGATATGACCGGATTTGTATAATTTTGCAGACAACAAAATAATCTAATGTTTGCTTTTAATAGCCTAGTTCCGCGGATCGCGCCATGTGGCCTACGGCACTATGATGTTTGAATTATGAAATAATCGTTCTGAATTCCCTCCTGGCAGGAGGGAATTCAGTTTTTCGTTTATTTAGCACAGAATCATCACAGAGTCCAGGTTTTCAGTTCTCACCAGCCCGGCCCACTGACTCACTACCGCCAGTTTCGGTACAACAATGGAGATATTTATCACCATGAGCAAAGCTTCTGATTCTGTGAAAAATTAATGGCCGAACATGCTTATATTTTTTTGCCATTGACGATGCATTTCTCTATTCTGTCCATGCCTCTGACATCATTTCTAAAATTGCCGCGTAGTAGTGTTTATTTTTATAATTTTTGTTCGTAAATGGTTCCTATTTTCAAAATTCACTGGAGCCTGTTTCATAAGGTACCTACGGCTTTGAATCTACGCTGACTTGTTCACACATGCTTTCGCAATAACTATGAAGAATTATGTTAAATTTCTTAACCAATCTCTCCGTTTTAGATTGTTAATGATTACAAGACAATTTCCTTGAATTGCTCTGCGATCCTACATAATCAATCAACATCAATCACCCAATACATGTTTTAGTGTAGATTTAATTAAGTAATGATTGATTTAATGGGAGAGTATTACTGTCACTAATGTAGCCTGTGGGGTGTTGGGGTGTAATACAAACACCGTTGTGTTGTGCCGTGCCGTAATGTCTTACACCATCGTGTACACTTAATTGTGAACGCTATTGAGCTAAATAATAGCATCACTGTTTTTCTCGACGTCCGTTCCCTGAGGTTATTGAAGTAATTTTTCTTTAGATCCTAATAAAATGTTGTCTCCTCTGGCGGTGATCTTCCTCTCCTCCTTAACTCCGACCTTTCAGCCGAGACTCCCCCCACAGCCTCCCAAGGCAGATTCCCAGTACCCAGTACCTAGTACCCACACCCACTGCGATTGTAGCCTTTTAGAGTAGACACGTATGTATTGTAATATAGCTGCTGCAGTTTGCAGATTTGCCCGTTTGGAAATATTGTTTTCAATTTGAAACTTTATTTGAATCGGAATGAAGGAAAATTCTCTGCCTCTCCGTATTCAGCGCATAAAGCTTATTGCAATCCGATCAGAAACCATTCTTCTTGAAAAACTGTTTTCAATAATGGAAACAGAAACACCACATCGCGCACCGCCCGCCGACATGCATGACTTTTTCTCTTGTGGAGGTACGTTTTGCGTTCCGTTTTAGCCGATGTGGTAAATATGTCTTCTAACAATATGAATGCCGGAACAGGTTTGAATGGTTTCTAATATGGAAACCATTGTACATTGTTGCCCGAGGTCTGGCAATAGGCCGAACCGGTAACACCGCAATAATTGATATAAGTTTACCGCACGCCAACGCCTTTCACGCAACACATGCTCAGAATATTTAAAATATTAACATTTGGTTGAATGACAACCGTGAGGAGATCATGATGAATTATTTTCATTGGTGTTTACCTAAAATATTTGCATTGGGCAAACAGTAGTAGGTGTTGAATAGTATTATACAAGTAACAGGTTGATCGCGGGTCGATGCACTATCTTCTACATATTTGTTTCTGAATAAATTGCGGTATGAACTTTTGTCCATCTGCGACTGTCCTGTTCACGGCTAGTGACGAGATTGGCTCAGAAGTCAGTTTTCAGCAACCAGGGTCAACGTTCGCTATTGTGTAAGCTGAACGCGGTCCACTTTCCTTTCACCGGTGGGGGCGAGGTACTGAATCGCTTTCAAAAGCGTGAAACACAATATTCCGTGAAAAGTTTGTCGTCACATCTCGCTTGGTCTTTTGTCCCGTGTTTATATATTTCCGATCTCGAGGGATTTTCTACCTCTTCACCATTCTTAAACAAACAAAGTGACTATTATTCCGTAGATAGGAACATTGGAAACTTCTCGCACATCTAATATCTATTATATTCTACTCCGGTCACCACCAAACTTCAGTTGGTCTCTTATATCATTAATTAATTAAATTTTGCATTTTTCGTCCTTCGGGGACCGAGAAGTAATTGGTTAGTGTTTTTTATTCGTTCCTTAATTTTTGTTTAATTGAAGCCCTACACCTAGTTCTCTCACCCCGTAATCCACCCCATTTCCTAATCAAATTGGGGGACATGGCATCCGTCGACAAGGTGCCTTCAGACGTCCCCACCTCTTACACTGCTTCTTTGGTGGCCTCGGTCCACTGCGCTCTCACTGCCTCAAAAATTGTTTTCTTCAGCGTTGTCTAGGGCGACCAACTGGATTCTTCCACACTGGAATCGCCGATAGAATTCTTTACGGTAGTCGTTCTGCTGGCATTCTGAATACGACGTATAGGTTACAATTTATTTTGTATAAATAGTAGAGGTTCGGTAGAATTCATGTACTCTTGTTCACATATTTATTATTGCTGCTGAATATATATTTCAAATTAATTCTTGTAGCAAGTGTTCCATTTCGATCCAGGGAAAATACTTGCGATCCGGACGTTCTGCTCCGCATTAACATTGCTTACCCAATCATAACAAATTATTGGAGTTGAATTTAGTCGGGCTTCCAATGTTGTAATGAGGACTTGTTAAAGTACAAAAGTTCACCATTTTACCGTCGCACGCTATTGGATTATTACTTGTATTTATTAACCTATCGATTAAAATGAAATGTCCATTTAAGAACATAGAATTTAATATGTTTCTCTTTGTACCGATGATAGAGATTTTACGTAGTGTGGTGTTAATTGTAACTTCTCCATCTCTCTCATAAACGATGCATCTAACAAAAAGAGAAACCACAATACCTACAGTTCTCAACGTTGGAACCAAGCTACCACCTATCTGTCCCAGAGTAAAGGATTTGCGCGTTAACTGCATTGCGTATTAGGTCCTTTGAGGCTGGCTGCTTCAGTTGTCTCGTTTCTGAGAATGTATTTCATATTTTCATTGTTCAGACCGAGTATTCCTTACAAGTCGAGCGAAGGCCAAGTCTCCACTGGGACTGGGATATGATCATCTCCTCGGCAGCTGGTTAACTACACGCTTCTTGTGATGATGCATTTTATCCTCTTGGAATGCCTTGTTAATCTTCATCTCGTTTGTGTAATGGATTGTCTTTTTTGTTAACTGAAGTTTATGATTTAATCATTAACAAATTATACAGGTTGTTAAGGGAAGTACTTGACTTACTTTAACCAGTAATTCCTGACATTATTTGGAGTAAAAAATGTAAATGAAATTTTAGTCTCCGGTGACTTTTTTGACGACTTTTTTTTTCAAAAATGTTTTCTTCAAAATCAAACAAAAAAAAATTCTTCCGCATGTCGTCACTGGTCACTCAGCTGGGTGTCCGACGAACCCCTTACCCCGCCTCCAACTGTTCAACAACTACCATTTTTTATGTTTTTGTAGAAAAACAAAAAAAAAACATCAAAAATGTCACCGGAGACCAAAATTTTATTTACATTTTTTACTCCAAATAATGTCAGGAATCACTGGTTAAAGTAAGTCAAGTACGTCCCTGAACACCCTCTATGTATTTGAATTTCATGGTACTTTATCCAGAGCTGAGAGCTCCGTTTTCGTGTTCCAACCTTATTCGGTTGCATGCATCGTTTATGAGAAATATATATATATGTTATGTTTAAGGTTTTCACGGGTGTAAGATGTAGAACAACTAGGGTATTTATAACTGATGACATTTGAGATGGGTTATGATGTGAGTTGGCGTTTAAGTATCTATTTGTATGTGTCGGTTTACGATATACGGTAAGGCTGCCGTTCTTTTTCTTTTTAACTAAAATATCGGGAAATGGGAGGCAATCATTTTCTTCGATTTCCATGGTAAATTTAATATCTTCATGGATACTATTCAAATGAATAAGAAAGTTATTTAATTCTTCAATTCCGTGTTGCCAATTAATTATTTGGCAACACGGAATTGAATAGCTAGCATATACAGTGAACCAAAAAGAATTTACCGCGAAGCAATAGAAATTTATAAACATAAAAATAATATGAATACTAGAAATGACTCAATCAGAATTCCCAGCACCTGGAAAGTCTTAATCGATGAAAATCCCCCAAAAACGGCATCTCCAAAATTACCAGTAGTGTCTCCAATTAGCTTAACCAATCAGGTATCTACTGCTATCCCCGCCCCCCACCCCTCCACCATCAATCACCTGCAACCCGGGTACTTCGTTCTAGACATAAGAAGTGACTTGCACTCACTTAAGTTTTAGCTTTTGGACCGAACAGACATGCGAAAGCTATCAGTTTGAGACAAAAACTCAAGACATAAGGCCTCTGAAGATGGACAGTGTGATCTGTCCGAAACGTCAGGAGTTAAAAAGTCCTTTTAAGGACTACGTTACGCGGGAAAAACCGAGAAAATTGTTCTACATATATATATATATGTATATATATTATTGTTTATTTACTAATTTTCGTGTTTTTAATTGCCAATAAGTGAACCGTTGCCATTTCTGTTATCGTGAACACGTGATTACAGATTAAATGGCGGAAATGATATTTTCAGAGTATATTTTAACAATTTTTTATTTGTTGCAGACCAGCTTCCAAGAAATGTGGCTTTAAATCCTAAGAGCATCATCCAGATACGTAAGTTACACTCTTTGCTAACTGATTCCATCACCCTAATAAAATCGGTCTAAGGATTTATATCGGTTCACATCCCCAATCCCCGCGAGCCATAAGGACCGTATGTCAGGGACGCCTGCGGGAGACGTGGCCCGACCAAATGAATCAAATACTTGGATCGGTCATGTCAAGAGTCAGAAAAACAGAAAATTGTGTATTTTATTATTGTGTGTGAGGCGATGCATATGTGTGAATGAAGCAAGGTCGTTCTTCTTCTCCTAGTTTTGTGTTGATATCCCTTGCTTTGTTGCTTAGCTCCATTTTTCTCAGCTGATGATGTATTGTTAAGGCGGCCTTCTAGATTAAACAGCCTGATTCTGATTGAATGCTTATCTAAATACACCATCAAGAACGCGTGTAAACATTTCCACGCGTAGGTGCGCTACGTAACGTACACGAGCCATTCATAAACAAAACTCTTGGCTATCGCCTAACATTCCTATTAATGAAGTAATCATTTAATTACTTTCTTATCAGGTATTAAGTATTCTCCTTTAAATGTGATTTGAAAAACTAAATGCTTTATGTTTTATACTTAGGTTTTATCACAATAGGCCATTCAGTTTGATTAATTATTATTATTAACTTTTATATTTATCTGCCCTGAAGCAGAAAGAAGGTTGTGCCGTAACCGATTGGCATACTGTTGTAAATTCAAGTGGTGTACGCTAAGTTACAGTATTTCTTTTAATAATTTCCACTGGTTAGTAGTGGCTGAATAGTCCAAAAGTCCAGATTGTTTTACAAGTAACATTTTTCGCATTGTTGTGGTGGTAGCACGATTTCTAGTATGACATTGGAGGGGACCCCACCACTTTCCCAACGGCGTCATAACGAAACATATGGTTTCCTCCTTCACCGTACACGTCAAGACTCTACTTTTTTTTTAACGAAGCTACATTTATTTGAACGACTCTAGACCCTCCAATGTCTATGCATACGGGGTTAGTAAGCAGTATTCAAGTACTTACATTAACATTATACAAAATATAAATAGAAGTAGCAGCCCGGGGAATAATTCTTCTGAAATAGGTAACATCAAAAAGAGAAAATAGTAAAAGAAAAAGAAAAATAAAAATAACGGCTTTGACCAGTCGAAGAAACCTTCTGTAAATAAAATAAGTAATGAAGAAAAAACAGTTATATGATTATGTCATAATGTACCTAAGTAATTACTGCAATAGCGGAAAGAAAATAAAATATATAAAAAGAAAAGCCAGAGAAAGTATTCCATAGACCACCGGGCAGTCCCAATGAGAATGCGTATAGCTATCGGCCCAACCACAGACGATGCTCGAAGTCCGCGCCCTTTAGCCGGTTCCCCGATTTTGCCTCGAAGAAATGTACTTGGGAGAGAAGGGGAAGTTTTTGAAGACCTTGAGAAAAAGATGAGCGTCGGGTTACCGGAGGGGGGACGGAAGGACATCGAGACCGCGTGGTTACGCCTCAGGCCAACGCATGTCGATGGATCTCGGGAAGACCGCTCCGGTGTGTGTTCGCCTGGCAATGTGCATGGACAGGGTCTATCACACCCCCTATCTATGGGCGAACGACGATACATAACATGTTCAATTCAGTTACGCCACCACAGAATGGAAACCAAAACTAATAAAGAAAAATAGAAAATAATAAGAGCATTTATACATGCGAAACATAATTACAGAATCAGTTCAGAGTGATAATGTATCGAGCGATAGTGTCATCACTACCATCGCTACGATTTCTAGTATGGTCAGGTTATCCGTAGCCTGGTAACGTTTGTTTTCATTTTTTAATGAGTAAAGGGCAAAAAGAATTAATATATTTCTTTGTGACGCCAAAGGAACAATTTTAATCTGATAAAGTATATTGTCTCTTCATGTAAATTGAAAACCCCGTGTACCTACCACATATTCGTTTTGTCTCGAGTATGCTTCTGTGCTTATTATTCCGCAAGGTCCAAACAGTTGGCCAGTTGTAGGCCTGGCTTGGCTACGCTGGGTGTAGGAATTACGAACCTAGCAGGACCGTTACGATTTTATATTGTGTATATCACGGAGGCATCTGCTTGCGCTTATTGCTGGGTGGCTCAAGTTGAAAGAATTACAATCATTATTTTTAAATTATTTGATAAAATATGTTGATTTAATTAATTTTTTAGGCTTTTACAATATGTATAAAGATGACATATACCAGTATGGTACAAAAAATGCTACAAAAATTAAAAACCGAAATTAAATAAACTGGCTCCAAAGGAACCGTCTACAACACCATGGTTCACTGAAGTTGTTCTAGAAAGATCGGAAATGAGAATCATTTTTAGATTAAGTTTGATAGGCTTATTTGATTCTCTAATGTGCATAATGCGTGTTTTTGATATTATTTTATGGAATGGAAGCATGGACCCTTACTGAAGAACTAATTAGGCGATTTGAGGCATTCGAGGTGTGGATCTACAGAAGAATACCTAAATAAGCTGGATGGACAGGATTACGAATGAAGATGTTATGGGTCGTATAAATAAAGAAAAATAAGTTAAGTTAAGTAAAGTTATTAAAACTATAAAAATGCGAAAACTTCAATATCTCGGACATGTGATGAGACATCCAGAGAATACGAGATCTTGCATCTCATAATGCAGGCAAAGATTGCCGGAAGACGGAGGCAGGGAAGAAGGAGAAGCTCATGGCTGGAAAACCTTAGACAGTGGTTTGGCCAGTCTACTGTAGAGCTGTTCGGGGCCGCAGTAAACAAAGTCTGCATAGCCAACGTCCGTTGAATGGACAGGGCACAAGAAGAAGAATGTGCATAGGTGAACAAATTGAAGATGTCGAGCATACGTTAAGAATTACATTGAATATGAACAACAGAGAGTGACAATATTAATATCCTCAAACTCATCGCTTCTTCAGATTTTGATAGCTTCAAGTAAGTTCTACGCCATATCAAGAATCATTAAATTTGTTAGATCGTGTAAATTGGAAAATGGTTATAAGGAAATTCTTACATAAAGGACTAGGTTCCTTTTAAAGAACATTATACATAATATTTTAATATTATATTTTAAAAACAGATGAGGAAAAAAATGACAATATTATGTAGTCAGAAACTTCCGTAATACATAAGACAAAAATAAAATAAACTTTCAGAAAGACAATAAATAGTAGGTAATATGCAACAAATAAAATTAGCATTATAAACTATCTCTGCACAATTGAGTAGAAAGACGTTGTTACTTCCCTAGTAACTTACGATTATCCTTATATATATAGGTATTCCTAGATATTTTATATTATGTGTTCACCTTCCTGGGAAATCGATCAACTTGCCTGCAGGTTTTGTATTTTTATTATTTTATTCAATCATTGTTTTTTAAAGTTATGCTGGGTATTACGTTAATTCGTATTCGATTCAAATAAAAATATCACGGATTCTTTCAAAACAAAGCCAAAAGATATTTACATTTATTCTTTGAATTATTGTATCATTCAAACAGGATGGGTTCTTAGTTGAATTTAATAAAAAACCGCAAAATACTTACATTATGTAAAAACTGCGGTCGTGCGCCTTGGCCAACGATAATATACAGTCATTCAAAGAATTCTCTAGATTAAAAATATGTATGAATGTACCGATTATACTGTAAAACTAGAACATTCTTACGAATAATATAATATACTTACTTCAATTTGTAGTTTTGTATAAAAATTTAACTCAATTACCATAATGCAGCAAGCTTAGGTCTTGTTAAGTTGGTTCCAATAAATAATGTAAAAAAAAACTTATTTAATGGTCAGAATTAAATTTGTCTAGGTGTGTTTTGATTGACCCCTGCATCTCGAGACGCTCGCGAAAGAGTTGCTTCAGATGAAACTAACAAAGGAGGCTGGAAGACTCTCACCGCTCGTAACGGTTTTTTCCACGAATTACCATCTTGTCCCGGAGCAGTCACCCGGTCAGATGGTCAGATGGTCAGTATGGTCACCTGAACGGGTCAGGGGGCAGCGTATTATTGTGATTATTATTTCTTCTCGCGGCAAAGGGGTGAATGGCTAATGTGCCGGTTCGCTGGACACTACTGGACACTGGACAATACTGCGTGCAAGCACCCCTATTATGACTTTTTCTTAATTATTATTAATTTCCGTCCATTTTTTTAAACCAAATTTTCATCTGTCCATTCGAATAGTTCAAAAATCATTAGCTTAAAATCCTCCTTTTCACAGTTTCTAAAAAAGTGTAATAATAATTCAGTACTTATGTAAAAAAATATGTACGCCGCACAGATAGTAATTTTTAATATCTTGCGTAACTTTATTATTTTAGTATGTTTTTGGTACAATAAAAATTATCATTTTATGAAAAAATTATTAAAAATATATATTGCGTGATTCAACCTGGTAGGTAGGTACAGTCGTTTTTATTACTTACAGCAATCTATGTATTGTATAAAAAATAGGTTCCGTATGTTTGCGTTCGCAAATCTCGGTAAGTAATCGATAGATTGACTCAATTTTTACAGAACATTGCATTTTAGCAGAAGAGTGTTTCTATATATAAAGGTAAGCCCTGGCGTTATTAAATTTGTATATATCGATCTGTTTATCAAAAATCGCCTTGGTTCTAAAAAAATTAAAAGTTGTTAAAGTAAACCCTGAATACATAACAAAACTAAAGTTAATTTGACACATTAATATCCATTAAACACAGAAAACGTAAAATTTTGCCGGATTCATTCGGATGCATTTTTAAAAGACTCGATGAATAAGAAAAAATACGTTTTGATCCAAACTCGAGAGATATAAAATTACTCTTTCGCGTTTCGACGTAGTGAGTATTTGCGATGGTGCCATACGTCGTAAGCAGCTAAAACGTTTTTTTTTTTAATTCTAAAAAGATTTGACATTTATGTAACCAATTAAAATAAAATGAAATCCAGAAAGAAACCTTGGGTTTTATAATAAAGTTACGCTAGATACCTCAAAATTATTCGTCTGCAACTAATTTCCGATAAGGTAGACATCAGGTCGGTATAGCAGACGTAGGCGTGTAGAAATATGCATAACACTTAGCCACTCTGGAGCTTTCAGGAGTTTTATCGCCACTGCTTATGTGACGTAACGTAACTACGTGTTCTTATGTTATTATCTGAGTTGCTTATATAACCAATGAATCATTGCACTTCTGTGGGAGCGTTGTTCAAATTTTCAATTCGTACAATTAAAGTTAATTAAATGTTAAATGCGCGTTTTTTGTGTTCCTTTATAAGGAATAACAGATTTTTTATTAGAACGTATAATTTGTTTTATTTCTACAATTATTTTAATGTTTTGACTGGTGCACTTATTAATTACAACTTATATCAGTTGTGTGTAAATTCATTGCTAAATATTCTGCAATCTGTTGGCTCCGCTCTTATGTAATAAAAACATTATTATCACGGAATGAAAAAAATATTCGTGAATAATCATTGGCTGTGTTTATGTATCTGGTAATAGCCAGAATTCGATGTGGCTTCTGTGCGCGTTCTTTGACCATGACTTTGACTGGCAATATGTGAAATTCAAGGGTACTTTAAGAACATGGTTTATTTTTACGATAGTTTAGTTTGGTGCCCGAGTGTTTCTGCGATAATTATTTCCACACATTATAAGAAGGTACAATCGTTATTGTCACTATTAGGTTTTTATTCACATTTTATTCAAGACTAATTTTTGCGGGTTACTAAAAACATCATCGTATTTCCCAGTAGATCCTGAAACAATGAAAATATCATAAACTATATAGGTATAATATGATCGTTTGCCAGTTCGTCGGAGTATTTTTACACTCTCAATGCATCTCAGGCAATTACATTCTTAGAAGACGCCTTGTTGTTTGAATTACGAAGAAACCGCTCGAAATGAAATTTTTCATATTTTTTCACTATGGGCACCTATTTAATTTGATGGTAATAAATTATTATCTTAGTAATGTATGCAGGCAGCAGGCAGGTTTCTTCCTAATTGGCTATGCAACGGGCAGATCTTCCAACAGAGCTGTCGGATTACGAGTTCAAGCAAATATTGACTCACGGAATATGAATAAGGGGCGGAGTTAGTAGGAAAGTTTAATCGAAGCGTTGCCGGAGTGGAATTAGTCGAGTGTCGAATAACGAAGTTAGTTTGATGCTCCATTGAGAGCGGCGTGTCCTAACAATCTAACAACACAACAAATTAACAACTCGCTGGCTCTTCACTGACCACAATTATCGTTTGTCTTCCACACTTCCGATAGTACGAGTATGAGTCTCGCCGTTCGCCGCCGCTCGCCGCACGCCGCACGCCGCGCGCTAACCAATCTGTTTTGCTCTCGTGCTCGGCCCATTTGGAGATTTAGTGCCTCGTTAATTCCGATGCGGCTAAATAGTGTTTCTTTTGGGAAAACCATCCCGATGCGTTTGTTTCCATTTTCTCTAATTACCTTTTATAAATAAAAATTTACCATGTTAACCCTTAGAGTCTATTTGTTCGCCTTTGGGAACAATTCATATAGGTATCATAGAAATTGTTGTATCTCCCTTACTATCATAGAGAGAATTATGATATAAACGGAGGTAGAAAGAGAAAAGACCACGCATTATATTCAATTACAAAAACTAACCACAAAAGAAGTAAAATGTACACCTTTATAAAACCAAAGTTTTGAATCGCATTTTGAATAAAATTTATGAAACTTTGGGATCTTTTAGTAATTATTTTCACATGGGACCCCAAAAAAATGAGGTAATAAAATAATACATTTGTCTAATAAAATATGTAGGATTTGTTTTTTTTTTTTCGTTATTAATCAGTTATTTTAGTTAGAAAGAACTTAAGGTGCGCCATTTTTAAAACTTTTTTATGTTTGCGTGCAAAAATTTTATGTTTCGAAAATTATATTTTTGTTTCTATTTATAAAATTTGAAAGCGTATTTTATCACATTTCAAAAACAGTTTTTAGGATACGTTCAGAAATAATCCATTTACTTGGATTTTATTGTGAAGCGGAAATATTTTGACCCTATGAAATAATACGGTCGAGGCCTGAAGGGTTAAATGATCCCATTTCCCTCAGCAACTTGTATACGATCTACTTGAAACTAATTACTAAATCCTACTGACTGCTATTTTCATTAAATGCTGATTATAAAAAATGTTTTCTATTAAATTTTCATCTTCTGCAAACTGGACTTAATTGTTTAGCACTTTATTGTGTCCCAAATTCAAACTATTCGCTAAGTGGTTTTGGGTGCAAATGTCGAGATGAATTAGTGGAGGTCAAGAATGCAGCAATCATAATAGTAAAGTTCCCCTGAAGGTGGCGAGGGTCGAGTCGGGTCCGCTCCCTTTGACCCTCACCGGGTCCCAGCAAACCTGTTCCCTCCCCAACCAACACCTTCAACCTACTCAATGTGTGTGACCATTGACCAAAACTCACCCCTATCTTCTGTTGACTAGAAGATCTATCATGTCTACTTTCCGTTGAATAAAATATAAAGTGTATAAAACTGTTATATTTTGCATATGTTAGAAGTCAACTTGAGTAAAATTCTCCCGTCTGGAACCCATATTATAATATAATCAAATCAAATCAAAAAATATTTATTGTAAAATAAAAATTACAAAAGGTGTAGCTTATGGGTAGACCCCATTTCTTCCAGCTATACCCCATTTATACAGCTGTTGAAAGAATACAAAACAAATTCTTACGTTTTATAAATTTTAAAATGGGTATTCCAGCAACTATTTTAAATGATATGAATACGCTCAAATTGTCACACAGAAGAATTTTGACTGATTTGTTATTTCTGTATAAAATTCTAAATAATTTAGTTGATAGTCCGGTATTGCTTGAATTGATAAGCTTCCGGATTCCACTACGTAATACC
The DNA here is from genome assembly GCA_929108145.2 of Limnephilus rhombicus. Classification (NCBI taxonomy): domain Eukaryota; kingdom Metazoa; phylum Arthropoda; class Insecta; order Trichoptera; family Limnephilidae; genus Limnephilus; species Limnephilus rhombicus. The sequence goes on from OV815272.1 coordinate 29,826,844, forward strand.
AGAAATCAGGATTTATTTCATTGCAGAAATTTTGGAACAAACTACCATATGTATTCCTCTTTGCCCAGAATACTAATGGAGGGAAATAATTATACTAAGTCAGTGGACATCTTCAATTTATCATTAAACAAATACAAAATACTGTTACTGGGGCGGTTCAGTTATGTACAATAAATACTATGTATTTCTTTGTAAAAGAAATATATAGTATTTATATATTGTTTAATCAGTGTAATTTGTAAATTTCATACTTATGTAAAAGCCCCGAAAAGGGGCATAAATAAATAAAAAAGAGGAAAATACATTTAGGAATACTTGGAATCTATTATTACCGTGATTTGATTATGTTTTATTGGCAAGATATCGGTTTATATAAATATTAATAATAATTTGGCATTCTCTCGATGTTGTTATAATGTTAAAATTCTTCACATTGATCGGCTTGCGCAATAATTTAATTAGGTTAACGTTCACTTTGATCGTGTTCTTTCCTTATTAATTCCTTTGTCCGGCAGATTGGTTTGAGCCAATTGCGCAACGTCGCCGGTCGTACCTGCACTGGTTATTGAAATCTAATTTTTATCAGCAATTGGAAATTATAATCAGTTCATTCATATCAATTATTCGAAAGTTTTACCTCGTTAGCATGGTCTTAGAACGGGTTATTTTAAAGTGAATTTTTAATGTTTTGTTTTTACAGCATTACTAGTAAGTTACAAAATTAAAATAATAACAGAACTTGAATGGAACTTTCATAGAAATTGAAAATTGACCTTGAAATTTGAAGAATTCATCAAATTCTGTGAAACTACCCGTCCTTGATAAATTGTTCAAATTGAAAATTTAAAACAACCCATTTTTAATTTTCTATGTGAATGCTGAAATAAGCATGGTTAGTAGTTTCTGAAATCACAATGAAAAGGTCCTCGCTTACTGATGATGGGGGTGCCGCAGCTGGTTTATATGGAAACATTTGCGGGCTCCTTCGTGTAGAAATAATAGGTCACAACAAATTTTCCGCTAATTGAGACATTAGGAATCGAGTTTTCCCTCTTAGACAAAAAGCACACCTTACCGCCGTACTTGTAGGTGGTGGACGCACTGGTTCCGCGTACACGCGCCGCGCCGGTTTGCAACGTGCGCCCGCCTGCATTACCTGCATTGCCTGCAATGGTGCGGCGGACATTCCCCGCCTGCCATTACAATACCGACATAACCTTACTGCTTCACGCTCTGCTAATTTACTAAGGAATTTCCAATTATTGCCTATAAAGTATTTTTATCGCAATCCGTCAAGTATTGACATTGCTGTGGTCATTTGGGAACGCCTCTACACGTAGAAAACGATATTCATAAAAATCTCCTGCCTCCTGAATTCAATTTTGATGTCCTCGTACATAAACATTCTCAGATGAGTTTTTTTTAAAACCAACACGAGTAGTGAGTAGTGAGTCAACAAGCATTAAACTAATGATTTATTTTCAAGGCAGACATTTTTGATAAGTTGGAGGACAAACATTAGACATTACCTATGCAAACCGATAAAAAAACGAGTGTGCTTTAGAACACACGACTGAAGTAAAACTTCTTTAGCTCCATCTATATCATAAGTTCTCAATGTGGGCGATAACGCGCCCTTGGGGGCGTTTCAGTCCTTCAAGGGGGCGGTAGAAGACCAAGAGAAAATTGGGGGTGTTTCAGACTTTTAGAGGGGTGATAGGAGACATCCCACCCCATCCCATTAGGAGCCGTAAATAATATTTTCCCTATCCCATTACGCCCCTTCCGTTGTGGCAAATGTAGCCCTGTCGTGGTATCCCATTATGCCCCCTTCGTCGTGGTATCCCGTTACGACCCCCCCCCCCCCCCTTTGTGGTCACTTGCTGTTTCGGATTCACGACTTAGGGGGCGCTAGAAATAAAAAAAATATTCTTAAGTGGGCGGTGGGCAAAAAAAGGTTGAGAATCTATGATCTATATGATAGGAAGAGAGAAAGAAAATGTGCGCGCGCACTGCTATCTCTTGCTCCTGCAGTGTGATACAAACAACAGGCCTGCACTGTGTCTTAGATATACGAAACGTAACTGGCTACGAGAGAAAGAAAATGTGTGCTCGCAACTTTCTCTCTTGCCCCTAAAGTAATACACGAAACGTAACTCTCTCTCTTTCTATCTTCGCTAACTTATATCTCCCTCTCAACTACCGTTCGCCTCGCTTTTCGTAACGCTCTCGTCACGCATTCACCAGTTTACTCCAAAAGAAGTTTTACTTCAAAAAAATTTTCGGTACATCCCATTTCTGTCTTTTTAATATCTTTTATATTTTGCTAATCTACAGCTCTTCAGTCTACGCTGACCTTCCGCGAGGAGTGCGCTCTTAACCGAGTTGATTTCTTAAAATGATTCCTGTACACAGTTTTAATGGGCGACCTCGGGAAATCATAGTCTGTGTAGAGGTATGTATGTCAGCCGCAAGACTGAACAAAAGCCGAGTGTCCTCGTTAATTTAAATTACCTTGCATCTTTTGGAACAATTGAGCCTCGCCTCGCAGCAACGGCGGAGGTGGAGAGAGGTGACCGTCTCTGGCGGCGCTGGTCTGGCTGGTCTGGTTGCTCTGGCTGGCAAGGTGGCTAATCCCGCCTGTACCTTGCATAATGTCTGCACTGTGCGCTGTGTATGTGATGTATGGGGTAGTACTGTATACCTGCCACCGCCGCACGACTGCCGAGCGTGCCTCGGCTGGATGTCTTGTTGGTTGCTCTAATTGCCAGATGCTATTAATTGCTTTATTTATGCGCCTTGAACCATTTTATTTAAGATTTCCGGCAACTGTGACTTTTATGTTCGTAAAGCGTTGACCATTAGCACCTTTGTATTTATTTCGCTGTCTTTACATCGTCTCTGTGTATCTACAACAGAACAATACATCCACGGCGTCATTATTTCCTCTGCAGTTTTGCAGCGTCATCCAAATTGGTCGATAATTTGCTAATCTCTTTTTTCTATTCTCCCATCTAGTTTAAATCACTTTTCTCACATCGATTGTAATGTAGCGAACGTTTTGCGATGGTTTTTGTTAAAATGCTAGCTTCCTCAACGACGGGTGGTAGGATTTATTCTTGTTAAATTGGTCAAGACTGAATATCGCAAGAATATCGAGCATAATTACTTTTATAAGTAACAAAACGTTCTTGAGCGCTGTCGGATTTATCCTGCAGCTTGAAGGCCGTCTTCTGGGAAGCAGCTAGCGGAATTGGTGTAGTGGGCTCCGTCTGTAGCCTGTAGAGTGTAGAGGTAAAGGTGGACGTCCCAGTAAAGTGCTCTATCAGTGCCAGTGCCCCGACTGCGGGCTCTGGACCCAGAGGAGGCGAGTGGGGGCGGAGGACCGGTTCTTAGCGTGGCCGGCTCGCGCTGCGGACCGAACCGATATTATATATTATTTGCATGTGCACCGAATTGGCGTCCATCTACCATTCATTCTGTGACCGACTCGATACCAAAATGGTGCATATAGGATTTGATAAAGGTATTACTCATAATATCGCTTTTATGAATGCATTACCAAATACTGGTAGGGATTGGCAGTAATTCGCTATTTAATTGCCATACGAATCAAAATATAATCAGATAATTATTATTAACTCCGCCTGTAATGATTCAATAATCATTTCCATAAATATTTACCCTTAACCCACAATATCTTATTACCCCTTATTACTGATTCAATACAAACAAACTTTTTAGACGTAGAATTAGTGACATGCATAATGGATGTTTCATAGAATTTCGGCACCGAAAGGTCATACAAACACTCGTATGACCTTTGCCAGTTTTTTTGCACAGTTATTCATCATCATAATTATACGGCATTTAAGTAGTTGTAAAAGGTGTTTAGAAACAAACAGTGTTTTCAAGGTGTTGAAACATTCTCTTTCTTCAAAATGACATAATGACTTTTTTTACAAATAGTTGTGTTTTTATTTAAAATTATTAAAAACGTCGCATTTCTATATATAGTTATGTTATCAGTTCTTGTTGACTTTTTATTATCTTATCCGAGTTTCGCATATAATCTGTGTGCAATAATTGAACCGCGGCGGAACGTTCACGATAACAAATTTTTTTCTTCAATTGACATTTTTTGTGTACTCATATACCTGCGTGTTTTCGCAAGTTTTACGAAATATTGATAGCGGTGCATTCATAAAGTTCCCCACCGCCAATTATTGTCCGATAAGGAGTTTTAAAGTGGAATATTCCCTCGCCTCTTAGAAAGAAATCAATAAGGTATTTGGAACCAGGTGCAAAGCGACCTGGTAGGTATGCATATTCGATTCCCGGTTGGTACAAATTATTCCATTCAATTTATCGGTCTTATTGAGGCCGTTCCCAGGGCGCTCTCAAGATTTGCATTTTTCACGGAAACAATGCTAGGAAATGCTCGCTATATCGGACACCGTACCGTCCGACCTGTTCGTGTCCGTAATCATAGTCCATAGTGCCCCTGCAATGTGCATCTGCATTTACATGTAGCATGTAAGCACTATTCACTACTACAGTACTACTACAATATCATATTATGCGGGGATGGTCTCCAATGGGAAATTTCACACATTCCCTGCCGCATGGGGGACATTAAACGTAATTTATTGCATTTTAATACAGTATTTATGTAAAAAAAATATAATTAATTTTATCTTTCCAACTTAATTTATTTATACCATTACCTGCATCTTATCTATAGCACTTCTAATCGGCAAATAATCATCACTTTTTTATCAGTTTCGGAGTATTTTTCGCCTTCTTTAATACAATTTTGCGCAATATTAAGTAAATATAGACCCCCCGCTTCCATTTAATTGATTGATAATATTAATATTCATAAGCAAACTACCTCTTGACAACGACTACGCCAAGCATTCGATACTCGCGGTGTGAGCAGACGAATCAAATGCAAATCTCGGTAATTAGTTCGCTGTAATTTTCACTGTTCTGTGCATGCTTTGTTGCAAAACTCGTATACATAATTACCATTATTCATATTGAATTAAAGTTTCTAAGTGTGTTGCATCTTGCACCGCAGTACCTTCTCCAGTTATTAGTATGATACTCCCCGGAGCGTTGAATTTCCGAGTAAAGCGTAATAAAGTTAAAACAACATTCCTCATTATCCATCCACCTGCTATAAATCGCTTAGAGCTTAGATGTTTCCTGGACTATTTCATTTTCTTGGATTATTAGATTGACAAAAGTTTTAATTGTTTATTCTTCTCTTATCATTTTAGTTTTGTTTCTAGTGGCGTTTTAGAATTCAACTTCAAACCGTTGATAGTAATAATGAGTCATTAAGAGGGCATTACCAGAGAAAACCAGAAATACCTATGTCATTTTCAAATCAGATTTTAGACGTATTGACTCTTTTCCACAAAAAATTATAAATGGATTTCGAAAGATTGTTCTTTTATCTAGCATCCACATGTAATAAATTTTGAGATTTTTTTAAATTTTTTAGTATAATAAGGTTATTCCATAGGTCGTTGGCAGATTTGTTAAATTTTCAAAAAAGATTTTGTATTGTACCACACCCATTTCAAATAATATAATCATGCAGTAAAATAAATCAATACATTGTCTAGCAAACGCATGTTTTAGAATTTTAATTTTAGTTTCAATAAAATCATTAAAAAATATGTACGTACATGTGTTTCTTGACGAAAATTCGTCCATTTGTGTATTTATTTGCGCACTTACAAACTAATATATTTCAGATTTTTTTAACATTCTTATTAAATTTAGATATTATTGAAAAATGATAAATACTTATAATCAAAAAATAACTACAAAAAGTACATTATTTTAATAGTTTTATCATCACGCCTTTCAGCATTTTTGGATGAAAGTATAAATTAAAGCTAATTTGGATTGAAATAAATTCGATATTGAGTTAGAATTTTAAAAAGCTGGTACGGAGAATAATTAATCTTTCTCATTGTAACCGCCCTGCACGATCGTAAGAACAACTTTCGACGAAATGTGGATTTTCGTCCGCTGGCTGGTTAAACGCTCTTAAACGCGAGTAATTAACACAACCTAAAAAAACTCGAGCCAATTGGATGAGGTGAGTGGTTTGAGCGATATACGAACTGACAGATGCTTTGAGTAAGTACACAAGTCATTTTCATTATAACGCTCGTGTTGGAAGATGAACACGGCATGCAATGAAGGCGTTTCTTAATATATTAAATACCTTATTTTAAAGTGGGCCTTATCATAATGCTTGTTTGTGTGCTATGTGCTATGTGCTGAATGCGCCGGCACCGCACTCGCGAGTTTATTAATCAAGGAATTAACAAAGTTCGCGCGAAAGAGAATTTCCCCTCGAGAGGAAGGCTCCGCAAAATATTTATTCCTTTTGTTGGGGAATATCTTTTATTGCGCAAAGGGGCTGACGCCCGACGGTCAAGTAAGTCCGTACGTTTGCACTTTGAATTATTGCTGCCTCCTTGACTTCGCTCTGCCTCTACTGTTTACTCTGTCTCTGTAGGCTGTAGGCTCTAAGCCGCGAGGTTTATTATTTTCATTTTTCGTCGTTTTTACTCTTTCCTCATTTATTTGGCTTTCAGACGGAAGATTAAATCTTGAACTTGGATGTAAAGCGTTCCCGAAAAATTAATTAAATTTTATTTTCACGTCTTTCATTCCTATCTGTGATTTGTTGTATAAAGTTGGATCTTATACAATCGATCCGTGTTGTGTTGGGCAATTAGAAGATAGAGTTCTATAACCGCACGTAACCGCAACGGGAGCCGTGAGGTGCGGGCGACGGCGGTGGGTGGCGGGCGGATGGCGCGCTGGTGCCTCGTGTCTTAGTTAGTGTCTGACCGAAAGTTTGCCAAACCCCGCATCGGTGTATTGTTCAAAGCCGTGTTAATAATCATCTAGGAATCAGCGTGTTCCCATCGCGGCCGTTCCGTGGGAATAATGCTCTGGTCGCAGCGCCCGCGCCATCTTACTCTGAATGATTGTGAATTACTCTCAGTCTTCTGCTGGAGTTTGGAAAGCTCCAAGGTTAGAGCCGTTACACTTGCAACTAACTGTTCTTATTACTTATTCACATATTATTTCATGCAAGTGGTGGGAATGGCTCCGCCGAACTTCCGCGGGAATAATTATATTTTCGCAATTGTTTCTTCTTTAGCTTTAGGTATAATATTAATCACCTCCTCTTCTCATAATATAATATTGTAGATGGTCATACGAGATATTGTAAACGATTAGTCTCGACCATGTTAAACACACTCGTGCATACACGTTAATAGACGATGTGTGTTCTCACTTATGCATTTTAAAACACATTTCCACGTCACGAATGAACATTGCTAGCAAACACGTACAATTATAACCTTTAATTGAGTTGCTGCTCTATAATCATTACGACAGAGATCGCTGCCTTAAAAGATCAAGAAAGACAAATTAAAGACAGGTGGACTATCTGATTAATATTATAAAAAAGGTTTTCGCAAGTGTTTGTGTTATTTGACGTTATAATTTGAACACAACATTGGCATTTCGGGAGGGTAATCTGTAGCCTGCTATAGCGGATAGCTTCCATGTGACATGGTGCATTATTCCATGTGATGGAACAAGACATGGCTTGATGTCGCCCGCCGCGGCACCGGAGTGGCACAAGAGTAGCGGGAGAGTAGCGGCAGAGTAGCGACAGAGTGGCAGCAGAGTAGGAGGTAATATGGGATACGATAGGAAACGGGCGGCCCGCGCCTCGCCGTAAGGTTTCCCGCCAGATTTATCGATTTTAATTTGGCGGGAAGCCCTTTTGTTTTCCTTTTTTCACATATCGCAATCCCCGCGCGGCCAGTTCGCCCGTTTTGCTTTTATTTGTTACGCGTTTAATATAGGCCAAACCGGTCCGCGGGCTATCGTCGATACTTAATATTTGCTCTTTTTTAAGGTCCCGAAGCGTAAAATTGCACTCCCAAGATTAAAACTTTAAAATATAGCCTACCTCCTAAAAGGACGCACCTGCATTTTGTACCGCAGACTTTTAGAGCTGAGGAGTGGTTTCAACCCACGTTACTTGTAATTTACAACTACAAAAACTGTAATTAACATTACAAGCTTTAAGGTTTTCGTGTATACTTAGTAGGCTTGTTTATTAAAATTAATAATTGCTTGCAGACGCCACTTATCTAATAAAAATACGTAATTTATCACCTGTTAAGACTAATACTCAACGTGCATAATGGAATAATCATGTGTGATGTCAACTACCTAAAGTGTCGTTAGTAGAGAATATGATGTCATTTCCATGTTAGTGTTTATTTTTATATTAATTCTCATAGCCAATGTCCTTTAAATAATATTATTTTATGTGTTGGTGTGACCTTGTGCTGTCTCTCACCCAATAATAATAATATAATATGACGTTATATGTACGAATTGACCAAATAAAGTAATTTAGCTACATGGGTTCCTATTAATTTATGACTGTATCTATTTCTATTCGCCATAAATCATCTGTTTACTTATACAAGGCAATAAATGAGATTTCTCTGGTAAAATAATTGAATAATCTTCCTCGCATTTCCTAGTAGGCGCAATACCTACAAACTAATAACCTAGTAATGTTTGAATCACTGCAATGCATTAGATTTGCGTCTGGGAATATCGCTCCCCGTGTTGATAATATAGTTTGAATAATATGAATATTTGGTCTCGGAAGGGGTGAGGGGTGATCCAGTGCGCCCCTAGTGACTAGCTAGGACGATGTCCATCTCGCACAATAATTATTATAATGAGTGTTGTATGAATGAGCAATGAGAGATGCTGGCTGCTGGAGTCTGGAGCCGGTCAGCCGGCGTTGCAGTATTTCTCGTGACGTCGGAAAGGATTGACCTCTTCCCATAATTGGGCTTTTTTTATTTCGCTTTTGCTTTTTAGCTTATTTTGAAATGTTTTGTTATACTTAATCGCTTTGAGCCTTATTGTTTTGTTTTTCCAATTATAATTCCAGTTTTAATTGTTACCAAGGCTTCGTTTCTTTTTGCAATCCATTGTTTATTTAATTTGCATCGCAAAGTTTATTTAATTATTCATTTTCGCGCTAATTTAGATGAGCAGTTTAGCTTCTTGATTTTATTTTCGTTCTTCTGTGTGTTTTTTTGTTGTTTTTTCCAGGTTTTGGCTCTGGGAATTTAGTGATATAAATAGTTACGAGAAAAACATCCATTCTCTTCAGAGGTGTAAAATCCCGCTGGACACCCTTGTTATTTTTGTTCAGTGCTACATTTGTTGCTAACGGTATGTAATGTTTATTTTATATTTTACTGGCTTTGCGTTTACTGTAGAATATATGATGGCAAAATTAATGAAGGTGTACCGCTATCTTAAATACTGTGTGACTGATTAAGTTTTTAATGTGCATTTCTGAATTCAGCTTGCCTTTTGCATAACGATTTTTGAACGTTGTATGTATGTGAGAGGCAACCGTGCAAACCGCCGTTTGTCACGCTTGACTGAATGTGAGAAAACAACTAAAACTGATTAAACTGCAAATTTAAGCGATACGGATACTAGTTGTTTAATTTTATTTTTACATTATTATCCAGCTTATATTATTACGTATGTTAGCACAATAGGTATGGTGGTTGATATTCTAACCCTGTATGGTTTCGATAAATCTCTTTTTGCGGGGTCATAATAATGCATTAACGATTGTCTGTGATAATTGATGACTTTTGTTCGTTCCTAGCCGGTTAATATTGAGAAAAAAAACACTTACCTACGAACACCTTTTTTCCAAAGATTTTTATTTATAAATATGCATACGTGCAATGTTTTAAAAAATAATTGTAATTTTTATATTTCAATAAAAAAAAATTCACCTAATTTCTGGGTTACCTACAATCAACATAACAATATTTAGAATTTTCCGTACTTCCAAAATTTTCCATACTTCCTGATACATATTTTTGTTTGCGCAATAATGGTGGAATTGACTTACAAGGAAGTGAACCCGCGACGAGAGGCTTTAAACCTGCAACCTATGCTGCAAGTCTATGTCAAGAAAAGCATAGAATTGCTTGATTAAATTAGGTTAAATGATTCGGCTTATTGTGTGTTAATGTATAGTTTGCGTCTAATAAAGTAGGCAATCAATGATACCCTACGTACCTAAGACAGTTATTAATGCATTTAGGTTTTAATGTTAATTCGTAAATAATATTATATTTAAATTTTACCTTCTTCATTTATAAGCAGGTAGTTTTTTTTATTTAATACGTTAAATTTGCATTTTTTTTTAATTGTCTAATATATTACCTAATTAAATTTTTAATAATATATATTTTTTTAAATTAATAAATAAATTGAGTGTTTCATTTAATATGTTATATAACAATGTTATTAATTTACAAAAATACATGAATTCATTCATTTATCTCCCCCTGGCTTTTCATCCGATCCTTCTTTATAGTACGATAACGTTGATTCGATAAAAGCCATTAACCAGCGGCCGAGAATTTAAATTTCGTATAACGATGATCTTGCAATCGTACCCTTGCAACTGTACAGCGCGGTTCCGATGAGAAAGATTCATTATTCTCCATACCAGCATTTTAACAGAATAACTCAATATCGATTTTATTTCATTCAAAATTTGCTTTGATAAATACCTACATTCAAAAATGTTCAAACTCGTGATTATATTAAAATTATGTACTTTTTATAATTATTTTTAGATCACAAAGGTATTTATAAATTTTCAATAATGTCTAAGCAAAATAAGATTTTTTTTAAATATGTTAGTTTGTAGATCGTAAATAAATAAACGAACTGAAGTATTTTCGTCACAAAACAAGGGCGCGGATATTTTTTTATGATTTTATTTTAACTAAAATAAAAAATCCGAAAAGTAGCTTTCCCAAATAATTTATTGGTTTATTTTACTGCACGTTTATATTTTCAAACAAAATTTTGTGTAATACAAAATTTGGTTTGAAAATTTAACAAATCTGCCAACGACCTACGGTAAAACCTTATTGTACTAAAAATAAACGTATTTTCTCAAAATTTAAAATATAGCTTTACTAGATAAAATAACAGTCTTTCCTAATCAACTTATAATTGTTTTGTGGAAAAGAATCAAGACGTCTAAAATTTGATTTAATAATGACATATTTCCGGTTTTGTTTGGTTATTTCCTCTTAAAAATACTACTTAAATATTATATACTAGCTCAGACCCGTGTAAAATCGCGGGATATTATTATTCGAATTTTGAAAAGAATCGTTTACATCATTTTCTGTTTAAACTTTATATTGTGGGTAAATTCCCATATTATCGCTTGACTGAATTGTTCTTTACATAATCGGTTCCAATTTTGAAAATAATACTTGAATTCATTGAACATGAAAATTTTCACGCAGAAATAACACACATCAAATATAACTTGAAGCTGAAAGTATTTATTAAAAAAATATTTGCCTCAGGATCATTGTCTTTCGAAAGAAGAAATTTACATGTTCGTAAACTTGAAAAATTACGACATCTTTCCTATGGCATTAAAAAATACAAATTAATAAATACTAATTGAACAAAAAATGAAGAACCGTTCATTCTACATTTTCGCCTTTCAAAGAATATGAACGGGCCGCTGAAAAGTATGTTCACTGAACTTATGTGAAACCACGCGCTGTTTCTCAATGACGCAACGTATCTTTACTCCATTTAAATCATCTAAGGGGTCGTCCATTAATCACGTGATGTTTTTTTAGCAAATTTTTAACCCCCCCCCCCTCTGATGATATGTGGTGAGGTTTTAGACTACCCCCCCCCCCCAAATCACGTGTATTTTTTTAGTACAAAGTATTTTGAAATTTTTAGAATATTATCACGAAAAATAAATACACGTGATATATATCTCATTTTACCCCCCCCCCCCCCCCCCCCCCCCGTCGTGATATTTCTTGATTTTTTCCGAACCCCCCCCCCCCCCTTTTGGAGCCTCACGTGATTAATGGACGACCCCTAAGCATTTGCACAAAAGAAATAAGTATGTCTTATTAATTTATATTTTAGTTTTTTTTTATTAATTATTTATTAACCAAATATATACTGATAAGATATCTACACAAATACTTGTTTTGTGCAAACCTCCTCGTAAAATAATATTGGTACTACCTAACTTTAGCGCTTGTCAGATGTAATAATAAGTAGGGGTATCCCCGTACAAAAAGAAGAAGATGGAGAGATATGTAATTAGTGTAATTACGAATGTTAGAGAGAGCGCACAAATATTTAAAACGCTGAAATTGAAGCGAAATTTGTGAAAATGTTCAATAAAACACCACTCGTTTAAAATAGACCAAAAATCTCGTGGGGAACATCTAAAATAGCATTGAAAGGAACACTGTATTTTTTTCATGCACATAACTACTAAAACAAGTGAAATGAACGTGTTTATAATAATTTTCGGAATATACTTTGCGATTTTTTTTCTATCGGAGGAATTTCATGTAATTTGCGTTTCGGCCTGAAACACATCGAGATATTATCTTAAAAAATAACATATACTTTTTTAAGAGCTTAAAAACTTCAAATGTTAAGGGGGAGATATGTAAGAAATCGGTAGAAATTGGGGTAGCGGCGGCTCAATAGTTCATTGAATTTGAAAATGTTACGCACTCCGCAGGAATATTTCACATTATTTATCAACTTACCCATGCACCAACCACAGAATTTAGTAATGTGATGTTGCCAGGCATTAAAAAAATAACGTAAAACAATTATTTGTTTTCCTTTTTTCCGCTAATGAAAGTGTACACATGAAATATGGGCAGCGCCTTCAGAGGTGCGCCGCGGCGCTATCGTGCAGGCACAGCGTACAACTGTATCTGTATAGCGTACAATCGGACTCGGTATTAACCTTTCCTGGTCTGTAATGCGTAAATACTACACACTGCTTCTAATAACTTTTATATCTCTATAAATATAATGAATTCTGGGTTCAGATTTTAAGTATTCCTCCGTTATACATTTACACACTGAATTAAAAAATAATATTTTAAATAATAAGCATATTCAATTGAAAATCAGAGATATTTTGTTAAATATCGGGAATAAACCACAAATACAATCAACCGTGTGCCAGTGTGGACCGTGATACGCGAAGAGTGTGCGGGGGGAGATGACACGCTATGTGACGTCTTGCTCTACTTTGCTATACGGTAACACGAGAAACAGAGACCGCCGTGTTGTGTTTCGACCGTCGATACCTACGACCACGTAGGAGCTAAACATACATACCTGTATAATATGTATTGGGTAGCAGCCCAGCGCCCAGCGCCTCAGTCGTTCGCGGGCAATCCTTTGAGATGGTCTCCTCGCCCGTTTTTTGAGCAACGGACGATGGTTTTTTCATGTTTTCAGCAATTAAATTACAATTATTATCACTTGTACCACAAATTACGAAAAACAAAAGCGATTAGCTATGAATGTTCATATATTTCCGACATAAAATCGATGATTTTAACACGTGAATTGATTACACAGCACCGGAGCGCGCGTATTTTTTTAGCACAGTAAGGGAAAGGTTAAAGAAAACGCCCCGGACTAAGGGACTAAGGACATTTAAGCCGCGTTGGCTGTTGTTGTGCCTTGTTGGTAATTAAGCCTGCCGCGCGGGTAAGGGACACTTCTTATTACATTGTTATTGGGCGTATTGTGCGCCCAGCGACACCTCGGTCTCGGTTGGCCTTACAAGGGGGTATTCTAGTCTAGAAGCCCCAATTTCGGGCGTTTTTTGTAGGATAAAAAAAACATTAACAGCCTTACTAAAAAACCCAGTGAAAATTTTACTCAATTGACAAACGGCCGCGGATGTGAAAACATTACTAATTAAAAATTTGTTCTTTGAAAGAAATACACATGGTTTCCACGGCCTGAGAGGGTAGTTTATCTCTGTTTTAACCATTGATGTCCGAACGATATTTGTAATTTTTCCATAGTATTTTGAATGTTCTATATAATCTTATTTTTGAAGGTGTCGTAAAAACAAATACCATTTATGAAAACTAGATAAAATTACCTTTTAGATTTGGGTATTTGAAATACACTTTAGCTTTCAAAAACTACCATATTTTAAGATTCATAATAAAAAATTTCAAAGTTTTTTTTATTGCCAAAAAAATAACTTAGAAATAATAACAGATTTCTTGCATCTCTAAAGACGATAATTTTTTGATACGTTTACGAACACATGTATTAGATTTTAATATTATAAAAAATTATCACTTTTAAGAAATTCTCTTAAAATAAAGATCTTAAAATGAAAATTTTATCTTTTAAGTAACCTATAAAAAACAATATTCTGACAGTTCAACTTTGAAAGTACGGCGTTTGTACAATAACTTGATTAAACTTATGTAAACCACACAAATAACATGGTAAATATATCAATTATGTGAACAGAAGAGTAAATTCGTCACTACAATAGAAATTATCAAGTAAAATCACAAAATTTTCGATATCCCGCCATAAAACACACCGAGCTGTTTTGTCATCGCGGGCTGTCGCGGGCCGAAGAACTAATGCATAGGCGCGCCAATAATGCCCCTTGCGGTGAAAAATTAAAACAACATTGTTTCCTAGTAAATTAAAACCATATACAACGTTGTCACATCTTCAATGCGTTTTAACAGCGTGACCACGTAAGAAACGTTATTGGTAATAAAACGTGTTTTAGTGTATACGAGGTTTATTTATGTTATTGCAATAACACAGTTAATCGGTCGCGCTGTGGTTTTTTTTTAGTAAGGCTGTAATAATTTAACTATACATTTTTTAATAATTTATTTATTTATATTTTAAGAATGCACAATAAAATTTTTTAAAAAAAGTAAAAATTAGTATTTTTTGTTGTTGTTTTTTTTACATGAGCTCCACACAGGAGGCCCTGAGGAAAATGATTTCCCTCAGGGCCTATGTCACCTTTGGGGATGCTGTGTGGAGGGTTTTTTTAAGGGAAGGAGAGGAGAGTTCTGAGAAGGAAAAGGGTTTAAGGGATGGGTAGGAATCTGGGGTTCAGTGTGTCTTGGTCATCCGCCTGCAAGACCTAGAAAAACCTCACCCCATGAACCCGGGCACCCCTGCTAAATCACCAAACGTAGCGAAGCACTTGGGGTTCCTACCATAGAAGAACATATACAGAAAATTCATGCCTATTTCAAGAAAATCGGTTAATTAGAACTTGAAATTTAGTGACAAACGTTTCGAAAAAAATAGTTTCGACAATAACGGGTTTAAAGTTTTGTTCTCTTTAGATATGCCGTTATTTCAAGTAAACTCGGCACTAGAATACAGTCATACGTTACTACTTTCTGTTTTTGACTGAAGATTGAATCGTTGGAATAATAATAGAAAATATTATATTTTTTACGATTACGAATCCGTTTACCCGCCACGCAACTGGTGGGTAAGCGGATTCGCTGCCAAGACCTAGACACGCTGTAGCGTACGTTGAGAGAATTGAAAAAAAAAACTTATATAAATTTAGTATTTTATTAAGTATACCTATTCTACGTTTATATAAATTTGCCTTAGGTTTTGAAAGATTACATATTTTGGGTCGATTTTTTTAACCCACTACGTTTGTTAATTAACTACTATAATTTTTACGTTCAATAATTCCACTGGTTTTACTACCTAGTTTCGTCCGAGTATTAATGTCGTTTTTTTGTCGAACAATTGAAAAAACTGTAATAAACTAAATGCCGTAAAAGAAATGATACTCGTATTTTGAACTGAAAATTCCAGACAGTTGGTGCACTGCAAATAAGTTGACGTAATAGCTCACCTTTTGATATATGTATGTACACTGATATAATGTAGGTATTTCCCTTCATTTCAAATATGGCGTGTTTTGGAGTCCCTCGCCAGTAAATATAAAAGTATAAGTATGTGGTTGATATCGAGCTTTACAATTTATTATTTAGGCACTTCTAAGAATTAAATACATCATGTCGGGGAAGATTGCGATTCTTTGAAAAGTACTACTTTAAAAAGATGTCTTTGGAAAAACTTTCCTAAAGTCCTCTATAAAATTGAAAATATTTTTGTCAGTTCCAAATTTCCACCCGAAACTTTATTTCCCAAAGAAATAAAAATATTATTTATTGTTAAGGACTTCCGTTAGAATTTATTCACGGTTGGTTCCCCAAATGCCTTTCCACCTTAGTTATTATATTACGTATATTATATAATCATTCTTATTATTCGATTTGGAATGCGTATAATAGTAAACCTTCTCTTTATTGCCTGGTGCATTGTGATTTGAGCTTGTTTCGTGCTGTTTTTGAACATTTATTTAACAGTAATAAATTGAAGCAGTTAAGGAAAAACACGGAAAAAGCTTTTAAAGTAATAAAACGCGGCCTGCTGTAAAGTTGATTGTGAGTTTCTTCTGGAGGCGAAAGTTCAATGCAGTCTTATTGGTTTCTCGGTGGTGTGTATTGTGTATGGACTGTACACTGTACGTGTCCACTGTGCTGCACCGTATAGCGATAAAGGCTGCGGTGTTTGACGCTCGGTGGTGGACCAAGCGAGAGGTTCCTCGAGTCTGTTAGTCTCGAGACATTTATTGTTGTGTCCCTCCCCCTTCCCACTCTCTTGTAGCCCCTTTCCGCGGACCACTCGGGTCTGGACCGTCTTCGATTGGTTTCCATTCCGTCGATGTAATGAAACTACCTCCACTTATCTGATCAGGGACTAGAGAAAACTCTTTTCTTTTTCTCCGCTTAATCTAATTTTCTTCTCTTATTTGAGTTATTTAACTTTAAAAAAACGTTTTAAATGATTTCTCTTTGAATATTTCTTAGATTCTAATTAGGGTCGGATTAATTAATTCTGTATTAAAGTATTGTACCTATATAATAAAGTTGACAAGATGTAGCGATGAGAGGGTTGGTTGGACGCCTCGCCGCGCAAGACGGTCCGGTGGCTGGTCGCACAGGCACAGTGCACCGTGCACCGTGCACCGTGCACCGTGCACCGTGCACCGTGCACCGTGCACCGTGCACCGTGCAACCCCTCCCACCGCACCTCCGTTGCGCGCGCACGGTCTGCCCGCCCCCGTCCCTCCCGCCGGCCGCCTCGCGCGCCTCTGGCCCACAGTGCCGCACAGCGCCGTGCCGCCCGCTCGTTCTCCCTCCCGGAACAAACTCTCCTCACAAATCCGCCGCAAGCCGACTCGAGAGGAACTCTTCCCAGCGCGTGAAAACATACGAAACTCGCAACTTTTTTTTCTTGTCCGATCTCCGAGTTTAGTGATCGCTAGCCGAGTTTCTTGTGATCGCGCGTTCCGAGTTCTCTAGGTAGTTCCTGTGGTGGATAGTGTCGGGCGCATGCAGTCGCAGTGTGCCCCCGGAATAGTGTGTGGTGCTCCAGGACCCCCAGCCCGCACTCCCGCACTCATCACCTGGTATAATATTTCTCTATCAGAGTTCATCTTACAATTATTCTCATGCCCGTGATTTTACGTCGATCTAGTGATTTTTTTACGATTATTCTATTAAAAGTGTGAAAATATGTTGAAAAGTTCGGGTGGTTTCCCTGTGAGAGTGTAACTACGGGGTTTTCCCGTTGAGTGATATTTTCCGTTCTCTAATGTGAACAGCGCCGCGTCCCATTTCTCGAGGTAATTCAATTTGTTTCGCTTTCGAGTGTGCTTCTTAATACATTTGGACCCTTTCCTCACTTGACTTTCTTTGTCTATTTAAAAAAAGATAATTCAGCCTTCAGCCTGCCGCCCTCAGCCCTCAGCCCTCAGCCAATCAAACGTGTTAAAGTTGCCGACGGCACTCGGTCACACGTTGCTTTTACGACTCAGCTTTGCTTTATTCCGCTTCTTTACGAATTTTCCGCATTTTCCCCCTGAAATACTTTCGTGGTAATAATTTCAGTAATATTTTAAAAAACAAAATAAAATACTTTTTTCTTAAAAAAATAAGTGCTTCCGTGTGAAATAAAAAAATACCCTCCCTTGACTTAAATTTATAAGATATATTTTTATTATTAAATTAATTTTGTTTCACAATATCTCCAATCCTTAATTTGAATGGCACATTGTAAGTCATCGTTTGTGTACACGAAGTTGTGTTTTTGTTTGTAATTTGCGCCGCTATTGTACCTAGTCGAGACTCGAGACTTCAGCCTCGAGACGCTCAGACCGAGCTCGAGTGAGTAATGTCACCAGAAGTGTTATCATAATATGTAATTGATTACCGGTTTCCCAGGAAAGCAGAATCAGCCATCAGCTGTTCTGCCCGCCCAGCCTCAGCTCGGGCCTATTATTGTACTAACCGCAAACTTCTGCTTTCTTTATAAATATTAATAACGAATCTACCAGAAGCTTCTTCCCGGTCAAATAAATTATATTCCTCGAATACTCGCGACAAAATGGTATTACCTTTGCCTTTCGTTTTCCACTCACCGAGCACCTTTACAAGTATTGTCTGTGTGTTTCGACTGCCGTAATGCTGAGCTTGTAATATTTTAATCCGCTTTACATTATTTGTAGAGTCACCTCAAATCCAAAGTAAGCTTTTAGAAAATAATAATATCTCCGCTGCTCTCCTTCTTTTTTATCCAAACTGTGGAATATTTACATAAACTCATGCTTGTCTCATTGTTTTACCATTATACATATTATTTTTATAGTGTACCTAAAACATAAAACAAAATATTTAAGTTCGCAGCTATTATTAGTAACCATGATTTTTTGTGCATAGAGTAATATTTTATTGTATATTTTCGACATGTAGCTAATTCATTTTTTACCGTGATTATTTATCTATATTTATTAAATGTTCTCTAAAGTCAGTCACATTAACATTTCACACAGAGTATTTATATACGTATTCACCATCGAAGGAATTAAACCTAAATGTCTGAGAAACTTTAATCTACCATAAGAAATGATCAATTATTTACTGACTTCAGTGCTAATATAAAACCTGCTGTTTAATAGCAGAATTAATCTAAATTTATTCAAGGCCCTGAATGTCATATTTAATACCTTAAATTTCCCAAATTACATTAATATTTTCTAATAGTCAAATACCGCATTTCATTATTTAAATATTTACAAATACAAATTCTTGTACGTTCTATGATGATATTTAATATTGAAACAACATTGCTGTTATTTGTCAGCAAATCACATGTGTATGAAAAATACACTATAAAAACTCATTTCTTAATACTTACAATTTAAAAACTGCAAAACATGTTTTATGACTACATATAAGGGAAGGTAATTGCTATTTTCAAAACCAATCTTCAAAAACACTCCCATTTTGTTTTAAACCATATAGTACGAGTATTTATAACACATGTAACTTAACTTTAGTAGAGTATTATACTGCCTTGAAGAAGCTACGGTTGTTGCGAAACCCGGCCGGCATAAAATATGAAAAATAAAAGTGGTGTTTACAAAGTTATTATTTTATTTTAAAAAAAAACTTTTTTGATTGACTTGTTTATATACTTTCAGACTCTTTCTTTTAGCAGACCACAAATAAATTTATTTATTTTCGGTTGTTCTCTTCAGATCTCCTCTACGTACGTTTTATTTCTTAAAAACATTAATTTCAAGTGTGCTTACCGTAAATTAATAAATTTGTGGTAGTTATAGATCTTGGTTGGAAGACGGGCGAATAATTTGTTTTAAAAACCTTAACCCTCAAGGCCTTGACCGTATTCGTCAAAATAATTCCGCTTTACAATAAAATACGCTTTAAAATGTTTTACGAATAAACATAAAAAATTTAAAACATAAAAATTTTGCACGCAAACACAGTTGTTTTTTTTACAAAATGGCTCACCTTGCGTTTTTCTGACTTAAATTACTGATGACGAAAAAAAGTAAAAACATATACATATTTTATTAGACAAATGTATTATAAACGTTATCATGACGTCACTTTTTTGTCGTTCCATGTTAAAATAATTTACAACAAATTTCCAAAGTTTCATATATGATTTCATATAGGTGTACGTTTTACTTATGTTGTGATTAGTTTTTGTATATGAATATAATGCGTAGTCTTTTATTTTTTTAACACCGTTTATATCATATTTCTCACCTCGATAGTAAGGGAGATACAACCATTTCTATGAGGCCTATAAGAGTTGACCCCTGTAGGTGCCAATTTGACTCTTTAGGGTTAATAATGCCGCTGCGGAACAATTTCTTTTTTCTTATAATCAAGATCCCTCGGTACCTACAACGCCAAACGACTTGTAGGTATTAAAATATTATTTGACTACATAAGACCACATAGGTCTCAACACAAAAAACTGGCAAATTTTTGTTATGCTTTAGATTTTAATTAAATAATACCAGCCTTGGTACACCCATTAGTCACAAAACCTATAAACTATGAGTCAGTAGTCAGTGCCTACTACCTACACAGGTAAGGTGTATAGATTATAATATTATTATTATGATATTAAGTGCGATAGTAAAAGTGATTGTACTCCGCGTGAGGCTGGCTTTACGGAACCAATGTGGCTCCATTGAGTGCTTATGTATTAGATAACTTCTGTTTAATAATACAAATTACACAGTAAATCGCTAATTTACCTCGTTCGTATTGCTCAAATCTTTGTTGGCGATCGAGACGTATTAAATAATGTAATTTTTCTACCAACAATAACTGTTATTTTAAGCGATATCGTGTTAACTTTCTAATCCTAATCTGAATGGCATTTTTTTAAATATCATTGTTTGTTGTACTTTCTCGAATCAGTTCCATAACCCGCTTCCTGTATAAAATATTTAAGAAAAAGATTTGGTTGCGATGCGTCCACTATCCTATCTTAGCCAGTATATTTAGTTCGCCTTGCAGGTTTTGGTTGCATTCTTCGGTGTATTATGTATGATGATAATATCCCTGTGATGTGGTTGGCTGGTGGTGGGCAGAGGTAGGGGAGGTAGGGCGGCAGGGCGGCAGGGCGGCCCATCAGATAAGGCCGCCTTTGCTCAGATCCTCTATTTTAGTGAGCGACCGTGGCACTTTGATCTTATGCATACAACAAAATCCTTTGTACTTTATCTCTCGGTAACGTTTTGCGATCAAACGATACAATTGATAATTTGTAAAACCGCAAATAATATTACTGTAATTTTCCACGGCGCTTAATCTTAGCGAGCCCGGTCTTTTGTTACATTATCGTGAGTCGACCTTGCTTCCGACAAATGTCGATTTTCAGCCTACGGTGTTCCTAAATGCCAAGTTACTTGACATTTCGATATCATAAATCTTTCGGAATCTATTAAAGGCGATTTATTTTCCAGTATGGTGTCATTGCCCTTTGCTAGGCAGTGGTAGGTTCCTTCCGACAAGTGCATTATGCATCCCCTTGCAGCAGTGAGCCGCCCCCTTCACACGGCCCACAGCCCAGCAGGGTGGTGTGTCACCCCCTATTCCCTTCGCCACTGCCGATCAATCACACGGGCGGAATCGCTTCATCACGTCAAATTAAAACCATTCCTTATTTTACATTCACTTGTCCTCTGATATGTATATATACAGGGACTGGGAGCCAACACCCATTATCATTGTCAATGTTGCGAAAAACTTTCATTCTGAACGATTCCGTATTTGTGTATTCATTCGTTCAATTACTGGTATCACAGCACATTCCGACGGTTCATCAGTTGTTGTTTATGTGTGTTCATTAAAATTGGCTCAAGGAGTTTAGTTAAAGTAAACTGTTCAACATGCTGTTAAAATCTGCTAACAGCCCGGCCAAAGCTGTAGGATAAAGCCATCATATCGCGGCACGTTACCATAAGCTGCTTCCGTTCTTGCAGAAACGCTATGTGTTGTAATCAATCCGTTAAAAATGCCATAGAACGATGGAACGTAATGGTATTAACATCGTAAAACCCAACGTTCTCGAAGAGTTCAAGCTGCGTTCGCTAAATATAGGAGTGATCTCACACCCGCCCACGGGACCACTGCCACTAACCAGAAACCAATCGCACGACCTGTACACTATACGTACAGTGTATCTGTAGCTCTAGCCACTCTTCTCTCTTCCAATGCACTTATCTTCCTCAATACTTAATACAATCACCGTGGTAGACCTAATGGACCTGTTTCTACTCCTCCACAACATGTAAAATTTTCATACGTCATCGAACAAACTCGCAAGAAAAACTTCTTGCCTTACGAAGAGAATGTGTACAAGCTAGATCAGAGATAACGTATGTAACATAATGCAGAGATAAATTCAAATCACATCCAAGTTTATATATTTAAATACCTAGTTGTTTAAGCCTTTCGAATGAATCTAGTCTACACTGGGTAATACGAATCTCATTTTCATTATATTAAATCATTTACATTTTCAAGTCACGTTTGTTATAAATTGATAATAATCAAGGTAGAAATTATCTCGGCGTTTTGTACTTTATTAGCTATGTAAGTGCTATCACTGTCTGCCTGCGTTTGTAGCTGTATCCGTCCATTACATTATTCATTAAAGCATTTGATAAGACTCCTAGATTAATAGAATTACTATCTTTATAATCTTATTTTGCTGCACTTGTATGCTTTAGTGTCTAGGCGAGTTAGTACTTAGGTACTAAGTAAAAGTGAAGCTCAACTGAATCATTCAACCATATAAATTTGCATTATTCATTTATCATTTGTGCTCTCAGTCATGATTCACGACTAAACTTTATTCACACTGACCGTTTTCCTGTGTAGGGCAGTGGTATTTATATCGATTTTTCAAAACAAAGAAGTCTGTATTTTTGTCCACTGAAAGTTTATTTGTAAGTTAGAAGCTTGGCGATTAAAAAGTAAAACAAAATTATGACATACCGTTGTATACGTCAATCTATTTTATTTTATAGCCAACCAGTTCTTTCTTCGGAAAAACTAATAAAATATAGGTACCTGAATAAAGAACAATTTTGAAGGATATAAAAACTTAGGCTTGTGACATTATAATATTTTAATAAGTGGTTCCGTCCACGCGAAGCCCGAATAACGCCCTGAGCTGCTCCCAACTAGCTAGTAATACATACTTGAGCATTGACGGGAAGGCCCGATTACACTATTGTCACTATTTATTTTGCTCTTTTGACTGTTTAACTATTTATTTGATAGTTGGGATCGGCTCAGTCCGTTGTGTGGGCGTCTTGTGGACGGAACCAACGAAAATTATGCTTTGTATTACACCACTTTATTAAATTAATACAAATGGTTTTGGCTTGTCTCAATTTTTGTAAGTTGATATACTATAAGCCGTGACCAACTTTCGCTAAGGGAAACCCGGGCGGTTGTCTAACTATTTTACAATTTTATAATTAATTACAATTGTAATATAACTTTAAACTTTTTTTAAAAATATTGTATTATTAAAGATTATTTTTGCATACTTCAGAAACAAAGATTCGTCTGTCAGGGTACGAAATGTTGTATGGGTGTCCGGGGGTAAAGTGCAATAACATCGGGAGGTGATTCTACATGATGGTAGGAGTAAAAAAGATTAACAACTTTTTCCGAAATTCCAAAAAATTTTTCCCACACAAAAAGACGTACCTACTAAAAATCCTTAGTGTGAGGTACGATCTTACTTGCTGAGCGCCCGTCGTAACAGCGGAAAATAATAAAGCTGGCGGCACACGCTGGTCTATTTTTATCTTTTTACCACAAAACAACCCCTAAGAGTTGGAATTTCTCTTTTTTACTTATAATATCATGTAGATCATAATATCACACCTCCCGAAGTTAATGCACTTTACCCCGGACACCCTGTATAATGAATGCCACAAAGTCAATTTACAATTATAAAAAAAATTGTAATAAATGAAAATCAAATATTTTTAAGACTGTAGCGTCTGCTTGGTTGAATTTCAGAACCCCGTTTCGATTGCATGTCCGACGCCATGCCTTACACGCCGCGCCACAAATAACATCTGTGTACGTGGATTTTCAGACAAGGGTAATTCGGTTTCTAATTCAAGAATTCGTCACAATATGTCGCCACTTTCGTCGGCACGACGCACAGGGACGTGTCCTTCAAGTTCTACGATTTTGTGAACCTGGAGTATCTCCTCGATTTCGACGGTAATACTCAGTTGTATCAAGCATCTGTATAACATTTGACTTCATCGCCCGACCCGGTTACTATGTCGGGGTGACTAGCCATCACTGGTTGACACGTTGACTGTGGATACGAGGAACGGGCTAATTTTAGAACCAGTTCGTATTGGATTTATAAAATGATCACCAACTCTAACTGGCCTAGCAGTAAAAATCTGCGGAACTCGTATAATAGACTAAAACTAGTTTCTGTTATTTTTATTTTATAATGCTGCTGGTTTGGAAAATTCACTGCACCCCACTCGCATTCTCATCCTTTCTGTTCGCGCGGCCAGCTATCGGCTTAGCGGAACCATCCTCCCGCTGATAAGTGACTCACGATTTCTATCCATAATATAAAATATCTTTTTTAAATCTGTAATCCCCGAGAAATATCCTTATCACTGCAAACATCAAACGATTCTTACTAAGAAAAGCATCGCGATTGTCTATGACAGGCGTTTGAAATATTTCATCTGTCGGCACGGATTACTCGTTATCTCTTTGTTTGCTATAAGAGTGGTGGTCGCTGTAGTTATTTATTGATGAGGTCACTTCACTTCAAGTTTATTTCCTCGCCGTTATCGGTCACGATAACACAATAGGTACATATCTATTTCACTTTTAATAAAATTGCGATGATAATGTCAGCCAACCACTTTGTTTGGATCACTTCACAAAACCTTCTCGGCCTAGAAACTTGGGTACCGTGAACTGTCTGGAGATAAGCGACGATGTACTTGGCTCTGTGACGGACTCCACCCCCCCTTACCAACCCCACTCTCCTCCCACATTGAGGCTTGCACCGCCTGTCCGGGAGGGAGCTGGTGGGTTATTCCATTTATTGTTAACCGTCATCTGCTACCCTTCCGCCAGAGTTCTGGTGTCCGGTTTTCTGTCTGCAATTTGCAGTCTGCTTATCAAAACCAGAACTTTTCTTTTCAACTTCACCGGGAATGGATTCTAACCGCCATGTCACAGCGTAATATCTTGCAGTTGTGCTTTACAGTTTGTCTTCCCAGCAACAGCACTTGATCCCTGCCTGAAAACACGACACATTCAAGCAAGTTAATCGACGATTTAATTGGAGGAAGTGTTACACGAAGTGACATAATCCCGTTACAATTTGTATACGAGATAACGAAAGCCTAATCCTCTATTGAAAAACCGCGCCTGGAAGGGCTTACACTCGATGATAAATGTACCGGAAAAAGCAGCTACCCCGTACGCGTTGTGATGTAGTTCTTCATTCACGTCGTACCTTTTTGCTTTCCCTCGTTTTTCGCTTTATCTGCGAGTATTTTTTGCTGATAGATTGAATTAAATGTAAGGGAATCGCTTAGGCCTTTTTACGTTGTATACTTTTTGAGCCGCACGGAACACTTCAAGTATCAAGCATATTGTGCTCGTACCTCTATCCGAAAAGGTTTACGCTTTTGCGATAAATGATACGTATATATTTCAAAACATAAAAAAGTCGGACATCATGCTTCTTTTTATGTTTGCCGAAAACTACTCATCCTACATTCTCAGAAAGGATTACTATTTCAAATCTTTTGTCATGATTCCTTTATTCATATTGGATTTAGCCAGTAGGTAGCTAGTATAATACCTAAGAATATCGCTTGTGACTATTGGTGATCCATATTTATGCATGACACATTTAGGTACCTACCGTGTCGGGTGGTTTCTACCTACTCGCGGGAAGAAAGTCACATACGTATTTTATGTTGCCTTCTTATGGATTTATAAGTTAGATTTTCTACTAGTGAAATGGCGAACTTTACCCTCGGATAAGGAAAGCCACCCGCTTCTTTACGCCCTCGGCTTTATTTAACATTCCGGAACTTTTAGAACCGAACACGACACGCCATCCCGCCTATAATACTATGTCGTGTGTGATAAATTGCGGAATATTTTTATGTTATTTCAGTTTTAATAGAGAGACCTTCTACTGAATGTAACTCGATTATAACTTTGAAACATATAAATTTACATTTTATTAGCAAAATGGCGTTGTGTATTTAAGTACAATAAAAACTTTGTACCTCCATACGTGCATATTAAGTTACATACATATGATAATATACTAGTGTAGATCCATTTGCGCAGAAATTTGTGAAGCCGAAAGTATTTATAAAAATATATGTTTGCCTCAGAATTATTGCCTTTCAAAAGGCCTTTAGCTTTAAAATGAACAAAATTACAACATCTAAAAATTTATACAAAGGAAATACACAATAGAGAATTCCAGTCCAATTTTTTTTATTTTTTTTAATGAATAAAGACCTTCAAACTTAAATAACTGCATTTTTTATTTATTTTTATAGTTAGTTTTAATAGTTAAAATAATTGTCAAAGTTTTAATTTTTAAAGACTCCCAGAAACGCACCGTATCTATGGTGGTCTTCACCCAACGATAGTTTTTTTACTTTTTAAGTTGTCATTTTGAATCAGTGATGTTATGTCGAGGGAAATTTCCCTAGATCTAGGGGAGAAAAATATTTTTTAGGGATAAGGGAAATCAGGACAAAATCTAGGGAAATTTCGAACTCTGGCAATTTTTTTATTACATATGACAATATTACTGGTATTATTTATTTATATATATATACATATATCTCTAAATATATATTTTTTGGAATTCCCATGAATCTTATTTATTGTTGTACTTACCATGCAATGTTATTTTTAACACTGACAACTCAAAATGATATTATATGTATCTAAAAAGATAAATGGGACCTCTGAAAAAAAAATTAATTTATGTTTTAAGCTCTATTTTTTCGGTGATTGCGGTTGATTTTTATTTAGCAAAGTGTTTTTTTTTTATATTTTGAATTCAGTTTCTAATTCAGTGGTGAGTGTATTCGTACTTTTAAATTATTACTTCACGTAGCAAAAAGTGTTTTATTTGGAAAAGCACAGTAAGTATATTTACCAAGTTCCGATATCTTTCCAATTAATTAATCATATTAATTAACATATAACAGGATTAGTGTTACACAATCAGGTGGCTACTTAGGTAATTGCGTAAATGTGAAATTCTAGGGAAATTTCACTTCGAAATCTAGGGAAATAATTTTTTTGGGCAGAGCATCCCTAATTTTGAATTTAAGAAAATGGCGGAATAAAATGAATATGGGTGACTCAATGACTTTTGTGTGAGAAATTGAGGCGTTTTTTATTTAAGATTAACTGCTTTTAATATAGAAAAACATTGGTAAAATGTCCACATTTCACCGCTACTGTTATTGTATTTTAACAAAGTGCAATATAAAAATAATAAACCATCTTTTTCATTGCAAATACAAGTGACATCGTTCTTCAATTTTGTGTTCAGGCGTGATTTTGTACATTTGTTTTATGTATAACACATACAGAAACACTGGTATTTATAATACACTGATCATGACGATTGTGTAGTAACTTGTATAAAAAGCCCTATACTAAAAACAATTTGAAAATACAATGTCAAATATGACACGACTTAAACCTCAAATAGGCAAAGTTTATTGCAGATTGTCCGCAAATATAGCCCTTTTCGTAAATTGTTGAGGGCCTAAATTATGTCTCAATAAACACAATAACTATTATTTATCTAAATCTCTATAAACAGTATGAAAATAAACCAAAAACACGAAATGTTGAATTGCATACGTGTCAATTTTCAAATGTCAATACAACATTCAACACGGACGCTATTACCAGGTGACAGGTTAACAGTGACGACATCGTTAACCATTTCAGTAATGCCAACTTGACGCTGTATTTTGAGGAGAGGTTTAAAAATGCACTTTTTAATAATTTTTTAAAAACTCTGCGTTTAATATTATGAAATAAAACTTATATATTCAGAATCAGCGTTTCTTGGTCTATATAAACATATTTTTTTAAAGCCATAATATTTTTCACTGGAGTTCCTTATTCAAATATAGATTTATTATTATTTATATTTAAAACTTTAAATGAAGAAAAATGTGTATAAAGGTGTTACGAGACGTACTTACTTTAACCAGTGGTTACTGACAATACTAGGGGTAAAATATGAAATTTTGGTGTCTGGCGAAATTTTCGATGTTTTTTTTATTCAAGCAAAAACACAAAATACAGTTGGTATTGGATATTTAAGGGCGTGTTGGTCGGTTAAGCCTCGATTACATTGAGCGAGTTTACAAGCTACTATCTGGGAAATTCACTATCTGTTAGTAAACTCGCTCAGTGTAATCTTATTACTAGCTAACTAGCAGATTGTGGACAATCTACGAAAAAAGTTGAAAGGGGGTCAACTTTACTCGCTACTCGCTCGCGTTTGTCACAAGATGTCTGTCTGTTTGTCACTGGCTAGGGTGTGGTGCTAGCTGCGAGCTCAAGTTTTCTACAAAATATCGACAGAATTGGCTCGCGCGGGAGTCGTTATATTAGCTGCTACTGCCGCTACTGAGCGAGTACACAGTTTTGTGGGTCATCATAACAATCTCACTTGCCGATTCACTTGCCGCTTTTAAACTTATCGGCTAGTAGCTTGTATACTCGCTCAATGTAATCGAGGCTTTACCATTAATCGGGAATCACTGGTTAAAGTAAGTCAAGTACGCCCATATAGACGATTTATTTAGCAGAGTTTTTGTGAAAAATCATCTCAAGGGCGCTGTACAAATTACTTCATATTTATATGATGATATTTCGTATTACAAAAAAATTATTTATAGATTTTATTCGTCCGAAGCAAAATTACGCCATTATAATATGACTTAGCAAAGTTGCATGCTATAGTAGTAATAATTTTAATTATTTCCAAGACGTTTTATCCTTGGCTCGAAAAAGCGAATTATTATTTTAATTGAATGAGTTGAAATTTTAATCTTCAATAATTCATCGCGATAAATTCTCGATTTAAAAGCGTGCAGCGGGCGATAAATAATTTTAATGAACGTTGCATATTGTATGGCAGAAGAATAATAAAATTATAATTGTGGATACGTAAAAAGTTTGGACCGTTCGTTAACCCAACAGAGAGCTTACGTACTGTAGCGGCTTGCGAACTAACCAGAGATTTGATTCACAAGGCGAACGAACTACGGAAAACGCAGTAATTAAACGTACAATATCATCTTGCAATAATATTAGGTATACAGTATGCTTCAGCTTGATATAGTTAACTCTGTCGGCGGCCAAAGATGAACTATGTACGCTATGTTTAATATTTTGACTTAACTTTTTTTTCAATAACTGTATACAGGGGGCCCTAAGGAAAACAATTTCCCTCGTGGCTTTTTAGGTGTGAATGTGGGTAGGAATCTGGGGGTCAATTTGTCCAGGAGTGACGGACGTATGAATCCTGATGAGGTGCAAGGCGATGAGTCGATAGACTCCGGCTAGAGAAATCAAAAGGTCTCCCTTAACAGTTTCATCCGAACTGACCCGCCACGTATTGACTCTTTTCACAAAAAAAATAGAAATTGATTTCGAAAGACTGTTCTTTTATATAGTAAAACTATGTTTTAAGTTTTGAGAAAATATGTTTATTTTTAGTACAATAAGGTTTTACCGTAGGTCGTTGCCAGATTTGTTAAATTTTCGAACTAAATTTTGTGTTAGACAACACACATTTAAAATCATACGTGGTAAAATAAATCAATAAATTATCTGGGAAAGCTAGATTTCAGAATTTTAATTTTAGTTTAAATAAAATCCTTTAAAAAAAGTTCCGCACACGTGTTTGGTGACGAAAATACTTCAGTTTGTCTATTTACGGTCTTACAA
Organism: Limnephilus rhombicus; assembly: GCA_929108145.2. Taxonomy (NCBI): domain Eukaryota; kingdom Metazoa; phylum Arthropoda; class Insecta; order Trichoptera; family Limnephilidae; genus Limnephilus; species Limnephilus rhombicus. The sequence goes on from OV815272.1 coordinate 29,856,786, forward strand.
ACTAATATATTAAAGATTTTTTTAACATTCTTATTTTGCTTAGACATTATTGAAAAATTATAAATACTTATGATAACAAAATAATTACAAAAAATACATAATTTTAATAGTTTTATCATCACGCCTTTCAGCTTTTTTGAATGTAGGTATAAATTAAAGCAAATTTTGAATTTAATAAAATCGAAATTGAGTTATTAATTAATAAAGCTGGCACGGAGAATTTTTTTATTTAATATATAGATATATAATTGTACATTGGAGTTATATAAATTACAAAATATCGGTACAGAAATTATTTAAAAATTGCAATCTCACCAAAGAAGAAGCTAGTTCTTGTGCTTGATAAGCGAGTTACACTAATTATAACTAAAATAGAATAACGTTATGCAATAGGTAAGTATATAATAGGATCAATTGAGACTTCTGGATCATCTATATGTGTAGGTGTACATACATTAGATACATTTTCATACTAAAATATTGTGCATTTAGGAGAAATTCGAAAAATCTAAATAAAATAGAGATTAGAAAGAAAGAGAAAAACAGGTAATTATTTAGTTAATTATTGCTGATGAAGTGTAGCTTCAGTTTATGTTTCAGTATATTGATGTCTTTGGTTTTTTTTATTTCAATGGGAAGGTTGTTGAAAAACTTTATTCCTAAATAGATGTAATTGTTTTGCATTAGTTTGGTATTAAATTTTGGTATTTTGATGTCTACTTCATATCTTTTTGATTGGTGAGTTTCAAATTTTTTGATGATATTATCTTTGTAAATTTGGATAATTGCATTTTTCTTGAAGATATTCTCTACTCGAGGCACCGTGAAATCTGCGAAAAGCGTTTCTGTTGGATAAGTGGAGGGTTTCTTTAGGATTACTTTAATGATTAGTTTCTGGATCACATTGATCGGGGTTAGTAAATTGTTGTATAATTAATCTTTCTCATTGGAACCGCCCTGTACGATCGCAAGAAAGTCTTTCGACGAAATATGAATTCCCGGCCGCTGGCTAGTTAATAATTGCCCTTAAGTTAAAATGATCATCAAAACATTTTTCTTAAAGATTTTGCATTCATGGATTATAAAATCATGAAAAACTGAGTTGCTGCTAATTTTATTTTTTAATTCGCCTCAAATAATTTCTCATTAATTATTATTTATTCATGATACACTACCTAATTATTTATACTATTGATGTGTAATGAATGCATGTTATCATAATATAATCGATATAATTATTATAATGATACCTACAACAAATTAGAATTTTTAGAAAATAGACTGTCAAAACATCTTCGCTAGGGTTTAGGTTCTTAAAGTTTTTTTACTATTAGGTATGCGGTACTAATTGGATAATTTGTGAAAAATTAACGAAACAGTGTACTCAAGGTTTTGGCATTCATGAACTTTAAAAACCTCTAAAATGCTCCGATAATAATTACAGTATTATAAGAGTTATCGCTGGTTGAATATATGTTAAAATTATGTTACTTAAAATAATATAGTATATCGTCGCTCAAATTATAACACCGCTGTTATTTGGAAAACAAAAAACAAAAATTTAATAACAGCTCGATACTCAATTTTTTCCATTTTCACAAAAACACACACATCGACTCACTCAAACGACTGCCAACTAAAAACTGCGCGTCCAAAATGGCCGAAACTTTGGTGAGTAACTGTCAAAAAATGCACAACTACATTCACTAGCTTTTATTGACGAGTGCTGCCATCTTCATGTTCAGGTCGGAAACTTTTCAGACCACCCTCGTATATAATATTTCATTCAACTTTATTCAAAGTATTAAAAAATATGATAATTTTATTCTATTTATTAAATAATACTTTTTAACCCCTGACGCAAAACGGACGGGTGTTATAAGTTTGACCGCCATCTGTGTGTGTGTCTGTGGCATCGTAGCTCCTAAACGAATAGACCGATTATGATGCGGTTTTTTTGTTCGAAAGCTGATGTGATCGAGATGGTTCTTAGTTACAATTTATGAAAATCTGTTAAGGCGTTTCAAGGTCATCATCTCTTTTTTGTCGGGGGTTATCTACTTAAAATTTTGAAAATTTTACTTACGTTTAAACATTTACTGATACCTAAATACCAATTATTTTGTTACAAAACTTTGTAAAAAAGGTGATTGGTCAAAACACTTGTTTGTCGATTTAAACCATGGCGCGTGCGTGATTTTAAAAGAAATTCGAATAAAAAAAAAGATTTTTTTGAGATACTCGGTGTTATAAGTTATAATGTGAGCGACTGTATAATATTTAAATAAAATAAACCCAAGATTTATTTTGCAATGGTATCACTTATAATCGACTGCAAAGTTAAGTGTATCAGGCTGTATATTAATTTATTATACAGTCGGCTACATTCATTTATCGGGTTTAAGAAGTCGTCCGTCTTGCGCTTATCGGCTGCAATGCAAATAGGAATTACGACAGGGGGACTCTAGAAGTACCGGTGGTGATGTGATTGTACGAACGTACCTCCCTACTCCTAGCTAACATCTAGCTATACCTTAGTTAGTTAGACTCTTGTATAATTATTCTAATGCTTACTATTACCTCAACACCGTTCACATACTTAAATAGCACAATCATGCATTTATCTCGCAAGATTACACTATTATTTTAAACACCAAGTTCTAATTTGTTTTGAACATGATTTCAGTTATGTATTATAAAAGGGATACCATATTATGATGATTTATTTTAGCCTCTGACCTAACCGTAAAGCTAAAAACATGTTTGTAAGTTTTCGAACATTGCTAATAATATGCAGAAGACTCTAATGACGGGTTGTTTAAAATAATTTGAATAATTCATCAAATATTTCATGTTAATTTTCAAGTTCTGTTATTATTCCATTACAGGCCAGTTGACTAATAAAATTGAAAAAATCACAAAATTTTAATAAAACTTTCACAGAACGTGAAAATATATTATAAAATATTTGATGAATTGTTAACATTTTTGAAACAATACCATCCTTAGGACGGATTATTTCATAGAATTTGAACAATTCCACAAATTTCCAAGAAATTTTTCATGTTCTGTTATTATTTCAGTTTTGTAAGGCAACTTTCTCATAATGATAAAATAACAGAACTTTACTGATCATGAAAATTTACTTTGGATTTCAACTTAAAAATTTACTTTGAAAATTCTGTGAAATAACGGAAAACTGAAAATCTATAGCAATCCGTAGTCTCTTACGGATAGATCTTGCGTCATGAAATTTGCTCTGCTCTTTCTGTCTGACACATCTAGGTTATCACGACTATTTTCAGCTCGCAACGTTGTTTCATAAGTTATGGTGCTTTATATAAAAAAAAATAATATCATCTTACTTGTTACAGAATATGACAGGACGCCGCGCCATATAGTCTACCGTGTATTTCACTTGTTTGATAAGAAAGAGCGTGTTGAAACTCCAGAGTGGTCGGATAGTAACTAATAGTTATAAATAAAATTAATAATAATAAATAGGTATCGTAATTGAATGCTACTTGCTGAACATTATTAGCCCTATCCCCGTGGTATCGGATCGGATCGTACTTTTCAAATTGGATGATTAATCTATTTTGATTAATTTATTAATATCTGCGACAAACTTCAAACTCTGATAAAGCGGATAATGTTGATAGATTGAAATCCGAATAGGACTCTGCGTATCTGACTTGCACCATTCACTTTATTGCTATATCTATATCTCGGTATTATCTTTCACCTACATAATAATATTGATTTCTTTTAAAACACGTGATTTAAAAATATATATTTTAACCGAAACTCGCACTTACCCTTAAGCAATTTACTCAGATTCTCATAACTTATCTCTTCTGAAAGTTATGTCAATAATAGAGTTTTTAATATTTAAATAAATGAAGACAATATAAGCGGAACTCAATCGAAAATCTGGAAACAGAAAAATCAGAAAAACATATTGACACCTCTGGGACTCGAACCCAGGACCTCTTGCTTTCAGGGCAAACGGGCTAACCACTGCGCCACGGTGTCGATATGAAATTCGGTCATGCTTAACAGTACCATACTTCGACTAAGAACCACCTACATTATCTTCATTTTCTTTAACGGATATATTATTGGTAACTATCTTTATGTATGATTGCAAGATTCAAACCCGAACTAAATGCTCTCTAGATAGTGTCTGGATAAATCTTTATCCATTTTATTTAATATGCGACATCTATCGAGTTTTCTGCAAGTCTAGGATGAATATTTTATTTTAACTTTATGAGTAAAACCTCAAATTGTAATATTTAAATAAATGAAGACAATATAAGCGAAACTCAATCGAAAATCTGGAAACAGAAAAATCAGAAAAACATATTGACACCTCTGGGACTCGAACCCAGGAATCTTAGTCGAAGTATGGTACAGTTAAACATGACCGAATTTCATATCGACACCGTGGCGCAGTGGTTAGCGCGTTTGCCCGGAAAGCAAGAGGTCCTGGGTTCGAGTCCCAGAGGTGTCAATATGTTTTTCTGATTTTTCTGTTTCCAGATTTTCGATTGAGTTTCGCTTATATTGTCTTCATTTATTTAAATATTACAATTTGAGGTTTTACTCATAAAGTTAAAATAAAAAATAAAATAGAGTTTTTTATTAGAAAGAGATACAAATTTCCGGGTTACGAATAACCTGATAAATATTTGAAAAACTTCTACTTCTATCATTAGCTATAAAAGGAAAATGTTACTTGTGCAATGATGGAGGATGGATAACTTGAATTACGTTGAACCCACGGTTCCATGCCAACTCAGAATCAAGTCAACTCAAAACCTCTTCGAAAAGTCATTAAAAGCTATGAAAAAACTGATTAAAATAGCCTTAACCTAACGTAACCTATTTAACCTATTTTTTATCACTTTTAATGACTTTTTTACATGAGCTCCACACAGGAGGCCCTGAGGAAAATAATTCAGGGCCTATGTCATCTTTGGGGATGCTGTGTGGAGGTTTTTTTTAGGGAAAGTAAGGAGAGGAGAGCTCTAGGAAGGAAAGGGGTTTAAGGGGTGGGTAGGAATCTGGGGTTCAGTGTATCCTAGTCATCCGTCTCCAAAACCTAGACAAACCTCACCCCATGAAACCGGGCACCCCTGTTAAATCACCAAACGTAGCAAAACACTTGAGGTGACCTATAGCAGAGGTGTTGGTTATCCAATATAATTCCCGCCTCCTAAATTGGTTTTCAAAGGAAGTGATGGGTTGATTTCATTCTGAGTTATCCGGTCACTGAACCCATGACGCCTAATCTGAGACATTCATCCATTTAGCTATTATCCATTTGACAGTCTTATTTTTAGAACCAGCCCGTTTTACCTAAAATGAACATTATAATATTTGGATATGATTTTAGATTTTCACGGCCAAAAGTATTTTGGTTGTTTGTTTTTGGGGTGTTATGCCGTGTTACGCTACCTTCTCCTTCTGATAGCAGGGCAGATGTGTCCATCATCACACATCTGCCCTGATGATGGACACTGTAACGCTATCCGAAACGTTGGCTAAAGAAGGAGGAGGTAGCGTAACACGGCATAACACCCCAAAAACAAACAACCAAAATTATAATATTTCATTTTTGTGCTCTTTTAAATTTCTGTATTATAAATATTTTCTTTTAGTTTTGACGGTTTATCCCTTAATTCCGAACCTTTTCACAGCCCACGACATATTATGTAAATACCAATTATCGTTTATTTTATATAGCCTCGTTTAATTTGAGTAGATAGGCTTCAAGTATTTTTAGGTAAATTACGACTAAGGTCGAGTTAGTTAGTTTTAGCACTCTTAAATTGATCTTATAAAATAAACACTTTTAAAATTATCTATGTATTATAAGCAATAATTATCATCCTGAAACCCTCATCTACATTGAAAAAATCTTCCGAGAAAATATACATGCCGCCAACGGGTTTTGAACCCGTGTCCTTCTGATTGCCGGTCAGGTGCTCTATCACTGAGCTATGTCGGCTTATCTAATACCCGCCAAATAATTCAATATATACTAGTGTTTCATTCAACAATTACTGCTTATTCCATTTTTCCACCTGAAAACAATCAACTTTATTTTTGTGAGAGAGGCATTGTTAGTGCTAAATCTCTCGCTAGGTGGCGTCGAGACAAATTATGTCTACATTTTTTGGTGAAATACTTTAACAGTAATTGTTGAATGAAACATATATATTGAGTTATTTGGCGGGTATTAGATAAGCCGATATAGCTCAGTGGTAGAGCATCTGACCGGCAATCAGAAGGACACGGGTTCAAGTCCCGTTGGCGGCATGTATCTTTTCACGGAAGATTTTTTCAATGTACGAGTAGGAGAGTATTTCAGGCTGATAATTATTGCTTATAATAATTGTTACCCTTTGTGCTATGCATAGAAATCTTGCCTTAAACATTAGTTTATCAATTATAAATAATAATATCTATGTGTTATATGATTCAGCCATCAAACATATTTATTTAATTGACTTTGACAACTGTTACTCGTATTAAAATCAAAATTACAACCACGAAATGTCGTTTATTACTTGGGTATTTCTTGGCAAATGTTTATAGAATATTTGGCATCGGTGGCATCGGATACATAAGCGTCTTTGATTTGCGGGTTTAAAGGGAAAGCGCGGACATTTGTTAACTCTGGAGTTTTCCTTCAGAGACGGGACTTTCCCCCGCCCGAGGCCTCTTGATGGATGGGAATGCCAGGGCTTATTGCTTCCAATCGACACCCCATAGATCTGGGCATACATCCCTGACAGAAACTTCAAGATTCATTAAACCAAGAACCGCAGATTTTCCCATTAACTACAGTAATTAAATAATGTGTGTTAAAGCGACTATTAGGTATTTTTCTGTTTAGCATTTAAACCACTGGAGCGATTAAAATTACTTATCGACTGCCGAATCCCTAAAGATGGGTTGTTTCTTGTTTAATCCGGGTATTAAAGCTAATATTGAAATTTAGTCAAATTAATACTTTGTAAAAATTTCATATTTCTCATAATTTATTTAAAACTAACCAAAATGTTAAAATGACTTAATCTAAAATATTTTATTTATTAAACACCCCCACCCATGTGGCTTTCGCGTAGAGTTTCTTCATTTAAACATTAAGTCTTAGAACGGTAAGTTCAAAAAATATAACCACTAAACGTGTTTTAAATTTTACACAACTATAAACATCCATTTACGATATATTAATGGTTGTTTAAAAATTGTGTCAAATTAAAAACTTGTAAAAAATTTGTAAGGGCCCTTAAATTTTAACTATGAAAATTACAATTCCCAATCCTACTATCAACTACCGTTGAGCCGAAATTTTGGTTCAACACTCCTCTAATGCACAAATAGGCTCTTTCCAACGCAACTCTCCGATCAACAGATGAATCGAGCGTTACTAAACCAATCACTTAGCTGATCGGAGACTCAGATTGATCGACCGAAAAGTTGGTAACAACGGCCGTAAACTTCAACTTTGGCTGTAGGTACGCCTGATAAAACAACCGGATTATCGGCTGAAACTCCTTGATTTTATTATTATGACTAGCTGATTCCCGGCATGCGATGCAATGCCATATTCAAAGAAATAAATTGTGTCTCCCTGCATGACCTTTCCCGAGCGTCCCCGTTCCCCTCCCGCATTCCCTTCCCCTCCGTGTTCCCCTTCCGTCTTCACCGCCAACCCTCTCCCGCTGCCCCATCTCGCCAACCCCCCTACCGCGTTCCATATATTCAGTCCCAGTTCATTCAGTTGTCAAACAGCTCATTTTTTTATTCAAATTTTCATTTTTCATATATTACAAATATTCATTTGTGTATGTTAGAGGAACATTCAATCTAATTAAACCAATTAAAAAATCCATTGACAATTCTTTTGTTACAAAAAAAACAGGTGCTTGCTAAATTCACAATTATCAAACGCGCGAACTTTCAAACGTGCGAAGTTAAAATAGTCGTTAAGTTTTCTGAAATTATCCCATTTTCTTAATTTTTCTTTCCGTTACGACCTTCTACACAGTATAAGAAAACTTTTAAAAATAGATTAATGAAATAGGTTAAGTCGTTCTGAAGTTATGGCGTGACCAAGAGAAACAGGAATTCATTTTTATGTATATATATTTGTTGATTTAAAAATCGTCCTGATTTCATCCATCCGCGTTCGAAGGTCAATACACACTGTTAGTATAAATTCAGTTGTAGGGCAGAGAAGTATTCGTTCTTCTGATATCGACCGTCGGCATCTAGCTCTGAGCCACGAGCCACGGGCCACGGGGGCCGTCAGCCGTCAGTCTTCTTGATTCCATTAACGAAAATAGCCAAAATTAAGTTCCGCCGATGGCTCGCCATGGCAAACTACTCTGTTCCTAGTTCCGAGCAACCAACATAATAAACCACTTTTATTGTTCAGCCGGCGCGGCGGCGTCTAGCCGCCTTTTGGGATGGTGACTGCCGACTGGTTGTCGGTGACGTCATCGAAACCTAATCAGATTATCACGGGATTCCATTTTGAAAACAAATAAATTAAAGGCAATTATTATTTTCTAACGAAGGTTGCCAAATTTTATTGAATTTCATTTCATGGTAATGTTTTTTTGCATTTTTAATCAAAATTTATTATAATTGAGCATCGGTCGACAGAATAAAGGCAGCGAACACTAAATTCAAATGGAGATATGAGTAGGTACTTAGTTACGTAACACGAATCTACGTACACCTATTATTAGTCAAATTAAAAAAAAAACTAGATGAAATCATAAATTTTTATAAGATATACTAACTAGCCCAGACCCGTGAACATGGGTCTGAAATCTTAACAAATTAATTCGAATTTTGAAAATGACAAATAATTTACTGTTAAAAATATTATATTACAGATAGTTACGTAATTTATCGCACTTTGAATTCCTCATAAGATCACTTCCAATTTTGATAATGACCCTTAAATTTGAAGTAAATTTGAGTTCATTGATCCCGAATTACGCAGGTCGCACAGAACCCAAATTTGATGGTTTTGCGTATGCCTACTTAAAAATAGACCAATCATTATTCTCATAAATTCATGTGGAATCCAACTAGATTTTAACTGAAAACACTCATTTCCCGTTTGAATTCCGTTTTTTTTATTATGAACCTACTATAGTACAATATTATTTACCGAATAATAGTGTAGATTAGGGTTGCCATCTCCAAATTTGATATCCAAGATTTGAAGGTAGAAATTCCAGGACATTTCGGTAGAAATACCAGGACATTTCGGTTTAAATCCAGGACTATATATGTAATAAGAGCAGTAACTAATTGTTATAGTTATATTGCACTGAAAACAGGGTCAATAAAACAACTAATACAAATCACATTTGTTATTAAAGTGTTCAACTAACATTTAGTTACTAAAAAATTAGCGAATCAAATGGAGGAATGATGTCTTTAATCATAAAATAATGAAGTCTAAGTAAGTAATTTAATAGGACAAATTCTAAGGTTTTATTTAGTTTTTTTTTAATTATTTATTTATTTAATTTAGTCTTTCATTATTTTTTTCTTTATTTTTATTGTATTTCTTAACTCCACAATTGTCCTTCAACATTTGTGGTTGAGTTAACAAATAATTGTACAATGTTTCATTGTTCATATTCATGTTGTAGATAATTTTGATTATTGCAGCAACTGTTGCTGGAAGTAACCGATTTCTCTCTTTTGACTACTGTGTGTTTATAGCAAAAAAACCTCGAACTTCACACGCGCGGCGTGAGCCCAGTGACAAAGCGATTAGAGAGAGTAGTGGCGCGCAAATTTTAACTCATAGGTCCTTAACATGACTCTTTAAAAACTCAGGACGATGCTAAAAAACTATCCAGGACATCTCACAAAGCAGGACATGTCCTAGGAAAACAAGACGGTTGGCAACCCTAGTGTAGATAAGCAAATAATGTAAGATCTTGGTAATTTTATGAGGCTGGATTTAATTTTGCGCGATTGATGAAATTTTCAGATCGTATTTCTTCGATGCTTTTGTTAGGAACCGACCTGGCTGATTACAGAAGAAATCGAAATCACGAAAGCGATGAACCCACGCCAAAAATACTTTATTTCATTTCGTCTACTGCCTTCGTTCTGCACAAGTCTCAATTTATATACATATTGTGATTGGGAATATTTACAAATAAGTAATTTGCGGGGATTACCAAAATATTTATGGATGAGCTACCGCAACTTTTATTTAATAGCCTTGCCTCGGCTTCAACTGACTCGTCTGGATTTATGAAAAAAGCCAAACCGGCGGCAAGAAAAAATACAATAATAGACGGTTGGCGTGTGGAAGCTACGTGCTTCAATGCAAAACGAGATACACCACACGGATAGGTACAATTGTAGGTAGATACACCGAGTATATTGGACTTGATAGCATTATTTTGCCATCTTATTGGCAACCTTGATATGATTTCACCTTATAGCATTTTGCAATCGCCAAATGTCGGAAGCTTTATTTCCCCGAGAAACTACGTCGATTCCAGAAGTAAATGCCTCTTACCTTGAATGCCTCCGCCAAATTCGGCCATGGGCACCGGCTTTAGCCACGCTGACTGCACAAGGAACTAAAAAATATGTATTCTAAAATTCTTATCCCCCGATGATGTGGCGCGGTTCGTTTTAGACTCGCTTTGTGTCACGCTCTGGTTATTATTTGCCATGCCACTTCTCAATCTGCATACTGATACATTACTTTGCTAAGTGTCTGCCGAAAATACAGCGGATTTGTAATAATAAATACTTCAGTATTATTTGCACGATAACGCGTCATCCTTCGTTGGTATCTTCCGAATCTTGTTCCAATCGGTTCGGCTTTAATGTATTCCGTCGCTGTTTCATTTTATTATTTATCTCTAGGAACTATTCGAGCGTAAATCACAAAAAAAATTGAATAACGAAATGACTTAGTAACTTGATGGCTTAATTGTTTTTGCGGTCGCCCATTTGAATATTCAGGAAAATATCAGCTTATCGAATCTGCTCCGAGTCCTTCCCCGTATTGACACATGTGTTGAAGCAAAACATACGCCGTCACTTTCAGCTGTGTATAGTATTAAGGTAAACATATTGTGGTAACATGTAGTTAAATGGTTTTAAAATTTAATTTTGTATCTGAAATAAAATATCACGCCAATTGTGTGTTCCGATGTTAAATCAGGTATTGTGCCCAAAGTGTGACTTGTGACTTTTGCTTTGTGTTGCGCCACGTTTCACAGCGTTGAAGCATTCTGCGATAACGTGTTTTGTTCAAAATTATTATATTATTTAGGTGATGTGACATTTGACTCTTATCTCTATTGTTGTCGCGTTTTATTTTGTGATATCCCAGCTTTAATGGTGGGTGACGTGATAAACGTATCCTGTGTTGTTGCATTAGTGACGATGTCTCTTAAATGCACAGATTAATAATAATAATTGAAGATTCGTTGGTCTTTAAGTAGCAAGTTTAATCTGTTTGAGCCTTGAACTCTGGTTGTGTGTTTTGTGCATAATGATTTGGTAGAAGTTAGACAGTAGCAAAACCAGCGGCAGAAAGCAGACAGTGCAGACTGTCCGACCGAGAGCTGTCCCCCCATTTCCCACCCACAGAATCTAGTGTCCGTCGTTCATCTCCCTCACTGGCTATTGGCGCCATACTGTTACAAGTTGATACTGCGATCTTAGCATTTTCACTTACCCAACTGATATTATATTATCTTCCCTGTTCCGGCACAAAAAGTTTATGTTTTATGTCGAAATATACTTTATTAAAGAAATTCGACTTTGAATACAAAACTTTATTTATATTAAACGACCACACGTTCCTTCTTAAAAGAGAAGCTGATTTTTTTTAAATATTTTAATATCTGAATTTTATATGTCCTTAAGACACGGTTTTGACGAAGACACCGTTTTCTGACGTTGTGGTTTAAAACCAAAGTAATTTTTACAGTTTTAATTGCTATGTTTCGTTTGATATTATCTCGTTTCAAACTTTATCTTCAAATCATTACCAATCAATAATTTACTCTAAATCTGTATGGGTAATCTGAATGGGTACCGCCGCCCCGGGAACCTTTATTGGATAATCAACACCTCTGCCATAGGTCACCCCAAGTGGTTCGCTACGTTTGGTGATTTAGCAGGGGTGCCCGGGTTCATGGGGTGAGGTTTGTCTAGGTCTTGGAGGCGGATGACCAAGACACACTGAACTCCAGATTTCTACCCACCCCTTAAACCCTTTTCCTTCCCAGAACTCTCCTCTCCTTCCTTTTCCTAAAAAAAACCGTCCACACAGCATCCCCAAAGATGACATAGGCCCTGAGGAAAATTATTTTCCTCAGCGCCTCCTGTGTGGAGCTCATATAAAAAAAATTTAAAAAATTCCTTATTTGCTTGTTTTTTTACGATTACCAATCTTTATTTTGTTTGTTTTGCAAATTCTTCTGCTGCTGCCGTAGATTACATAATTGTGATATGACTCATCTGGACGATGCATGTCTTGATAGCTCAGCGGTAAGAGCGCCCTGTTCCAACGCAGGGAGGCCCAGGTTCGATCCCCGGTCAAGACCACGCGTTCTCGTTGGTGCATACAATTCTTCCCAGGGCGTAACAGCGTTTCTCGCTTCTTTATTATGAGCCTCGCAGCCAAACCAAATCTTTCCTTTAAGTAAAAAAAAAATGAAATGTTTGAATTCGAACAAAATTATCAATATATTTATCCTAATCATTTGCCGCTAGGGGCGCTGTCAGTGTCTAGGCATTTGTACAGGAAGGTTTGGCCAATAGAGATAGATTCAGCGCGTATTTAGTTTGTTAGTGAGTCAGACAAAATGATCAGCATAACATTAATACATGTTAACTCATGCAGATAATACATATATCTTGAACGAACACGCCACTGTTAGATATTGGAACAGATTGTTACAAAATATCACAAAAAAATATGCGGTTTACCTATTGAGCAGAGTGTTTTCCTTGTGACGTGTTTGGTGTGTTGTGTTGTTATGCCCCGATGTGGCTAGTGACTAGTCGGTCGGTTGGTTGGTTGGTTAGTTGGTTAGTTTGGCCAGTGAGCCCAATGGCGGTCGGGTCTCTAGCCCTGGCTGCGTGGTCCGGTAAAAAGTCGAGCCTTTGTTCAGGCTGTGTGCGCTTTGGGAATAATTTATGGCAGCTGCAGAACTCTGCTAACTCCGACATAGGCATTTTTTATTATTCAGCCTAACGCTGAAGCCATCCTATCGACGTGGCACTCAGTTAGCTTTATGGGACAATAAATAAGCGTCGATTGCTGGTGATAAGGTGACCCCCGCCCACCGACTGATCGAAACTGCTCTAAATGTTAATTTCGGTGCAATTACCGCGCTTTTTCGTGTTAAATAAATCTGTTCCCGATTCCGCAATTATCCCGCTAATGATCGTGGGTAATGGAAGCATTTGCATCATATTATTTTTTTATTTGGCTTTCTAGCAAATGCCTGAATTGATATTGTCGGTAGATAACTGTCGAGTGCTACTGCTAAAGTAAAACGCAGCCATTCACCGTCAGTATTTATTGCATTACAAGTAAATGGTTTTCGTATTCAATCCTGCAATGTCTTCTATGTATTCAAAATAGATTGAATTTTCTTGAATGTGTACAATTTCTGCGATATGTGTAGAATTTTTCAATGGGTAAATAATGTTTGAAATTTTCCAGAATAATTTGATAACCACACTTTCCCAGATGGGCAGTCGCCGTTGGAAATTTTATCTGAATCGGAGAGCTGCGTTATTTAGTCTGCATGAGGATACACGAGTACACGCGCGACTATTATTTTGAATTAACCGAATTAGTATACGCAAATACCTGAATTAGTTCGCTCGGCGGGCGCGGGTCGCTTTCAGCTGCATCCAACCCACCCACTGCCCCTTCCCATCCCATCGGATGCACCGTGCTCGTATTGCACGCTACCCGCGACACTTTTCAACACTGACATATTGCTGCAATCATGTTGTTATCCACCCAGAATTGTTAATTCTTCTTCCAAACATTTACTTTCCATAAATCCCATTGAATAACGAAAGCATCATTTTCGCATTATGATTTGCTCATTTTAATTTCGGTTAATCATTAATTAACTTTTATATCGCAAATGTCGCAGGATAAATTAATAGTATTGAATATTATTTTGTTGCCCGCAGCGTACGGCTCCAGCCAGGTTATCAAGTCATTCGTTCGCCACGCCACATTTTTGTGAATCACTCCCGACTGTAAATAGTTCGTCCCGTTATAAACCGGGGGATCAGAATATCTAGAGATGATATTCGTCTTATTTTCGTTGGCACGCGTTATGAAACCTAACCAGATTTAAGTGATACTGACCGCCTCGCTGCTCCTGGCCAGGTGTGTGTGATGAATCCGTATGCCACGGTGACGGTGCGCGGCCTACAATGTATTTACATGACATGTGTGGAAAAGTGCATCCTTCATCCATTCCATCAGTAGGTGTTCATTATTTTATCTTCGAACCTTTCCATGACCGTCAAATTTATCTGAAATGATGACTCGCTTTGCATGGTAGATAATAAAGCCCATAATATATGCAAATCCTACTCGATACCAAATGAGTCAATCGCCATAAATTGTTGCATTTATTGTGGGTTTCACGAGGAAGCAATCAAAATTATTTACTTGTGTTTTAGACTTCCTCGATACATCACACATTTCAAGACAGATTTAGTCGAATAAGCCCGCATTTTTCTCTGAAATTCAACACCCTTTTTAAAAGTATTTCTATAAGATTGTAATGATAATGAAAACAAACCGTCTGCTTTGGAAGTAGTCTCTTTCCTGTTTGGGTAGCGAGAAACTTCTGAATTTACCGAATGGTAATGGGCAAATAAACCGAAGCAGAAAACTTAAAAAGACAAATGGTCCACTCCTTAGAAACAAAGTTTCTGTGAAAGGCCCCTCACCCCGGTGCCCCGCCCCCGCCCCTGCCCCCGCCCTTCTTCAACCAGCCAACCTCCTTGGCGTTACATATTCAAACTGAGTTATTCTCCACAAATAAATAATGTTAATGAAGGGTCCCTTCTAAACAACGCTATTTTTATTTTGGTCTTGGAACATTTTTCAGGCCTCTGCTTTGGCAGAGTTTCAACAACTTGTTTGTTTGTGTGACGCATTCTCTACGCAGGCTTTTTGTTGTTATTTTTTCGAGCAGTACGCCGCCGTCATCAACCTTAACTTTAGCGATATATAATTTAAGCAAAAGTACGTTTTACTTGCCTTTTCTGGTTTAATTCTTTTCGATTAAAGTATCTTTAACATTGGGGAGGTAGATGATATATTATATAATCCTGAAAATTTACATTTATGGTCATTTTAATATATCAGTAAGTGTACTTGAGTTCTCCTCGTATACATCATTTGCTGATATTAGCTTTCAGAGCGCGTTTCTTATAAGTGGGCATTTCTCAATACAAAGGTAACTCTTTGTCAGTGTACAGGTACAGGGTAGATCAGAACCAACAGAGTAAGAATGTGGCTAAATATAACCAAGACCGGCGCGCGGCGCGACTCGTGTTCTGTCAGCGCCAATGGGTTAAGTGGACTCATTCCTGACATCCTGATGGGGTCACTCTATTCCTTCCATTCTCCGGCCGATCTGTTCTCCGTGTACTTAACATTTACGATTGTCTTACATCAGCATTATTAAATTCGTGTAAAGTTTTACAACCCGCTCTTTAAATTGTAAATAATATTCCTTGTTTGCGCGGTTCGCTGTTTTATAACACATAATTGAGTTTCACTTTCTATTGCTTTACCACTGCAAAGCTCTGAGCACCTTGTATCTAACCTCACATTAAACTTGATTATATCTTATCCCCTTTATTCAGGCCCTTTTAATAGTACAAGTTAATTATTGTCGGTGCCCAAAACCGCCAATTATTTGCTGAAAGTCAATTACAGCACGATAATACAACAAGTTCGCATCGCGAATGTTGTGGGGCGAGTTTTAGCGATTATCAAGAATGTAATATCCGGTTTTTAAGTAGATCAATTGCTCATGCTGTTCGTGTTGCTTAACATTGAGTGCATTTTTGTTGCAGGTTTTGTAATGTTATTTACGAAGGTACCTAAATCTCACCGTAGCGATAAATTTGAAACACTTATCCTAACATATTCCCGAACCTCTATGGAATGGAGAATTTGCCAGGACATTGCCGCTATTTCATATTTTGTTTATGTATACTAACAGTAATTAACCACAAATGTAGGAGAGTTTGCGTGGAGCTGAGGTCTTGCCGATGACATGTATGTGTTTGTTTGCCCGCTTTCTGAACCCTGGGAGCCCTGTATGGCGGATGGCGGACGGCGGCTTCTCGCTTGTGACGTGAACGCTTGACAGTATCTATATATTATGTAATGCTTGTGTCCCACTAACAGTGCCCGCAGGACGGCAGAAAAGCAGAAAGGCGCGAAGGAATGACGGAGGAGCTGGTGGTGGAGGCAGCAACAGTAACCTGTATGTTTTGTTGTTCGCAGAGCCGCTCGCCGCTCGCCGCCCGCCGCCCGCACTCCAGCTTAGCTTGACCGGCCAGCAGTGCCGCTCCCGCTTTCGACAGTTACATTAGCCGCGCTTACAGCCTACCCCCGCTACCGCCAGGACTGTCGTACATCGAGCAAACCGCGTGTGATAATTAACCCACTAAGTGTAAACTAAGTTTGCCTTTCGACATCCACCCGTCGAGGAGCAAAGAAAAAACGAAGAAAACAACATATTCTAATATCGATTTAACTAAATACTTTTGTACATTTTAATAATACATACACAAACATAATATATTGATATATATATTTTTATGAACTCTGAAAATAACAATACCTAAGACTTTACGATAATAATATTTAATAACGTAATTTTAGTGTTTCGACGGTTTTACAAGTAATCGATAGAAGAGTGAGAAGAGTGCCGCGAGTGAATAGAGAGTAGAACAGAGAAAGAAGAAAGAAAGCAGCACAGCACCATGGCAATGGTCAGCATGAACAGCCTGCTGAACGGCAAGGACTCCCGCTGGCTGCAGCTGGAGGTGTGCAGAGAGTTCCAGAGGAACAAGTGCTCCCGCTCCGACACCGAGTGCAAGTTCGCGCACCCGCCCGCCAACGTGGAAGTCCAGAACGGTCGCGTCACCGCCTGCTACGACAGTATCAAGGTCAGTCTCAGTTTGTATTACTATACCTCCTTTGTTCAATTGTGAATTGATATTCCGTCCCGAGACCTTGAAACCGAGCCCACATACTTTTCAGTTTAGCACGGCCACTTTCACTGCGCCCGGCCGGACTGGTCTGCTCCTTCGGGAACCGGTCCCCGACTCCTTCACCGGTCGGGCTGCATTCTTAGCGTCCGCTCCTTCCCGCTCTGTCTCCCATCTTCCTCGCTCCTGCTCTTGCCAAGCCAAAATTCACCATCTACATTGTGTGGTTCCTTCGTGGGTGAGTGGTTGGTGTCGCGCCGGTGGTATGCGCTCAACCTTGAAAAGCTCTTTATTGTCCATCGAATTATCTCGCTGAATTTTTCAAACTGCATGCAGGTACTCGCGTTGATAAATTTAACCTTTCTCTCCCTTTTATTTATTTTTCATTCTACCTGCTTTTTGCTAAACTTGTACCTACTCACAAAGACGCAAAACTCGAACCTTTGAAAATAGTACTCTAAAGTAGCGTAGTAACTTTTCCAACCACAGCTTGCAAGTTTATATAGGATGAATCGTTAAGTCTTACAAAAACACGTAGCATCAGTCTTGTCAACTGCATAGTCCCCGCGCGGGGGCTGCGGCGGGCGGGACTAAATAAAACCCGGCTGAAAATACGCAGTATCATATATTAGTGAAATAGCTGTGTGACATGGACTCTGCTATTTCACTAAATCTCTGTATTTATAAATGAATCGTGGAATAACTCCCTCGGAGCTGGCACGGAAACATGCAGCTGTTCAGGTGCCGGGGCTGGGACCGTGGGCGTTGTGTTGAGAAAACCGACTGAGAATTAAGAAAAACCACTAATTAACCTGCCTTGTCGGGTATTGGCTCGTGTCTTCTCATTGTAACCGGTAGTGGAATTCCAACCAACATGTGGCCGGTATTTGCAACATTAATGTCTTACGACAAGCGTGCTCTATGCTCATCACGTTTTGCGTGAGTTTAGCAACACAATGGCATCGTTACTTGTCATGTAGCACGTGCAATCTATCTACCTGAGCTTCGAAAGCTCGCTCAAAATCACCTACCTACCTATGTACCTAAATTAACCAATTACTATTCGATTCGTAATTTATTTATTTAATTATTTATTAACGCTCTTTTTCGGGGCTTTTACATATGAATAGTAAGAAATATACAGTATTTATTGTACATAACTGAACAGCCTCAGTAACAATATTTTATATTTGTTTAACGATAAATTGAAGACGACTACTTACTTGGTGGTATATTTTTTTCCCTCCATTAGTATTCTGGGCAAAGAGGAATACATATGGTAGTTAGTTCCAGAATTACTGCACTGAAATAAATCCTGACTTCTAGTATTACGTGGTGGAATCCGGAAGCTTATCAATTCGAGCAATACCGGACTGTCAACTAAATCATTTAGAATTTTATACAGAAATACCAGGTCAATGAAAATTCTTCTGTCTGACAATTTGAGCATATTCATATCATTTAAAATAGTGTTGTAGTTCAACATAATTGCTGGAATACCCATTTTAAAATGAAAACGTAAGAATTTGTTATGTGTTCTTTCAACAGCTTGTACATGTATATTATAATATGGGTTCCAGACGGGAAAATTGTACTGAAGTTGAATTCTAACGTTTATGCATAATATAACAGTTTAATACACTTAATATTGTTAAAATGTCTGGTTAGCCAAGTTATAAATCCCAACGTTTTTAGGCTCTTATTAGAGATTTCTAATATGTGGTTAACAAATGAAAGATTTATTTGAAAAGTGATGCCCAAGTTGGGTTGATGTCTCGAGAGCATTGTCATCAATGTTGTAATTAAAGATCACTGGATTTTTTATTCGAGAAAATCTAACTATTTGACATTTTGTGATATTTAAGTATGTCTGTTTTCATTACACCAAATTAACAATTTGTTGATATTATCTTGAAGAATGTTGCAATGGTAAATATTTTAATTATTCTAAAAATTTTGAGGTCATCAACAAAAAGTAAGATAAATACAAAATGAAATATTTTTGTAAGATCATTTATAAATAAGATTGGGCCAAGGTGTGAACCCTGTAGAACTCCACTTGTTGCATAAAAATTTTCCGACAGGGAGGATTTTATTCTAACAATTGTTGTCTTCCAGTAAGATAGCTTTCAAACCAGATTAATATATACACTTGTACACATTTTGTAGTTATTTTTCAATGTTATAATTATGTTATTTTTGCCATACAAATGTATCAAATGTAATGTTATAAATAAATAAATAAAAATATTGCCACGTATACCAAGTTTTCCTAATTTCCAAATGAGAATTTTATGGGAAACTCTATGAAAGGCTTTACTTTAATCGGTATAGACAGAGTCTACTTGTTTTTTTTCTTTAAAAGCATTGGTTATAAAATTTTCATAAATAATTAAGTTGGAAAAGTATTTCTACCGGGCATAAATCCGAACTGGTAAGGTGATATTACAGGTTTTATTTGTGTAAAAAGTTTGTCAAGTATGATGCTTTCAAGAGTTTTGGTATGGTGGATTGAATGCATATTGGTCTGTAATTACAAACATCACTTTTATCTCCCTCTTTGAAAATTGGAGTCAAATAACTAGTTTTCCACTTGTCGGGAAAAATTCCACTGGATAAAGGATAAATTAAAAAGTTTGGTTAATGGAAGTGCATTTTGATACATTCTTTCATAAATATTGTGGGGATATTATCCGATCCCGCAGATTTGTTTATATCTAAAGATTTAACTTTAGTAATTACGAGAGCGACCCATGGTACACTGCGAAATATCAAGGGTTTCCTCTTCGAGTTGTTAATGGAACTGGAGAATTATTTGAGTCTGTTGAATATACAGTTTTAAAAAAATTTGTAAACAAGTTAACAATACCATCAGTATTATTGCTATGGATGCCTTTTAGGTGCATAATGCTCGGGAAATCAGAATCATCTTTAAGAGATTTCGAGTATTTCCAAAAATAATCGACATTATTTATTATGGAGTTTTGAATTTCATTTATACATTTACGGTAACAGGTCATAGACATTTTTACGTGAAATCCTTAAATTCACTGTAATCAGAATTTTTTGATATAATTTATATTCTACTAGCTGACCTGGCCACGCGTTGCTGTGGCTAATAAAACACAACGTCATCTACTGGATGGTTATCCAACCTTTATGACCACCGCCGTCTTTGAGTTTATCGAGAAGAGACAGACAGATGCCGCGGATGACTTTTATTTATAATACGTAGAGTTGGTGTGAAAGATTATAATAATGTGCATGAAATGCTTGGGGTAACTAACGTATTTAAATTAATAAGGATTAATACTGTATCCGTCTAAATAACTTTTCAATTACCGCAATGTACGTGACCATTTTTTTAGAAGATAGACTGGGTATAGTAAGCTATCCGTAAAAGATAGATATATGCCTTCACGGACTTTTTTGTAGATCTATAAAAGAGGAATATCCCACCATGCATTGTTTTGTTATATCCCAAATGGATTAGGCAGCGTTTTCGATGAAAGCTACCAGGCGGCTCAATTTTTTCCGACACTTCTAACAATTATCGTGATGTTTCAACCAATTTACCGAAATCCTTGACAAATTATATACCTTAACCTTCCTCCCGAAACACTCTATCTATTGGTGAAAACCGCATGAAAATCCGTTCAGTAGTTTTCGAGTTTATTGCGAGCAGACAGACAGACAGACTTTAATTTATAATATGTAGAGATGTTTAAGTTTTTTGGTGGTAAGTAGATTTAAAAGTTCTTTGGAGTGCCATTTTGGCAGGTGTTTGGCTTACATATCATGGTTGGAATATACATGCTAATAGCCTTTCCCAAAACAGAATAAAATTTGTTGGTAGCTGTGTTGACATCATATTGCGTAGATGACCAATCAAAAGAGAGAAGATAATTACAAATTTTCTCGTAAACAATTTTGAAAAAAATAATGGTAACTGAAGGACAGTTTACAAGTATTAACATGTATGTACATTAGAAATAATAACTTCCAGTGGAGTATGATAACCATCAATGGTCACCAACGATGCACTACATTCTTAAATTACTAGTGACTCTAAGTTAGTAAAACATAAGTCTAGAATACGATTATTTTCATTTGGTATAGTGTTTGCCTGATTCAGAACTAGGAATAACCCAATGTCTAGAATAATTCGTTCAGACTCACTAACACTGATATTATTATCCTGTTCACCCATTTCGCATTTGGAAGGTTATAATCACCAACAAGCAAAAATGTTGCACTAGCATTCCTTTTTAATATAACTTCCACTTCCTCACTATGGCACCTAATGTTCCAAAGATAAGTTGCTTTTAAACCATGACGCCTTGGACGTTACGAACTATTTTCCTTGTTATCCTACAAGAAGAACATTTATTATTTTTCATAAATCTACCACTTTTCCGTAGTTTTCGCTCCCCTGTGTACCTAATAAAGCCTCTCTAAATTAAACCCTGGCTGACAATTTCATGAAATCGCTTTGTAAAGAATGCTCCCGGGGTAGTTATTTTCACCTGAAATGTGCACTTTTGGGTAGTAATGCGTGCTTTATGATATTTTACACCTTTTTCCTTTTTATATGCCTCGAGTTAACGAACACGCCATAAGCGTAAACCAGATCTCTGAGTGCCGCCATCACGTGAAATGAGATGACACTTAAAGCGAATGGGCCATGTACGGAGTATGAGTACAGTTTATGAGGAAGGATGGACCCCGTAAAGAGAACGTTTATCGCTACTTTCAATATCATTTTACCAAAGTGTCACCTATCATTACCCCTTTTATAACAAGGTCATTTATAGTACCTATGTTCATTTTCTTCAATTTTAATATTGAAAAGCGCACACTGTGAGTCCATTTTGGCAGTAAGAAATTTGAAATAGCCGATAATAATGTATTATGATTATCTACTTTATTAACTAAATTTATTAAAATTTATAGTTAATGACTTAACTTGTTTGTATTAAATCATGAATTCAATAATCGCCAGTCCTGATACTTTATTTCTTTCCATAACATTCGTAAACCAAAATCGAAGCAATATCTACTGTATTATTATAACTCCAACAAGAAATCACAATCGTATCCTCCGGTTCGCCGTATTCAATGATTATAAGTATGTTGTTGACATATTTAAGGCATCAATCACTAAATGTACACAGATCTTAGTAGAATTTTTACCGGCAAGCAGAACCACAAATCTAATTACACAACTGCCTAGTTCTGCTTCGACTTATTTCATTCATATCTACGATTGCATTGTGGAAAATTTGATTTGTGTTGTTATGCTCATTTAGATGTTCTTTCTGTTAAAAAATAAACAAGTATTGCTGAGCTGGGCGTAAAATTAAAAATAAATAAATATTGAATTACGAAATAAGTGTATCAAATCTCCTTACAGTCAAACAATAAATCTTTCCCGCGACCTTTCCGTTTCATTAGGAGTAATAATTCAGTTAGATGCCTCCAGTCTTTAGTCTTGTCTCTAGTCTATAGTCTATAGTCACAAGTAATTCAGTTCCCCTGTATCCCCGTGGCAGTATGGCCGCAGCCGGGAGCACGTCTGGGAGCACCAGTCACTAGACCAGGCAGGCAGCACAGGGCCGGCAGGGCGACAGGGCGCAGGGCGGCACCGCTGGGGCGGATAATTTCATTTCTCCAAAACATAAATAAAAAGGACGTTCCCGCCCCACGCGGAGGGAGAGAGATGTGTTTTTCGATTCGCGAGGAACGAAATAAGTTTAACCCCGGGTTGTACATAAAGTTAGCTACGTACACCTGTCGTAATTTATTACCATTCCTTGCGCTCCTCTGCCCCCTGCGCCGCCCCTCACCCGCCCTCCCCTCGCCCTTTAGGAACACTTCGCCTAATAAGTATCCGCGACTTCAAATGGCCGAGACGAGCGGCAGGCGAATCACTCCTTCGTCGAAAAGTTCAATTCTCGACTCCGGCTCTGGACTTTCAGTCCGAATGCCTTTTCCCCTCGTACGGGTTTCGTTTTAATTTCCAAAGGTTGCTGCCCTCGCTCCGTCCGGATTAAACTTTTACCCTTGAGTTTCTGCAATATGAGTTGTTGCATCTTGGCCGTACTTTTATTTATTTAACCTTTCAAAACATGTTTGGCGCATATATCTTTTCAGACTTTGAGTAAAGTAATTTTATTTTCACACTATCCGCATTTCTGAAAAAACTTAATTTAAGTTGCATAACGCAATTAAAATTATGCTTTCACGGGTACAATCTTACTGCTTGCATTATAAAACAAAAATATTGTTTTTGTTTGCCCTAAATTGTAAATCTTTGGGACGTACAAATCGTTTTTACGCTCTATGAAGTAGGCAATAATTTCCATATAAGTGTCAAAAAAAACCTCGAAGACAGCAGATCTTTAGTGCAAATTGTCTGTATACTTTATGAAGTAGTAATCTCTATAAAGGGTGTTTAAAATAGCATTTTTTCGAAGCCTTTATAGCAATAATTCACCTGAAGGAGCTTTATACTTCCACGGTATTTTATCGCCCTCTCCTTTTCCCGCTCCAAAGCCGAGCGCAAACGCAATATTGTCGCTGGTTCGGTTGGGTTGGATTTGCCGGGAAGGTTGGGTTGGGTAGTTGGGTTGGTTGCTCGACTCTTGTCAGATAAGGCAGGCGGCACGGCGCGTGACGTCACGGGGCGGAAGCGACGCTTATCGTCGCGACGCCACAACACACTAATGGCGGCTTTTAGCTGCAAACTTTACACAGTGTAAACCTACCAACCCCCGGGCTCTACCTAGTGTGCACTATTTCTTTAAACTTCCCCTTTGTTGTGATTTCCCGAGCCCCACTTCATATTATCGAACTTTTCATTGTCTCTTACGAAATGAATACATATCCACTATCCACCTATGCATACACCCATCCATAGCTATATTATGTTTCTCATGTGTAGTTATTAAATAGTGAAGAACATGACGCGCAAAGGAATTTAATATGTATCAGGGGCAATACAGAGTTGTGAGACTTTAAATCCTATGATAATATTACCTGTCCCTGCGGAGAAATGACGTGATAGTTAGTAAGTTCAATTAGTTCAACTCCATTTTATTTTCGATCGATGAAGCCAATAATTGAGTTTGCTCGTTACACTGATATCGTGAAACTCTCAATATATTTATACCATCGCATCGCATGCTCGAATTGCAATATAATAACGGATGCAATGCGAGCCAAGGAATTGCATTGCCGTGCACTCCACCTCATAGAGTTTAACTGGGGCATTAGGTACCTACTCAAAATATGCAGCTAACGTCTATTATAAATGGTTATATTAACACCTTAATTATTTTCAGCGTTATTGGACGATATTGTGCTGTAGCCATTTAGCCTATCTCCACAATTGAGATAACTAAGGTTAAAGTTAAAGATTTGTGAAGAAATATTTGAAACGAGATGATCGGTTGATTTTTTACCATCTGAATGTAGAAACTCGTATTGCGTTTGAAAGGTTTTAGGTATGCTTTGTTAACTATCGTAGATATGTATGTTATTAATCCGCCGCTACCCGAATTTCTACCGATTTCTTACATATCTCCCTTAAACATGTTTAGTTTTAAAGTTCTTAAAAAATATATGTTATTCTTGACGGTGATATCTAGACATTCCCCGCGCTGAAACGCAAATTATATAAAATTCCCTCGATAGAAAAAAATCGCAAAGTATCCTCCAAAAATTTTTACATAGGTACACGTTTGTTTCAGTTATTTTACAAGTTATATATATGAAAAAATTCACAGTGTTTCGTTAAATGCTGTTTAAGACAACCCCCGTGAGATTTTGCTCTATTTCAAACGAATCGTGTTTTATTAAACATTTTCACAATTTTCGCATCGATTTAGTCGCTTTAAATACTAGCGCTCTCCTCTAACTTTCGTAATTTCATATCTCTCCATCTTCTACTTTTTGAGCCCGGTTGCGGCGCCTTATACAAATTGTACATCCAATGGAGCGAGGCTGGCAAGCCTCGATGATTTTTTTTATACAAACCGTGAAATGTGTGTAAATGGATGAAAGTGACGCTCAGAAAGACATGGCCGGATCAAATTAATCAATGAGTCGTGTCAAAAGTGAATCAAGATTTTTTTTTTTTTTAATCTATATAAGGTATGTTTGCATTACATTATTCGATGCCTGGTAGATGCATACTGCAATCCATCCTCTCTGTGCCTGACTGCAAAAAACTCTTATACAGTATAACGGAAAATATTCCACTCTTTTCATTTTCATTTTCAATTTATATTTTCTTAATGAGAGTTGGGTGTTGAATTTGCTTTGCATAACACCATTCAATCCGGTGGTCACTTAGTTTCTTTTGCGATAGTCGTAGTGGCTCCGAAACAGAATCTCCAGGAATGCCATCGGGAGTCGCTTGATCCGGGGCCAAAGCCGACCGGAGCAATTGGCAGCTCAATTTACCGCCAGCACGTCTCAATTATTTACCGGTCAATCAAGTGGCACATTCCTCGCGTTCGCACCGCTCCACCCCTGACCCCAACACTCTCAATTGGAATGGTTAGAGCTTCTTGGGATTTGATCTCGTGCTTCGCATGTGGAGTAAACAACTATTTTCTCAAGTGCTTCACAGTCAGTGATGAGTCGAGACTCATTAAATCTAAATCTGTTTGGTTTCTGACGCCTAATTTACATTGCCGAGCTTACCACTCGCTGTGTTGATTCCTGATGTTGTAAAACCATTTCTCTAACTGAACTAATTGATAATACTGGAAAACGACGAATTTCCCATTTAGAAAGGATGTTTTTTCATCTTGTTTTCCTTTGGGAATTAAGGCTTTAACCATATTTAGTACAACCCAGTTTTTTATCATGATCAATGAACAACGTAACTCTTAAATAATATTACGTTGCAAAGCTCCTTTTTGGACCTATCTAACTAAAACCTACTAATCAATTTCATCGAAAGCATAATCAAACAAATCAAAATGTAAAAGCCAAATAAACACATGTACTTTATTATGAAACTAATCAATACAGAGTTAAACACTTGGTGATGTCGTTTTTTAAAATAAAGATATATTTTACCATTCTAGGGAATGGAAGTGTACGTACGTACTTGTATACTTGCTTAATAATTTTGAAATGGATCATCCATTCAAGACTTAATTTGATTGCAAATTTTAATTAAAACCTTTTGAGAAAGATAAATCTAAATTAAACAGCTTGAACCTAATACCTAGTGTCTAGGATACCACAGTGCCTACCGTATAAACGTAGTTCGCATTATAATGCTGTTTGCTCGTACCTTGTCTTTTGCCGAATCCTTATCCAGCGAATATAACAGGCACCGGCAAAGTTCTATCGATTTCGTTGTATCTCAGCAAATGGAATGTTCCATAGCAGCTGCTGTCTGCCGAAAACGGAGTAAATCGGAAGATCCCTTTTACGAATTTTCTTTATTTTCTCTTTTTCTTTCCCGTGTCTTTGCGCGTTCGGACAGCGACTCCGAAGAAATGAGCCGATTGAGATTTATCGGGCTTTTCTTTGTAAATTTTAAACTTTGTTATTTTTACCCGATTTTGCGGTCTTCTTAGGGCGATTAGAAACGGTATTTTTACTCCTCAAATTTTTTAAAGATTTCACCTTGGTTTTGATTACATGCCTAGATACTGATGTTTTACGCTCTCTACTGCACGTAACATGCAATTTTGAAAGAGTGAATAATTTGCACATCGGGCGTGTGAATATGACTCGGAAACTAATAACTATGAGATAACTATTTCTTTTAAATAATGATAGGAAGCATCACTACAGGGCAGACAGAATGGAGTGTTTCGTCGGTGACCAGGCGTCTTCGACAAATGAATGAAAAATTATCCCACGATCATTGTAAATTTATTCTGGTATAATACTTCACGATCTTACAACTACCATAATATTTTAATCTGCATAACACCACCAGAATTTTATCAGAATTTCAACAGAAGTATGTTATAAAAAAACGTGGTATGTTTATTTAATTGAAAATAGAAAATCCAAAGACCGGTGTCCTATCCAAAGACTACTTATGATATGATAGCGATTTTTTTTTCTTTGGATCATAGAAAAACAAGTGACTAATCGCCCTGTGTACATTTGGACTGCTCCTATCTATTTCCTAATCTATTCGTAACTTTTTGAAGACGTTTGTATTTAAATTTATTCAAATCAACACTTGTGAATTCACGTTGGGATACATGACATGTATTTAATCATATAATGCGAGTAGGGCACGCTGATGTGGGTGGTGGGTGTCTCTCTATTATACTCATTACCTACTTGATCTCTCACCATTAATATAACTTGTACCTTCTCTCACAGCACCCACGCCGGCTTATTCGTTTTTAAACCTCGCCATTTTTAATTATGATTGTGTTTTTATTTTTTTATTCAAGGTTGCCAGCTCCGCTAAAACTACAATCGTTCACAAAGTGACTCGGCAAAGTGTGGCACGCTCGAAAGTGAAATTTGTGTGACTGGGGCACATCGAACAGGATTCAGGCGGTTAGGTTAGGTCATCATGCGTAACCGTTCATTTTCAATAATTTTCATTCTTTTATGGGGTACCGTTTCTTTTGGGTCGGGTTCAGTTACACTTTTTTGTGTACTTTGGTATGATAGTTTAGAGAAAACTTGAAGATGATTCGTTCGGGTTCAAGGAAGATGGGCATTAAAACTGGTGATCCTGACAACTTCATCTCTGCAGATAATTTAATCGTCGCTCGTGTGTCATAAGGCAGTTTGCGGGTGATCTAACCGGCCCGGCCCTGACTCCCACGGCTTCTCGTGTAGTATCTGCACCGGAATATATTTATTATTCGACTTTATGTGTCAAAACAATCCGAATAAATGGTAGACGGAGGTAGGTTTTGGCGCTGCCGCCGGTATGCTCTTAAATCTTCGGTGATTTACAGTCCGCGTACTGAATGTGGTTATTTCGGAGAAATGTATTTTCAAGATATGTTATAACTTAGGCCGAAATACATCAGTCATGTAGTCATGTACCTGCCTCCTGAAATGAGATATTTTTATCCTCGGTGAAGAATAAAACTTATGGACGGAGAAAAAAGTAGGTATCAATTTTATCATTTTATCGCTTCTGTAATGAAATATAAATATTTTACTTTAAATTCCCCTGTACAGCCTTCTGTGTATGTGGTTTTGAAGATAATTGTTGGTAGGTAAGTTTCGCCGAGTTTAATTAATTTCCTCGTAACATTTAACAAACTGCTCGTTCCTTTTAAGTTCTACTGTACAATACTTAGGTACCGCATTGAATTTCGTAGGCCACTTGCATCACATTTAAAAAAAAAAATTCCAGTTTAGACAAATATTCTAAGACATTCGGTATTATTTTTTTTAATCGTATTTTTAAAACCCTGGGGATTTTTTTGAAAATTTTAATCCGAAAAATCAGACCATTTTTTATAAACCGGAAAGACAGGACATAATTTTATAGGTGCGAAAAAATTATTATTACATAGCCGAAAATCATTTAAATAAAAAAGAACGTATTCCACACGAATGGCACAGGAGAATAACGAGGCATACCAAAAATATTACATCTCATAAATATTTTTTTCCTTGATCCATCTTATTGATCATAAATAATTATAATGTACAACGTATATATTACTAAATCCAATGTTATATACTTGTTCTTGTAAATTATAATAATAATAATATATATAATAATAATAATAATAATAACATTTTAATAATATTTGCATAACGTGGATTGACGAGATGATCATTTGGGAAGTGTGTGAAAGGGTTTAGTTTTTCCTGTGGGGAAAATTAAACCCGGACATTTAAATCTGGTGCGTATATTATAAAATTTGATTTTGTTAAAATCAGCACCATAACCATTATACCTCTAAAACACGTACCCACTTCTAAAATGTACGGGGTTCTCTTCACAACATCTGTCAAAAATTCGAACCAAATAATAAGTTCGCAGAGAACAAGCAATAAATCTAGTGAACGTTAAATGTCAAATTCGAAAATTCGCCTGAAATCAAAGTGATGCCATATAAAAAAAAATGGAATCAGTGTGGAATAGGAACATTTTCGGAGACAGGACATTTTAATGTAGTGATGTCACGAGCCCAAATAATGGATTTATTTATTTAAAAATAAAAAATAAACTGTACATTTCTAAAAAAATTTACTAACATTTTCGTAATCTTAATAAAAAGATCTATCCACACGATTTTTTCCAAGTCGTTATGAAATCCATGCAAGTGGCCTATTGCGTAACGATGAAAGTATTTGTAATTATTTGAAAGCCATAGAATGTATTCTATTATACAGCATATTTCCCGGAAGTTTAATTAGGTAAACGATTTCGGTAATATCTGGAAACATAATTTAGTCTATTAAAGATGTCCGCCCAACGCCTAATGAGCGCAATTGCATGATTGTGCCCCCACTTGCTCGGATAAGACTAGACTTCCTGCCTCCTCGTATCAAGTCCCCATTAGAAGTCACAGATATTCCGATGCTCGCGATGTATGCTGTTAGTATTAAGCATTACACCTTCAATAATATTATTCTTGAAGGCTGGCGATGACTGGAGGTGGTACGGTGTGGTGTGGTGGTACAGGGCGAGGACCATCCGTCCGGAGGAAAGTCACGGCCAATGGTTATGTTTTATTCAGTGAGCGCCGAGGTTTGGGGGTCACGCCGAATAATATGGATCGATTTCGGAAATTGGTGCCTTTTTATGCTAAATTATTCGATATGGCATTCTGTAACACATTTACCAACGTTTCCATCAATTTGTGATTTATTGCTTCACTACTCCAGATAAGACGGTTGTAACTTTTTCAAAATCATTTCGAATGTTTCCTTTAGTCGCTTCGTTCAATCTATGGATATTCGTAAGCAAGAAACGTTTTCCGCCAGAACATAATAAATAGTGTCTTCCGTCGAACATGCCAGGACAATGGTATTTCTGTTTGTAACCCGACATTCGACTAATATGTCAAAAACATATTGCAACGTTGTTTAATGGTCATCGGGAAAATACATTGTGACATTTAGAGGTTGACAGTGCCCGGGGGGCCGGCGCAGCGCGAATAGGCACTACAGGCAGGGTGCCCTCAACCCCAGCCGTCTCCCCCTCCCCCGACATTGATTGTTGTTTGCCCCGTGAAACTAAGTTTCTCATTTCCTGAAGCGAATGACGTTACGGCCACCCGATGCAACGTGGCGGTACACTGTACAATGCACGTCAAAAATACGGACAGAAAATGCGCAGCCACGGGGTGCTCACCGAGCTCGTGTGCCGAGCAATGCAGTGAGAGTAAGCAACGAGTACCGAGGCTCTGTGGGGTCTGTATCTCGCTATTCCAGCAGCCGCCATCCGCACTAATACATCGGACATCCTTTTCGGACGCTGCGCCTTTGCGCTTATTTCTGCCTCAACTTCAAACTGAACTGAAAGCTTTTCTAGAAATTAAATTATTTTTCCGCTCATTGAGGATGCTTCGTTAGAATAGAAAGGGAAATTTATATCATTTTTTTTTATTTTCATTAATTCGATTTTTGCTGACTTTTAGCTTCTATTGCTTTGTAATGCTCCGTGCTTTATAATGACTATAATTGGAGTAGATATGTTGTGTACGCAGCATAGTATGATTCTTAACTCTTAACAGGCATTGTGCATGAAATGATTTAATAATTTGTGTATACATTATCTCTGCCACCTAATTATCGTCCAAGTCATATCATTAAGGACACGCCATTCGCCTTAAGCACAATGCAACTAAAGCTTATAGCAAACCTGAACTAATTAAGAAAAATATGTTTCTCGCTGAGCTTTACTCGAGCAATGACAGTCATAAAAATTATATTCATTTCCGTGAAACAGTTGATATGTGGTTAGCGGATATAATCTGCCCTCTTAATTGAATTCATTCTTCGTACTGTATCATTATAAGCTGCTTCAATTAAAATTATCTCATTAGAATGTTGTGTAACCAAGTAATTAAGAGGTTGCTTGAGAACAATAATTCATACTTAATATATACCATTTTCATTTTTATGCATATTTATTTATTTATTTATTTAAACGCCCATTGGGCTTTTACATACATTGTTATTAGTATTATTACATTAACTATATGGCATATAAAAGTTTAAGTACATATATGAATAAAATAATTATTATATGTGTAGTACCTACATAAATGTTTTACAAATAATATAGAATACCATTATGGAGAACAGTTTTTTTTTTTGTACTTACAAACAAAAATAACGGGATTGAAATTAATCAGCATTAGTAGGGACTTAAGCATAATCGAAATATAAATTAAATTACAATATTAATTTGTAAAGTTACATATATTTATTAAAGTTAAAAGTCTAAAAGAAAAGAGTGAAATAAATAGAAGCTAAAAAGGGTTTTTCACTATGGAATGGTGAAGTCATACATTTCAGCAAAGTGTTTATGTAGATTTCGTTTAAGTACTGCTACGGAATCTCTAAATATATCGACGACATTACCAAATTTATTACCAAAATTTTGTATTCGATTTAGGGATATGTGCGCTTGTTTTGAAATTGTCACAGAAAAACGTGGAATTTTGTCTCGTATTTTTGGAAGGTACAAATAATTTTATTGTGGCCAGAATTTCAGGGCTGTCGATTCTATAATTAATAATTTTATTTAGTAGAACAAGGTCGGAGATATCGAAATACTAATCCCTTTTAAGGCGTGTAAAAAAATTGTGGTTAAGATGGAGTAGGTATCTGAAAAGTATAAAGATTTTTGAAGTGAAAACTTCTTTAGCACCGTTGTGATTTGAAACTCGATAAAACAAAATATAGCGACACTAAAAATAGACAAACAGGTACATCTATAGGATGGATGCGGCCTGTGAGATAAGAATTAATATAATCGATCTCCTCTTTGTGCACTCTTGTCTAATCAGAGTGTGCAATTCCACCGCGTGTGAATTGCACACTCTGATTTTTTTTTAAATTCATACCTACGTGGTTAAATAAATCTTCATCTACTCTTTACTTTTTACCATAGATTAAATAAGAAGACAAGAAATACAATACGACCGTCTTTAGTCTAACAATTCTTTGCTTAAATTTCAAATTAAGAATTAGTTTTATCATTATTATGAAATTTTCTTTTCGATCAAACGTAATGGCAGTATACGCTGTCAAGCAGTATAAGAGAGACAGAGCATGTGCTAAATGGGCTTGCACCAAAAGGTACAAGTCAGTGGCGACATTAGTTTTCATTCATATCTACATTTTCTGTTTAGTGAATTTCATTTTATATCTGACGGTGTACAAAATAAAATATACAATGTCTACCTTACACAAAAGGTTGCAAACAATCAATATATGATAAATCACTAATTACTAAAGATTCGCTTTCTATGAAGGTTGACTTGAAGCTGTCAAGCCGGCTCACAATAAGACGAAGAAACTACCTAATTATTCCAACACTCACTTGTGGTGATTGTTATATTTTGTTTCATCGCCTTTGAAACGATCAAAGGGAACTTAATTATAAGTTTCCAGTCGGTGGCACGCTTAGTTCGCCACTTTGTCTCCGTGTAGTTGTGCGATGACTGCGAAGTGTGGAGTGTGGTTGCTCAGAGCTATGGCTGCTCACAGTGCTCACTGCTCAGTACTCAGTACTGCTCCGCTCATGGCACTCACACTCCTGGCCTCTGTTTTGACAGTCGCTTCCGCTGCCGGTATATCTGCTAACCAACTGTCACGGATCTGTATTAGAATCGTTGATACCCATAAATTTAATCGAATTTACCAACTTCTGAACTCGAAAGGCCGTGTAATACCTACTATCGCGGCGCTGCGGTTATTGGAGCCTAGCTACAAACACTGCAGTCATTATTATTGGGTTAAATTATACCAGTGGCATTCTCAAATATTCGATAACATCAGCTTTTTAAAGTGTAGGTATTTAATTGTATTTTTTTATAACCAACATTAATCATCTGGGTTTCTTACAAAATTATGTAAATCTGAAATTAATTCAAGCGATACGAGAGAAAATTATTTCTTCGTGCACGACTTTTGAACGAATGATTCGATTTAAAAATAATACAATGAAAGCGTAAACTTTAGTCACAATGCCGCGGGCTCATTCAAATGTTATGCTAAACATATTGGAATCTGAGCCGGCCGCGGCGGTCAAGCGTGGCTCCTTAACCCGCGACCGTTACAGGAGAAAGGGGTCGCCGGGTTGCCAAGGTCGGTGCTGGGTGCTGGGGTTGCTGGGTGCTAGCCGCTCGGTGCAAGGCCTAGGCACCCCTAGAGCTCGGGCCAACGGTCATCGCGGAGGTCCTGTGACTTGACCTCTGGACCCGGTTCCCCTAATCCGGTTTCCCAAGATTATTTATTCACCCATTTGCATTTACTCCACATTTATCGTTGTTTCTTCTAGGGTGATATTTATAATAATTATGATAATTCTATTTTACTGTAACTTTCTCGTGTTAAATTTAAGATCACGTTAGATCATCTTCCAGCGAGTTCTTTGGCGGAATTTAACCGCTTTTAAACATTTTCGGTTAATATAATAATTGTAATGTCGGGAACATTTTGAGATTGCGAGATAAACACAAATTATTGTAGGTAAATAAATATATACCTATATAAAGTCGGGTTACGCTGTATTGCGACCCATTTCGAAAGCAATTTATTTTTATTTTCCTTAATAAATGTAATTTAGCAGAGTCAGCCATTTGAGGATTCTATTGGGTCACACGGCCCTATGTATATGTTCAGAGAAGAAAGGTCGCACATGTTTAATGAAAGAACGGCGGCAGGAGCAATGAAGCGGAAAAGCCGGGAATATTGTCTGGCTAATCTAGCCCGCCCACTCCCTACCCCCTCCCGGCTCGCTCTATTTGCTTCCATCACCGACAGGACTCTCCACTGACCAATTCCATACAACTCCTGCTAGGAATTAAGATTTCCTTTTACAATTCCACGCTCCCTTTTGGGCAGCTTAATGACCTCGCGTCTTTTCTTTTTTTCCCGCCGTTTCGTAATTTATTTCATCTCGTGATACCAGACAGGCCGTGCTGCATTAATCGTGGAAACCCCGCAATTGCCGCCAGTACCGAGAATGGTGAGACAACTTTCCCTCGGCCACGACTTGTGACATCATGGAGCCACCTAGCCGGCTCATCGGCCAGGCCGCGGCCGCGCGCCATTACTTCACGTGACAGAAATCTTGATTCGTCATCTGCGGTGTAAGCACAATACTGTTGTATGCAATTAAAGATGTTCGACGGTCACTTCGCGGCTTATTTGTGTAATTTAAATCCGTTGCAATCTCACCCTCCCCGCGTGAAGCTATGCAATGCGGATCTTAGCTCCTATTTTCCCTTTATTCTGTACGATAAAATTACAATCAGCGTTATTGTCTTTGTGTCTAGCTGACGTCAGTGTAACTCTATTGATGATAAATATTTAGAACATTTATTAAGTATTCTAGTTGGATATTTCTGATTTATTAGATTAGGCGCCTACTTGCAAACCGTGCGACGAAGTTAATTCGGTTAATGAGTTCCACCCCACTCCCCCAGTAGTCAGTAGGCGCCGATCAGAGTGACACATTACAATCTCTGCTCACGTACAGCTTTAATTTTCCCCGTCTCATTGCGGAGCAGCTCCTCGCCGTAGAAATGTTTACATCGGGAAATATTTATGTATCGTGAATTAGACATAACCTATACAAATTCAACTTACTTTCAATCAGTATAAACTAGACACTAGAACTAACATTTTATTTTGACTCACTTTACCTATCTTTTGATCCTAGTACCTAGTCCATAAACATTTCGGTCAGTGGTTGAGTGGGCATAGCGCTTGGGTCCCACCCAAGCGTCGCATGTTCAATTCCTCGGCTGGCTAAGTCCTCCATCACAACACGAGCAACATTTTCGGCTTTCTGTGGTGGTAGTGGGAGATTTTCAAACATTGTTGGGTTATTCGTAACCCGAGAATGTTTTTCTTTCTTTAAAAAAAAAGAGCAAGGCAGACTTGAGTCTGTCGCATTTGTAGAAGTAATTTCTTAAATATTTTATCTTTTGCACCACGGGAAATTTTCCTTCTATGTACATTTGTTTATTGTCTTTTACCACATCAGAAGAAATTTGTACCGGAATGAATTATTAGAAGATGAACATTTGGTTTGGTGTTCCTCTCGAATCAGTCACTGGTTATGGTATTTCCGTGGAAGTAATATTTTAATGAAGCCCCGCACTGTGCGTTGTATTTTGTACTTCTCGCGGAACGTTTGAAATCCCCCTTCACTCAACACAAAGAAAGCTCTTTCTACTTTCTGCTGACACTCGTATCAACTTTACGGAGTTTCAAAATGTGTATTGTTCGGAATGAGGGCACATTTGTTTGTAGTTATACGCATACTTGTATCTATTCTATAAACTTTTTTCAAATAAATCGTTTTAAAAAATTTCCACCTATAATGATAATGTAGGTACTAGTGCTTTTCCTCTCGAAATTAACGCGCAATCAAATAAAAACTTTACAAATGTTAAAGCCAAAAAAAAAACCTAAATTAATGTTTTAAAACAATGCCACGGCTGAGAGTCGAACCCCTATCTAAACTACTTGGAAGGCTGATCATTACTCTCTACCTTTACACTCCATTACACTACAATATTTTAAGTACGGTTACGTAAATTCATATAAGAAGTATTTCAGGATGTTGTGTATGTTTTCATCACAATAGAAATTATACTGTTTAATAAAAACGGTGATTAGAAAAATCGAGTTTGTTTAAATATCTACACAGTGTCAACCAACGTGACCGCCGATTTTGATCAAGCATAACTTCTTGCATTGTAGATGATTGGTAAAATCACGAAACAAAATCCAAATGTATGAATTCGAAAAAGTGCCCATTCATCTGCCATCCAGCGCCTCTCTAGTCATTTGCATGGGAAGGTTTTGGTTTGATACGTGTGGCACTCTGACCCTTTAAATTATTCATTGAATCTGCTCTCGCAATTGGAAAGTCTATTAAATTTGTTAAGGAAGTCGATCATGTCTCGAATGAGTTTGCATTGTATTTTCGATTGTCTGAAATTCGACGTGGGACTTGGCGTGCGCATGCCCTTGTATGGAACCATCTCACACTGGAGTATCGCAATCAGCGATATTGTAATCCCGTTCGGCTCCTTATAAGGCTCCGCTTCGCCATGTGCTCCTCTCCCTGCTCGATCATTCACGCCTCACACCACTAGTCAAACAAAACCTGTCCGATATCTCCGCACAAATATTATTCTGCTAGGATTTTTGGATTGGCGTTGTTTTTTTTTTAGTCTCGAGCCCAGATGGAAAGTAATTGTTCGGAACTATCCCACCTCGCGTGCGGCACTTATTACATTCATATCTCGTTACAGCGAGCATTCATCTCGCAATGGTTAATGTCAATATACATTCTAGTCGTGTATTTGTCTCGTCACGTTTACACTTCCCGTTAGAATTAGTTGTTGCATAACACGCAGACAAACTCCAATCTTTTTAGTACTTACCACGTTTATGTACGCGGAAACGAGCGACCTCGCATTGTGCCTCATTATTCAATATTCACGCTCTTATTAAGAGCAATAAGTGCTTCTGAGATATTTTAGTAAACCAGCGGATTACGCTTGTAAATACACCCAAATTGTTTTTTTATGTCTTTTAAGCATTTGCCGCGGGCGTGTCGCGGAGAAGTAGATGATTTGGAGAAGTGACGGACGCGGCCAGTGAAGCAACTGTATGAGTTATGGGCTCGCTGCTGGCCAGGAGAAGTATTATTATTAATTCGGGCTGACATCATCCCACGCCATGTGCATACTTGGACCATTCGCCAAGCATGAGAAACTCATTTGTATAAGTGTCATTCTGCATGTGTGATGCTTTATTATCCATGTGCTAGGGTGGTCACAAGGTATAAGGTGAAAAAGTATTTTCGTCCTATTGCCGGCGGGACCCCCCTAACATTTGTTATTTGTCTATAAAATAAGATTTGGAAAGTTTTAGCTCAATGGGACAATGTTAACTCGTGCCTCATCGAGATTAAATTTGAAAAAAAACGATTTTTTCGCAAAAAAATCGCCGTTTTTTCCTCATAAAATGAAAACTAATTGTCCTAAAAATTTGATTCCTGTTTCATTTCATAGGAAATGTTGCTATCTTCAAGTTTTACTCTAATCACTTTTTTGTTAAAACGTTTATATTTTAAGTTATCTATTATTTTCCAAGACCGGACATGATCAGAATCCTCAAAGTCGCTTTTAAGTCGTCTATCCCTTAAAAGGTCGGATTTGTTACAAAAGAGCTATTGCCAAGGACCCTTTCTTCAGAGAATCCCTACCTGGAGTGTCATGAACCACACCCTTCTTTTTGTGTTCCTTGTCTGGGGTTCCTGGGGTTTTCCCACTCTTTCGAAAGTGTGAGGGAGACGTCAGAGGGCTTTAGTTAACGTTTGCTTTTCAAACAGTGAACAAGTGAACATTCTGAACATTATTGAACAACGTTCTTCTAGTGAGTTTTTTCTTGTGAGATTTGTGGGACTATGTCTTCTACAGCATTAACGAGCCATGCTCGTGCAGGTTCGAGTTCAAGGCAGAAAGAAATGTTGTATTTAATTGGCCACATGTCTCATCAAATCACTGGCAGTAAATTCATCTAATTAACATCTAATTAACAAGTTGTACGTAGCTTATTTTATAATATACGTCAAGTGAAATTGAACACCAGAGAAGCTGCAAGATTTACAATACAGGAAGTTGTAATTTTTTGGGAGAAAGCTAAGATACCAACCAGACACTTTAAAGATTGTGTTGTAAAGCTTGAAAAACTGTACGAAGAGTGGAGAAAACTACAAAAAAACGCTAACAGATCTAAAAGCACAGCTCAAAATAAAAAAGTAGAAGTTTTCAAGCACAGCTATTGAAAATTAGAAAATACACAGATTTAGGAAATGAGATTAAAAGAATTTGGCATTCTCGGACGATAAAAATATTACCATTTGTTATTTCCACTACTGGCATTATACCTAGGTCTCTGATTCAAAATTTAGGCGTATTAGATTTGTCAAAGAATTTATATATAAAAATGCAAAAATCGGTAATTTTAAATACATGTAGGATTACAAAAGATTTTTTAAATATTTATATTGAGGGATCAGTAGGATTTATAGGTTCAATTAGGAATTTCACAGAGCCGAACCCTCTGATATGAAAATATCTGGAGTCGGTGAATTATTTTCCCATTTGGTCTCTGGTAGGTTGACATGTTGTTCTTGTATTGTTTTGTATTTATAATACTTATATAGTGCAATTGCATAGCGTGGATTGACCAGATGATCATTTGGGAAGTGTGTGAAAGGGTTTAGTTTTTCTTGGGGGGAAAATTAAACCCGGACATTTAAATCTGGTGCGTATAAAACTTCTTTCTTTTATAATGCTGTCTTTTTTATATTTTAAATAATAAAATTTTGAACATTATTTCTTTTTGTTTTTTATACCTTTTTGCTTTTCTTTTCTCCTAAATCCATCATTTTCAATTTGGATTATGCTATATTTACTTTGAAAACAGTTTTAACTACACCCTGTTTTATGTACCAATGGAGAAAATAAATAAAGCAAAATCTGGACAGCATATATTAAATATTGCAATATTGTTAGGTATTTTATAAAAAAAAAACATTTTTATAGAAAGTTAAAACTTAACCTTGATGAGGCACGGGTTAACCTTATCCAATTGAGCTGAAACTTCACCAATCTCATTTCTTAGCCAATTGGCAACTTTTAGGGGGGTCCCCCAAAAAAATTCCAACATTGATTTCTTGTGACCACCCTAATGTGCACTCGTGGACCAAACTGTCTCGCAAAATTTTAATATACGGTGCTACATAAGCCATTGCATGATGGCGTTTATGTATTTGTATGCTGGGTTCTTAATTATTTAAGGGGGAGAAGAGTACTGACGAAATTTCTCAACAAAAATTTTCATAAACATGGAAACGTTGTTCATTTGTTAGGAAATAGGGATAAAGTCCTTAACTTAGTAAATAATCCTGCTGCCATGTACAAATAATAATAAGTTCCCTTGTGAGTATTGACACAGATGCAGAGATACGTAAATGTGTGTGTTCCGGAGACGTGTAGTGCTTCTACCTGTTTCTGCCTCTACCAGACTTTCAGAGTGCCTGGAGGCCGCAGGCGGAACACTGTTTGCGGATTGTTTCAATTCACTTGTGAACGGTTGACAGGATTGTTTCTTTTTTATGGCAAGCCGAACAAATGTGCTACAAGGATCTTTTATCATTTTGTTTGGTTCCAGAAATAGATGATGTATTCTTGTATATTTATCATTCGAAACGTGTTATTTTTTTCTTCTTGTGTGGCGGTAAGGCTCGGTGAGGCAGTCAGGGTTCTTGATCTAGAACGCCGCATCTTCACAAGCCTCATTACGGCCTTATAAAGGCCTTCGACTCCTCACGAGCTGTCCATAGGATAAGGACAAACCACGCGTTTAAATCATTATTTATTGAAGAAGAAGATAACAATAATAATCTAAATGAAAATATGAAAGACAACAAGTCACAGAAAAAGATAATGGTCGCTGGGATAATGGATAACAGGGAACATTATCTTTTGCTGTGTCTATTTTTTTCGTTTAGATTATTATTGTTATCTTCTTCATCAATTATATATTACATTGATAGGAATAAGCTTCAAAATTTATAAAAAAAGAGTTTTTCTTAAAAAAAATTAACATTCATTTAGACTTTTATAAAGTCAATAGTTTCATATAAATAAAATCGGATATATTTTTCCGTGACGCTATCTAGGTTACGAACCAATTCCTAGAATGATTGTTTCCAATAAAAAGGGTAGTTGCCTACCATATGGAAAAAAATAATTGATGATAGTATGGTTAATTCTAAAAAATTTGAAATACGAAATTGACTAATGTTTGACAGTAGGTGGCAATGGCGAAAGCGCACGTCCCGGATAGACAAGAGATTCTGGGTTCGTGTCCCAGTTGCGACCATTATCTTTTTCTGTTTTTTTGTGTCTTGATCTCTTTTATATTTTCGTTTAGATTATTATTGTTATCTTCTTCTTCAATGATAAATTACGTTGATGAGAACAGGGCTGGGCAAAATACACGCCTTGCTGTAATTGAAATACAAATTACAAAATACTTTTTCGCATGTATTTAAAATACGAAATACAAAATACTTTCAAGTCGTGTATTTGAAATACAAAATACAGTATTTTAACCATTTTTTAATTTCAAATACAAAATACAAATTACAAAATACATTAGGTTTTGGTAGAACCTTTGGTTGCAATAAATTGTCATAAGTGCCCATATCTAAGGGTGCGTTTCCATAGAAGCAAAGCTGAGCAGAGTGAAACAGAGACGTGCAAAAATTGACTATAGTCGAACAGATACCAAATGCACTCCCAAAATTTCACACGGAGATTAACGCACAGTAAAAACTTCGAAAAACCCCAACTCTAATGGCACTCTACCATTATATTATTAATATTAATATTTTTAATTTCTTATTATTTATTCGACCCTCAAACTGGATTATAAAAACAATATTTCAGACGACACCTAATAATTATACGCTGCGAAACAAAATTTTGAAATTCCACTGGCGGTTATTCCCTTGAATTAGACGACTGAATCCTTTGGAAATTCCATTGTTTTTTATATTTTTATTTTTTTATATTTTAACTGGCGACCCACGAAATGTCTCAAATTATCGACCGATTTCACTAATATCGAATATAGCAAAAATATTTGAAAAGATTGTAAAAAAACGGGTTGTAGATTTTCTGGAGAACAATAAAATATTACATGGCAATCAATTTGGATTCTTAAAAACAAAAAGCACACAAGACGCAATAGCAAATGTAACATCATTTATATACTCAGC
This sequence comes from Limnephilus rhombicus, assembly GCA_929108145.2. Taxonomy (NCBI): domain Eukaryota; kingdom Metazoa; phylum Arthropoda; class Insecta; order Trichoptera; family Limnephilidae; genus Limnephilus; species Limnephilus rhombicus. The sequence continues at coordinate 29,898,103 of OV815272.1, forward strand.
ACTTGATGAAGGTAATAAATGCTCAGGAATATTCATAGACCTAAGAAAAGCATTCGATAGTATCTCACACGTAAAGCTTATCAAAAAACTGAAATCAAATAACATCAACGACATAGCCGTCCAATGGATAGAAAGTTACTTGAACAATCGTGCACAATTTGTTAAAATAAATGACCAAACTAGCGACCAGGAAACGTCAAATTTTGGTATCCCACAGGGCACCGTGCTAGGACCAATATTGTTCATTTTGTATGTAAACGATATATTTATTCAACCACTACATAGACGAATTATCTCTTACGCCGATGATACCGTTCTTTTAATAAAAGAAAAAACGTGGGAAAAATTAATTTAAAAGCCACAGAAGACATAAGTAATCTAAAAATATGGTTTGACTATAACCTCCTTTCGTTAAATAGTGATAAAACATATGTCATCACTTTCGAAATTAACACCAATAATATATCAAATCTTCAAATAATCTTACATAATCATTCTCTCGCACAACACGATACTAATCACTGTCGACAAAATTGTTTACTTCTGAAAACAGCGGATAAAATTACATATCTCGGAATAATCATAGATAAAAACCTAAAATGGAAAGATCACATCGGACATACAATAAAAAGAATTAGGAAATTAATGTATATATTCTTACGAATTAGAAACTTCTTATCGAAAAAAATCGTGGCAATCCAGAATACAAACATTGAACTTCAAGCAAGTACATTTATTGGCATCAGAGGCTTGCGGCCTCAACCTGTCGAACATTCGAAGAGTGTCGTCGGAAGCTTCTCATTTTCCGTACGCAGAAGAAGTAAAGATGTTGCGCGTCGCGGTATGATGGATTTTTGTGACAATGGCCAATATCCCACTCTTGCAAATCTTAACAAGGTTCTTGTGGATAAAATATTTTTTTCTGGATCTCATGGGGTCATTGCGACGTATTTTGCATGATATTGATTTCTAATCCAAAATACTCAAAGATGGGAAAAAGTATTTAATGGGAAGATTAGACATTGCTGCAGCTCGTGTAGACTTTTTGAGAAAAATATCAAATAAGATAACCCAGCGACGGACGGCAAAAAGTCTATTTGGACGAGACTTGGGTGATTCCAAATCACTCGATTACACACATGTGGCAAAATAGTAAGGGCAATGGGGGTTTAAAAGTGCCTATGGAAAAGGAAGCAGGCTGATCATTTTGCATTGTGGGTCAGCAAAAACGGGTTTTATCACGGGGAGTAAATTAATATTCCATTTGAAAAAGGTTATGTCGAGTACGATATTTATGTTGATGTGCACATTAAGGTATTTTTGTCTTTAAAAATATAAATTTGTAACATCCCAGCCGGGGGTAAAAATAAAATATTATTTAAATGTCTCATAAATTGGTTACCGCTTTATTAATTAGCATCAGATAAAACCGAACTAAGAATTTTTTTTGATTCTGAAATGAATATGTAATATTAGTTACCGGACACCTTGATGAAGATAATAAAAACATTTTGTTTAATAAAATTAATTTTAAGTCGTGAACCTTCTCGTGTTGCTTTACCTGTACATTTTATTACCGACTTTGGACTTTGACTGTTCATTTATTTTCTGTTTGACTATAATCATATTGCTCAGAAGACACATCTCGTCTCCGCTCCACTTGTAAAGTTTTGTGGTATAGGACTTAGGTGTTAGATTATAATAATAATTATTATAATAACACTAGATGGTTCCCGGCATGCGTTGCAATGCCATATTCAAAGAAATAAATTGTTTCTCCCCGCGTGTCCTTTCCCGTGCGTCCCTATTCCGCTACCGCATCCCCTTCCCCTCTTGCATTCCCCTTCCACCTTCCCTGCCCATCCTCCCGCCAACCCCCCTCCCGCGTTCCATATATTTAGTCCCAGTACATTCGGTTTTCAAACAACTCGCGTGCCAGCAATTACAATTTTTTTATTCAAATTTTCATTTTTCACATATTACAAATATTCATTTTTCTATATTATAAGAAAAATCAATCAAATCTGGCACCTACTTAAAATATCTATAATTTAAAAAATCCACAGACAATTATGTTATTACAAAAAAAACAGCTGCCTGCAAAATTCAATTTCATCAAATGCGTGAACTGTCAAACGTGCGAAGTTAAAATAGTCGTTAAGTTTTCTGAAATTATCCAATTTTCTGCGTAATTTTCTTAATTTTTCTTTCCGTAAGAACCTTCTATAAAGTATTATAAAATTTAAAAAAAAATTGAATGAAATAGGTAAAGTCATTCTTAAGTTATGGCGTGACCAAGGGAAACAAGGATTCATTTTTATATATAAATGGAAGACATTTGTATAGCGCAGTTTTGTGTTATTTCACTTCAAGTGCGCTCTACAGTAATTAACTTAAAAATAATCTAGTAATCAGTAAAATTATTCCTATAGTGCTTGATCTAATACTATGATAGAAAAATGTACAATACAAAGCAATGACAAGTAAAATATAATACGATACAAAATACTAATGCTATTATAGCACATAATAATAACTAGCATGACGTAAAAAAAATGTACAGTACATTTGATAAAGCAATGATAAGGGGGCATACATTAATTACGTGAGCAGTTTTTCTTCCAAACTAGACCCCCCCCGCCCCTTGGTGAGATAAATATGGGGCACTTCGTTTATTCTTTTTAAGTAACCTGAGATTTTGCTGGACCCCCCCCCCCCCCCCTTTTTGAGCTCACGTAGTTAATGTATGCCCCCTAAGTGAACTACAAATAATCATTAGTAAGAGTGCTTTAGCAAAGGACAATACTACAGGATTCTAGCGTTTTTAGTCTATGTATTATCTACATAAGTGTGTTTATTTTTCATTATCATTATTAAGATCGCTAAATGTATTTTGAAGCCATAAGTATTTGAAATACAAATTACAAAATACCTCAGCAGCAGGTAATTGAAATACCAATTATAAAATACATTTTTTATGAAGTAATTGAAATACAAATACAAAATACGTATTTCAAATACTGCCCAGCCCTGGATGAGAATAACCTTCAAAAGTTATAAAAAGGTAGTTTTTCTTATAAAAAATTCATTATTTATTATTATTTATTGTACATTTGATACGGGAATTTATAGGTTAAAGTGAGTATTGGGCCAAATGGCGTATACGTGAATATTGCATAAATGCCCAATGATATTATAATAATGTGACGAGCAAAAAGTACGCGAAGAATAAGCTGAAATATTAATATAATACTCAGATTTAATTTTGAACAGTTATGACTTGAAGCTAGTATTATTGCAACCGCTATGTGAATACATTAAAACCGACATACGAAAGCACGCGAAGCTTACTGGAGTTTTGGACGGATGAATATTATATGAATAAGTTCAATCAATAGAGTCGCCTCGCATTTCGCGAGAATGGCCTTAAATTAGTCGACTTGTAGGTGTTAGTTAGTTTGTTTGGTGGGCAGTGGGCAGTGGGCAGTGGGCAGTGGGCAGTGGGCAGTGGGCAGTGGGCAGTGGGCAGTAGGCAGTAGGCAGCGGCAGCCCGCGCCACCTACCGACCGACCCCTTCAGCCCGCCGTCCATTAATTAGCGCCCGGGCGAGGCGCGACGCTTCTCCGCTCCCCCATTTCATCAGCAGCTATGACCGCCATCTGTCTTCACTCTTTTGTCGGCGCTAATTTTTCAAACCTTCAAGGGAAGGGAAAGAGGTAAACAGAAATGATAGTAATTAATATTCAAGGAACACCATTCTTCTTGAAAATTCCCGAAAGCGTTTTGTTTTCGCAATTTCAGCTACGTACCTGCCAACTTATCATTGTTAACTTCGCGCCAAATGTATTCAGTTTCTTAATATTTTTCCTAATTTGAATTTCTCAGTTAAAAATAATATTAATCATGTTAAAAGTGAGCATGGGAAATGTTTGTGTTATTTAATTCGCCATAAAGTACAGTGTATGAGATTATCCGTGGCGTGGAGAGAGGCAGTGTAAAGTAACGAGTATGTTGACAAAGCAGATGCGGCGCCCGATAAGACGCGCCAGGACTGCCGGGTGCGGGTGTCGGGTGCCGGGCGCCGGGCGCCGGGCGTCTCCCCGCCAGTATGGGGAGGGGGCGACGCCGACTAGCGCCGTCGGGGCGCCCATGCTTATCCGTATAAGGCTACTTACCGCGGTTGCACAGTGTTTTCTCCGGTGACTTTACTACGTATATTTTCCCCACCCTCTTTTGAACGAACATTCTTAAACAAAGTTCCTTTAATCGTGAAAGATTTTATTTATTATGATATTTTACATTTAGCAGTTATAATTTACTGGCATCTCACATTCGTGCATTTACGATTCATACTGATTTTTAAATTGCAATAAATCTCAGTCGGATGGATGCAGTTGACCTCTGAGGTCTTGCCTTCTCTCGAGCTTGTTGATTCCACGCCGCCATCTGAATACAGTATACACCGTGCACTGTGCAGCTCTCCTTATGTGGGATAGGGGAACTTCACTCTGCTGGAAAATATTAATCAATATCGTAAGTGATTTATGCTGCTGCCGTAGTCTCTAGTTGGGAAGGCAAAGCCTTTACGCTATGAATAACTAAACTTCACATATCAACAAAAGTAAATTAAATAAACGTGCAATATTTTAAGAAAAGAACTCGATTGAATTTGTATTATTATACTATTTCTCTGTATCCTATCTGTAGCTAAGCTTTCGAGACATAAAGTTTCCTTAAGACTGTATTCTAGTCTAGAAAAAAAAAATTACTTCATATTTCGATAGTTTAGATATTCAAGAATATCTCCTTTTTTTAAATTCGAATTATTTTAAAAGTTATAGCCATTTTAGTTCGATCGGTTTAGACGGAATCTAACTAGAATCTAAATAGAGCAAAACGTTAAACACAACTCTTTAAACTACTTTTTTCGAGACGGTCAACACGATATCTCAAGTTCTACGGAACCAACTTCCTTGATATTTGGTGTGAGCCTTCTCTATTTATTACTCTTTCGCAGTAACTAAAACTATAATAAAATTTCAATTTATACTATTTTTAAAAAAATTGGAAGAATCAAAAAACGTCGCCATTTTGCGAAAAAAAAATTTGTTCGGGCCATAGCAGCATTTGTTTGAGCTAGAATTAATTTGTTTTTTTGTCAGATTATAAGGAGGGTTGCAATCGTGTCAACCAGAGCGTGCAATTTTTTTGAGACTCTTTTTTTAATTTTTTCGTTTTTTTTTTTAGTATTCTTTAAGTAAAGTTTAATAAATATTTGGTAAAATAATGGCCATTAAAAAATTATTGTTTTTTTATTGCACCTGAAAAAATACCTACAATTCATGCTTCTAAACTAGAATACCCCCTTAAGGCCCATTGTTAACCAGCGGCCGAGAATTCGTATTTCAAATTTGCGATCGTACCCTTGCAACCTGTACAGGGCAGTTCCGATGAGAAAGATTGTATTCTTCGCACCGGATAACTCAATATCGATTTTATTTCATTCTAAATTTGCTTTAATATATACCTTCATTCAAGTTAGCAATAAAAATTCTCAAAATCGTTATTACAATTATTTTTTTTATTATGTAGGTACTTCTTGTAATTATATTTTGATCATAAGTATTTATAATTTTTCAATAATGTCTAACCAAAATAAGTGTTTGAAAAAACTGAAATGTATTAGTTAGTTTGTAAGGCCTAAATAAATAGACAAAGTGAAGTATTTTCGGTACAAAATGAATCTGATTTTTACTGATTTTATTTGAATTAAAATTAAAATTCTGAAAAGTTTCTTTATTTTACTATATGATAATATGATTTGAAATGTATGTTGTATAACACAACATTTCGTTTTAATTGTAAAAATTATCAAATCTGCCAACGACCAACGTTATAACCTTATAATAAAAATAAACACATATATTCAAAATTTAAAGCATAACTTTACTAGATAAAATAACAATATATTGAAATAAATGTATATTTTTTCTAGAAAACAATCAATGCTTCTAGAATTTGATTTAAAAATGGTGTATTTCCGGTTGTGTCTAGAAGTAAGTGTAAGTAGTAGAACGAGACGCAAAGGCAACGAAGGTAAACAGGATTACCTTCACCCGCGTGGTAGCCGTACCGCACGAGCATCATAATAGCGCTTGAGCTCCCCAGAGGTTGTTACAAATAACGATACTATCAGCTTACACATAGCGAGGGTAATTCGTGTTTCCACCAGTGCTTTTGTTGCGAATGTGAAAGAGGCACACGGAGCCACCAGAAATCCCCAAGATCCTCGACCCTGTGCAGAAACGGGCGTTCCATTTGATAGATTCTACTATCTTTAGAACTTTGACATCGGATGGGATACTGTCCTTGTTCTACCAATGGAAGATGCTCCAAGAAACTAGCGTCATTGATTCCTTCGGCACCGGTGCACAATTGAAAAGCATGCCAAACGCACGGCCAACATTTGTGCATGGTTGATATTTGGTGGGCCTTTTCTGCAACTCTTTCTTGAGTTCAACAACTCGGCTGTGGAATGATTTGTCGGCCTCTGTGTTTCCTCCCTCCTACAACAAGGATATATTAGAGCCAGATTTACTTCTTCTTTTCCACAAAAAGATCCCCCCCACATAGCTTCCTTAAAGATGACTTAGGTTCTGAAGGAAGCTATTTTCCTCAGGGCCTCTTGTGGAGTTAATGTAAAAAAAAAAAACGAACAAAAAAGATACCGTAAACACCAAACTAGTTTAAGTTTAGACTACGTAGAAAGAGAATAAGGAAAATAGAATTGGAGAATATAGCCCCTGGAGAGTTTTGAACAGGGTGGCGTAGAAAGGCCTCCCTTGTGATGATAATTCCGGGTGCGTGCTAAGCACTCCTGTACTCCTGTTTTCCGTGTACTCGTCTCACCCTGATATCACCCTGGGATTCCACTCAGCTTACAAATAAAAGTTTCTCTATCCTAAACATCCAAAAGAACCCCAGTTAATGCTCAGGTACTTTTCACCTTTCGAGAATATCCAATTTCTGCCATGGGTACACTCAAGATTTTAAGTCTAACCGTTCCGATGATTATGAGTGGTGTTTATTAAACGGTACAATGAATTCCATTATACCCAGTATGAAGGGCCCGTAATATTAACAGAAAATAAAAATCTTGCAAATCAGTACAATTAAAAATGATCGTACCTACTTGCGTTTTGTTCACTTATTTTTTATTAATTGCTGGTATTTTACCATGCAGCTTTACATCTAATTAAACTTGATGCAAATCAGCGAACATTATTTGTAGATAGAAGTGCGTGCAATGTTTGCCAGGGTTGTTCTGCCCCTAGGTTCTAGCCTTACTAATAAACGTGTTTTAATTTTTATACTACTGATACAAAAAACATTATTTTTTCATAAGAAGCAATTACTTTGTGGTTAGACATTATATTATAAAAATAAAACAACACTTTGTATTTAACCACGAATTTATTATTTATGTATCTACCGGTTTCACTTAGACCAAGCTTCCTCAGGATAAAATAATTGCAGTTATTATTTTATGAGGAAGCTTGGTCTAAGTGAAACCGGTAGATACATAAATAATAAATTCGTGGTTAAATACAAAGTGTTGTTTTATTTTTATAACAAACATTAATTAGGGTGATGGTGGTTTATGAGTTGTGTAAATTTTAAAACGCATTTATTATTAAGGGAGTATGTATTTTGTCTACCACTCGAGCGAATAGATGATATTTTGAACTCGTATCAATTTAAGATGTTCAAACGTTGCAAGTTTAATATTCTCAAATGGCGTAGCGGTTTTAAAAATCGAGAAAATAATGGCTATTTATTAAGGGGGTGTGTATTTTGTCTACCACTCAAGCTAACAGATATTATTTTGAACTTGTATCAATTTAAGATGTTCAAACGTTGCAAGTTTAATATTCTCAAATGGCGTAGCGGTTTTAAAAATCGAGAAAATAATGACTTTATCTTTGCTGTAAATCGGTTCTTTTTACGTTAATGAATATTTATGTAACGTTAGGAATTTATTTAATGGGACTTGGTCGGCGGGGTTGCCGCCACGGTGTCTGTCACGTGGTGCACGCTACGTTTCCCGCTCTACCCTCCCTTTGCCTCCCTAACTAGTACTTCCCAGAAACCATTTTCCAGCACAACAGTGGCGCCGCATTCAATCAAACTGAAACGCAACCCTTTCCGACGATCGAATCAAATTTTATCAATAATAATTGTCTAGATTTCAGGGAAATTTACTTTCAAATATTAATCTAATTTTCCTGCTCGAGCACTGCTCGGAAAATTAGTTTAATCTTGTGTCTATGTTTCAAACAGCACAAAACTGTTTTTTTTTTGTTATTCTTGTCTGAGAAGTAACATCGAACCTTTGCTGTTCAAGTAAGTATCGAATAAATACTAAGAAATCTGTACAACCGCGTAGTTCATAGTAGTTGTATCATTACTATCTAGAGAAGCGAGTTATTCCTTTACTTATTCTAGGGTGCATATTTGCACCAATGCACTATCTGCTTTTACAGAAGCTTCAGCTTCTTGACTGTCTTATATAATATTTTCTTGTAACTAAACTTAAATATATCACAAAAAATACCTTGCTCAAAAGTTAGCGTGGTTTGTGCGGTTGCATCTAGCTTATTAATACCTAGTGGTTAACAGAGAGGAGCAATTTGCTTTTCCTCTTCAAGGTGTCGGGTTGACACTCGTCCCGGGTACGGCTGCTTCTGCCGAGTCATGCGCCCACCCCTCCACCACATTTAAGTCTAAGAGATTAATTGCTTCACACTCCATGTGATGTGGTCAAAGGAAAATCTATTTCGTTATTTTAATGGTCCTCCCTGTGTTCTATAATTATTAATAAATTTGATTAAGACAGTCCAACACGGTGTTTCTATTTCTGTCGAACTTAAAATGTTATCGGTGCTTCAATTTCTATCGAATCTCTGTTGGCATATTGTGGTTTCACACATACGTATACGTGATTCTAATAAATTTAATGTTTAATTATTTTCCTTTGCGTCATAGTCAAAGTATTAAATCTTTTACGCATTCCTTCAATTTGGTATCTATATCCGATTCGACGGAAATGTCAAGCCATAATGAAGTTGTTTAATAATTATTATTGATCAGTTGCAAAAAGATTCTTATATTTAATTTGTCCAAAGCGGTGAACTGAAAGATGTCTTTGAAATTTCTGTACAAAAAATAACCCGTCAATTAATTCAATTTGAAATCATTAGGTAGCACACTCCAAAAATAAATCTGGGATAGTATTTGTTAATTGCGAAAGTCATCGACGATGGAAGCTACAATTTTCATTTCACGTCGTATTTTTAATTTGTTAAAAGCTGTAGCGGATCGCATGAATCAACAAAACCGTTAGCTGCTTAATTTGTCAGTTGATTGTCTTTTATCAAGCGTATTATTTTTAATTGAAAATATGCTAAGGCGCCAAACACAGGTGAACAAATGAAAACTTTAACAGCGATAATTATAATTGGTGTTGTATTCGTGATAGATAACCTTGTTACGTACTGGTTTACAAATTGATTATTGCCGGTTCGTGATAATGAAAGCAAACACCAAGCGCAGTGTTTTAGCGGTGTAAGGTGTAAAGACGCCGCCAAGTTCCCCTGGGCGGGCGTGGTGCTGCACTCCACTGGAGTGTGTTAGAAACAAAAAGGCTCTCGAGTGCCCCCGTCCCTCCCTCTCACGTGGTAATGATGTATCCTTGTTATTCTTGGCACCCCTCGGCGGCGGAGTCACACGCCCACAACTTTCGCACTTGACATAAAAAGCGCAGTTATTTTTTTCGTGCCACGTGCGATTGGGGTTAATTGTGCTGTTTAGTTCTTGACTGCGTTTGCCGTGGAAAACAAAAGCAATGGGGTTGTGTATTCATGTAATAAATACTTACACGCTTTCATTATTTTAAATGAACAAATAACTCGTACGTAATTATGATCAGTCGGTGATGATGTTGTTTGTAATTTATTCTCGGCTTTGTCGGCCGAGTCAGTTTTGTTTTTTCCCTATCCCGAGCAAGATACCCCCTTTGTTTGTTTGTTAGTCTGGTCTGCTATGTTTAGCGAGAAGTGGGCACCATAATACACAGACTAGTGTCGCGATATCTTCCCGGCGCAGGGAAGATGGTGGTTGGCGGTGGTCCCGGCTCCCGGCTCCTAAGCTATGGGAGAATTCCCGGGCCCCTTAAATAATAGTGTCTTGTTTCCCCGGAGAGAATTAGTTTCTCCGCCAGCCGCAGGTGCTCGCGCCGCCTTATGAAACTTGAAATCTGCTCCCGTATATCAGTTTTATGGGCGGCCCGGGACCTCTAATTACTCCCGCGTCACATTAATATCGCCGCCATCGCCTTTTTGTAGCCCTTCCTTTGTCAATTCTGTAATGGCGTCATTACAACCACAATTCGACACCGACTGAATTTACAGCCGTGTAACGATATTATTTTATTGAGCTGTATTTTTAAGTTTGTTGAATCAGTTGAAGGGTTATAAGTTTGTTGTAATACAATCTGGCTATGATGTGAAGGAGGGCAGGACAGGCAGTTTTTAGTATTTGCCGCTTATCGATTGTTAATATAAAGATTGCGTGTGACAATGTACCCTTTGGGCTTGCGGGTTGGGTCATTACATGGAATGAGCCAACCACCCCCGCCCACACCGCCCCCGGCGCCCCTTGACAACCCCAGGTCAGGTTCCCCGGAACGAGGCCAGTGATGGGTCCCTCACGAATTTTCGCTATAATTAGCGCATAGAGTTTCACAACATTACGCCCTACCCGCTGTTATCAGTACCGAGTTATTGTAAGGCCGTCATGCGATACATTCGGCACCACACCCTCCCTCGGCACCCAGCAACACCACAACATCACAACACCGTTATAATATCACCACTTATGTTTTATGCAATGAGATTAATATTTGGCGATTGTCTAATCAGTCTGAAATTATCCCAGCAGTGCCATGCCAAATTCAGAAACGTTTTGAACTGGTTTAGTGCCATATCGCGGGAATTGGAAAAGCATCGAAATTTAACGGTTGACTTTTAGTAATTCGACTATTATGATGGAGTCAACCTCGCAATCTGACCTTTGAACCGTGCCAACGTTTAAAAAATATATACAATGTCTTTCGATAAGGACACTCAATTTTAAAATGTAAATAAAACAACGACACAAAAAATGATCATCAAAGTTATTATTAAAAAACCAAGAATTTTCCCAACCAACGAACTTTTTGAAAAATTTAAGGTCCTACCGGTTTCAAAACTATTTAAAAAAAAGCGCTATTTTAACAGTTTTTAAAGAATCTGAAGTGTCCTCAACACGAAGTATAAGACCTAGAACATCTGGGAACTTATATGTACCTAGATGCAACACGACAGCTGCACAACACCATTATGAATACGTAGGCCCAAAGCTATATAACGAATTACCCAATGCAATAAAAAGTGAGAAAAACTATCTTAAATTAAAAAAAAAACTCGCGTTGTATTTATACAGATAAGCAACAGATTATCTTATTTGTATCGATGATTTTCAGATACAATCTGTTTCTAATATTTTGCTGATATTATATTTCTATAATAATATGTATTTTTCTAATTTTGCAATTTTTTGTAATATCTTACAGTATTTTATTTTCATTTTTGTAACATATTATCTATAAGCAGTTCTAAATATAAGTACATAGACTAGTTCCCCAATTAGACCCGAGAATATTTCTCTACTGATTGGGTAACCATAAAAACTGATAATGTACCATAAAACTGATAATGTAACATTATTGTAAAAAAAATATATATATATATCATCCAGTTTAGGCCACAAGAAGTTGCAATGATCTGTAGCGCTCGCCGTTAACGGTTATGGCAATGCCAGTTTCGTTTTGGAAGAAGTACGGACCGATGATTCGTCGGACCATAATCCGCATCAAACAGGGACTTTCTCAAGATGCTGGTGTATCTCTTGTATGCTTGATGCTGGTGTATCACCCCACATCCGACAATTTTGCTTGTTCGCATATCCATTCATCCAAAAATGCTCCTCATCGCCAAAGATGATTTTTTTTGTCCAAATTTTAACGTTTCTCGAACAGAGCAGTGACTTTGATAATAAAATTTAATAATTTGCACACGTTGTTCAACGCTGTAACCTTCCGTGATAATTTGCCGTTCACTACTAAATAATTGACAACAAATTTTACAGACGTCACTTTAACAACATGACTGCTATAATCTTTCAAGGTTCGAGTGTCCAAATTGAAAGATCCTGACTTCAAGACGTGCCTAAAATAGATTTATTATGCAGATTTATTATTTCATTAATTAAATAATGTTAAATGCACTTTATATATGACGACGAATGGTGTGTTTTGTGCACGAAGACATCCTATCCAAGAAAACCAGTTTAACCACCGAATTGAACAGTAATCCGGAAAAGGCCCTACCCCGAATATTTGACAACCCTTTCCAAAGCCTCGCACAGTAACCTTTTCCTCGGCCATCAGCGAGCCTGAAGCTCGCTCTAACAATAACAAATGGCCTGTCTTCATTTCGCCCTTATCTCTCGTTCGATCCCCATAATGCACCCCCACCCTGAGCTATCGATTGTATCCGCCCGGACAGATATCAAATGTCATCCCTCTCCCGCCCCTCCCCCCCCCCCCCCCCCCCTCCCGCCCGCCGCCCTTCTCGCCCAAATGTCACTCAGTCCGCCCCGCCATTGGATTTGAATAATCGGCGCTATTTAAGGCCTCCGTCCGAGTGCGTGCCTGAACGCTTTAGTTTAAACCCCTCTAATATCCTTCTGGCTCTTCGGAATCAAATAAAGCATACCCGAGAATTGGATAACGTAGTTTTGTAATTATTATAATATAATATTGTAAACCATCGTAACCTGTAGTATTATTTAGTTATTTAAATATAATATATATATATATGTAGAACAATTTTCTCGGTTTACCCGCGTAACGTAGTCCTTAAAAGGACTTTTTAACTCCTGACGTTTCGGACAGATCACACTGTCCATCTTCAGAGGCCTTATGTCTTGAGTTTTTGTCTCAAACTGATAGCTTTCGCATGTCTGTTCGGTCCAAAAGCTAAAACTATTTGACATTCTTACCTAAAATATTAAAATCCAAATTGGACAGTTCCGAACTCCTGCAACTTGGAGAGGTACAGGAGGTACCATCGATACAGCGGTTTGGCACTATGCGAAACTAATACTAAACTTTAAATTTTGTTGCTTATATTTTTATTTAATTTATTATTTCTATCGTAACTTTATATTATTTCTTTATCGTGTTAAAGGTGTACTGCCTTTATTTATGTAAAAGCCCTCCGGGCGTAAAATAAAATAAATAAATAATTATGCTTTATATAATATATTTATGCATTACATACTACATTGCCCACTCTCGAATACAACGATTTCACACTATGGGAAATCAGTGCTGGTGATGTTGACATATTTAATATCAACTTTTTTGAGTTTTGTTATGCGAGTTTGGTGGATAACAAAAAATATTTATTCCAACACTATTCCTAAACATGTATTTTTGTAAACCTCTCAAATCACTATCAGTTTGTGTGCATGGCTTATATGCATTTTTCATTTATTGTAATTTTTTTTTTTTTTTTTTTAAGTTTCAAAATTATCTGTCATTAAAATTGTACTAACAATCGTGTAAAAGCCATTTGGGCGTTAAATTAATAAATAATTTAAAAAAAATACATCTTTAATCCTGATAATACTGTCAACTAATGTGTTTTTTTTTTCCTTTTGTTACAGGTGAGAATCAATTCAATAGAATCCGTATTGTGTATTATCCTACAACTGTGACATCAATCAGGTAATTAAACACCGATGTATTTTTGCAAGTATAGATTAAAGTGATATGTTGTCAGTTGTACTTATGTTAGTAGAATTGTATCTGTTCTGTAACAGTCGAGTGATCGCAACCTTAACAGAAGTACATGTAATCGATCCTCCGTAAACCGACATTGTATGAAGAATGGTCGGCGCCAATCAGCCGGGTTAATCTCTCCCCTCTCCGGCCGGCTGTCCGCCTGTCCGCCGCCCACCCGCCGCCCTATCGCTGACCGCCGCCGCCCATTGTTTGCTCTGAGTGCATCATCCAATCCTCCACAGCCGATAGACGAGTATTTCAATCGGGATGTTTTTATCTTTTCCTCCTAAGTATAAACAATCTGTTAATCTTATCGGATAGCATCCACACACTGTGCCTTCAAATATCGCTGATGTTTTCATCTATTTTTCAAATACTATATGTATCTCTAGTTAGAAACCTAATGGAGTATAACTCGGTAGTTTGGTCTCCATCTTACAAAATTCACATTAATAACATTGAGCGAATACAAAAAAAATCAGCGTTTTATAATTTTTATTTTTATTTTTGAATATACTTAATTATAATTATTTATTTATGTAAACGCCATAGCATGGCTTTTAAATTAAATATCCCATTAGAAGACTTAAAATATAATTTATTATTAAATATTCTAAAAATACACACACTAGAAGACAGACGTAAAATAAACGACTTAACATTTTTATTCAAAATACTTAACTCTAACTTTGACTGTTGCGAACTCCTGCAACTCATAAACTTACTAATACCGACAGTAACTACACGACAAAATACACTTTTCTACTACTGTAGCATTCATAAGCGGAACTACATTGCCCACTCTCCGAGACAACGATTTCACACTATGGGAAATCAGTACTTAGGTGATGTTGGCATGTTTAACATAAACTTGGCGAATTTTGTTGATCTTGTAAAAAACTTATTACAAAATTATTCCTAAACATATCTGTATTTTTGTAAACCTATGAAATCGCTGTATTTTTATGAATTGTGTTCTTTTTTATCTATTTTTTTTTTATTATTTCTTTATCTGTATAAAAATCATCTGTCATGCATGATTTAATGTTAGGTACTACCAAACATGTAAAAGCCCTTTGGGCGTTAAATAAATAAATAAAAACGATATTCTTATATATCCTGAAAGCTTTACCCACAGCTGTGTTGTTCACTTAATGTTATTTTACAGTACTCGCTTTTTATGAACCACTACTCTACCCTCCCAGTAGTAATAATTTGACGATTTTTACTAAGTTCCAACGCAACTGTTTGTTCTTCCACGAAGACTTACTAGATCCCAACAAATGGTGTCTTCCATAACTAATATCGTCATAATTTTACTCCTTAATCTCCCTTGTATAAAATGTCGCATAATATTTTGGGCGACTGAGGTAGGATAGGATTTTACATAATACAAGCAAAGGGTCGCTAAGATAATGGGGAAATTTCACCCATTATTTTGTGGATGTTGAACGAGCCTTTGTTGGCAGTGTGAATTTGTAGGATCGCAAATATTTTTCTTTGGCCTTTTATTTATAGATTCGCATATCCTTTACACGTAGTAACAAGGTCTTGCCTTAATTTCCGCTTAGTTATTAGGGTTGTAAAGGAAAACATTTGTGAATTCTCTATTGGGTACCTTCTCAGATATGCACACCGAGTCTTTCTGTCGCTCCGCTGACCATTCCCAGCCTGGTGGTGGCTGTAGGGTGGCTCCCGCGCCACCTGCAGCCTCCCTGTTAATTATTCAGCGTGTTTGCGCAATCTTAGCCGCTCTGGCCACCCTCTCGGCCCGGCCCCGGCCCACAGGAACGTCCCGCAGCCGCGTCCCACAGGACCGGAAGACGGTAGGGATACTTTTGGAATTTAATCAACTTTTTCTGAACCCACATTTTTGAGGGCGCCGTTAAGTTGGGATTTCGTTTTTCGGCGAATCTTATTTGCATAATTTATCGTCACGTTTTGTGGTTTCCTTTCCTTGTGTTGATTCGGAAATAATTTGTTTAACAGAATTTCTTTCGGAGTGTTCAAACTGTCGGTTTTCTTAAAAACATTGAAAATATATTAGCGGTTTTGTGCAGACGCGCACATGTTCTTTAAAAAATAATTTTATTTTATCGAATTTATAAAGTGTTATTTGTTCAACCATTCTTGAAACTATTGGTAAATAATTATATAATTGAATTCCCGTTGTATTTTTAACAAATACGCAGAATGCTACAAAACGAGGCAAAAGCTGGCTTCGATACTCTTTGTACTTACATTGGTCCATTAGGGACATGCTACGAACTACCCATATACGTTTAGTATAAATGTCATAGTGTAGCTGTAGTGTGTATGTGTATGCCACAGACATGTTATTGAGCCATTACAGGCAACGGGCAACGGCAGGAAAGCATCTGTCCACTGTCCAGCTTCTGACCAAAGGACCCGACCATAAAGGATAGATTCTGGAACGAGTTTTTCTTTTTTTTTAGTTTTCTTTTTATTAAAAAATCTTCCTCATCGTTCGCGGGCTGAGATATTGAAATATGCGTATAAAGTTACTTGCTTGCTTCGGAAAAAGTTCATATCGGCTTATTAATATTCTCGAACCTTTCAAAATTCTACTTTTTATACAGTTTTTAAGCGTAAAATTGAGTAGGTTCCTCTACAACAGGTCTGAAATTCGGTATATTTTAGTTTTTCGCGCAGTAGAAATATTAATTTTGAACATTGGAAGCTTTTCCGCCAGTGTGAGAGACTTTTAAAGTTAGTTTAGAACTCTTAACCACTGGAGCGCTTTTTTTCACAATATGGCACTATTTAAAATACCTTGGATTGCTTCGCTGACAATTTTGGCAAATTTTCCCTTATTTGTAAGTAATTAAATGAAAGTTTACGATTTTATAATATATTTTTTATAAATCCTACGAACATGTTATAATCGACAAAAGATAGGTGAATTCATTGGCTATATAGAACTATAATCAGTTTGTATGTCTAGTATTAAAATTCGGTGGTATGATTTTCTTTAACGTGGGCGGAAAATATTCAAAATGATTACCAAAAAATTTCGAGCAATCGGAGAAAAAAGTTTTAAATTACGCTGTCGCTCCAGTGGTTAAAAAGAATATTTAACTGCTTGCCCGATGTCAAAAAGACGTCGTCCTTTGCCCGAAGAATTTTGTCATGCGTGATCGAAAGGTTTCAAAGATTGTATCAAGTTTAAAGATCTCCCGCCGTGCCGTGGGACGCGATACCTTTACTTTATTGCATAAATCAATTTGAATCACAAAAATACACAAACCCCAAATATATGTTGTCACATCTGATTTCTTTTGAAACCTTAATACATGGAGATTGAGGTTCCCCGTGTCACTTCCAACCCCAGCATCCGGCGGCGGCGGGCGACGGGCACATTGGGACCATACGTACCGACTACCGACACGCCGCACAGAGGCTGAATAAAATCTGAATACGGAATATATCGTGTATCACATTTGATACAGATGCAATTCCGCGTCATGAAGTCTCATGAATGAGTTTTTCTTTTGCCCTGTTTAATTTATCTTTGTCTTACTAACCTATTTTTTTGCATTTTGTTTTTTCCTGTTAAGCACTTGCATACTGCTTACTAACAACGTATGCATGGACACTGGAGGTCTAGATTCGTTCAAAATAAATAAATGTAGCTTCGTTTAATCAAAAAAATTAGAATCTTGCGAGAGCCTTGAAGGAGTAACCATCAGTTACTTATACCAGGGCGGGTAAGAGGTGGATTACCTCCACTGTATCACATTTGATCACATCGCCCTATCATATTCTGGATTCGAACTCCCTCTCCCTTTAAAGCGAACACCTCTCAGATATATTTTTTTCTACGGCCAGGAAAATTTTGATATGAGACAGAACGTTTTTATTTGTTTTCATTTTGTTTAAAAGCGTCCTAGATGTCCGTTTGTATTTCTTAATCGATTCGGGGATTCTCAGATATTCTGCTATGTGCTCGAGATAATATCTAATTGAAGGTGGCTGGATGATTGACGGGTCGGTCCTTCGTCCTGGAGAGGTGCTATGAGCTATGGAAAACACTCCCCGTGTTTCCTGTGACGGAGCCAACGACCCTCTCTTCCTTCCTACTCCTGACCTCCGGGTATTCTATATTATATAATAAATTAAATAGGATTTACGGTGTCGGGGGGCGTGACGGGTCTGCTTTGTGAGCTTCGAAAATGTTTTTTACACGCGAATTCGGGTCACTTATTGGCTTCGTACCCTGAATTCACACAACAATTTTTCCTGTAGGAAAATTTTATATTTAAAAAATTTTAGCTTTTTTTATTACTTTTTCATACTAACATCCATTTGGGTTTTCAAATTATCAAAAGGGGTGATTATTTGTTTATTTTTAACACTTCTCGACTAAAAATAATTTTGAGAATTTTTATTATTTAGACCTGTTATTTAATTATACAAACATCTGTTGAAGTGAAGACTTCTTTAGCACCGTTGTGATTTGAAACTCGATGACACGAAAAATAGCAACACTAAAAAGAGGCAGAGCGCTCTTCACAAAAAAAATAGTTTTCTGTTGAATGAAACACAAGTATATATTGAATTATTTGGCGGGCAGGAGATAAACCGACGTAGCTCAGTGGACAGAGCGGTTGACCGAAAATTAGAAGGACACGGATTCGAGTCCTGTCGGCGGCATGTATCTTTTCTCAGGAGATTTCTTCAATATAGATGAGTGTTTCAGGCTAATAATTATTACTTATAATAATTGTTACCCTTTGTGCTATGTATAAAAATCTTCTCTTAAAACATTTGTTTATCAATAAAAAAATAATAATAATAAATAATTTTCTATTTATTTATACGAATGAATGTAGCTATATGAATGTAGCTATAACTTTGTGGTTATCCATTATAGGTAAATGAAACAATTTAACTTTGTTTGGACCACTTTTATATTTGAGTAAATCCGACCGGTTTCAGAACGAACGTTCCTTCTTCAGGGCAAATGTATACTGATTTGACAGTTTTTAAACAAAATTTGTGTTCGTTCTGAAACCGGTCGGATTTACTCAAATATAAAAGTGGTTCAAACAAAGTTAAATTGTTTCATTTTTCTATTTATTTATTCATTCGTATTTTAAATTTGACAATAAATAAATTATTCACGTTGGCGCGTTGTTTTCCTCAGTTAAGAAAACAAACAAACTCAGTGAATATCTTAGATTCGTAGATTATTTAAGAAAACAATTAAATTAATTGAAAAGGGTGCAAGTTTGGAATCTCTGAAGAAATCTGAAGGCTTGAGTGATAAAGAGCGCCTGCTCCGTGTAATTATCCCGGAGTTTGAAGCACCCCCAGCCACTGTTGGCTCTGCCGTTCTACAGCTCTGTAGCTCTACAGCTCTGTAGCTCTATAGCTCTACCGATCTACCTGCACTAGCGACTAGCGAGCTGGTGAAGTGATGCCTTAATCTTGTGTAATCGTTCGTTAAGTGTCGAGCTTTGGAAGCCAGAGAGGACAACCTAATTCAAACAACACCATCTTTCTCGTGATTGCTCCACTTTATCCGTTTCTTAATCCGATGAGCGTTATGTGGAACTGCTTTGTGAGTCAAATCTACATGAATCTTATTCCGGGCTCCTCTAAACGCATTTGAACACGATCAATAACGCCACGTATGTAAATTATTATTATTATTTTTTTAAATCGAAGATATATTACAAACCCAGTATACCTATGCAACAGTGGCATTCCGTGAGTTTTTAGTGAGCTAGAGTGCTAAGATTGAAAAATAGGACATTACTGATGTTGTTGTAACTGAAAATGATTTTTTTTTTCAAAATTTTAACTTTTTGCATGAAGATCTTTCAGTGTGTGGATGCGGCGTAAACTTTGACTGAAAGAATCCTGAAGATCTTTATACAAAAAGTTGAAATTTTGGAAAAAAAATTCATTTTCAGCTGTAACAACGTTAATAACATCATAGTTTTCAGTATTAGCGCTTTAGCTCGCTGAAAACTCACGGACCGCCACTGCTATGCAAGTATATACAATACAAAAGTTTTTATCGGAATTTGTAATTTTTCACAAGTAAAAATAATAAATTCAAATAAAAAAATATATATTAATTTATTATACATCCAACAGTGCAAACAAAATACGTAGAGTAAAAACAATCGTGTATTTTTTTTATTAAATTTAATTCAGCTACGTGCTGCAAAAATATTTTCTAGCGAAATTCATCAGAAAAGTAAAAACTTTCAGCAATTTCTTAGAATCCATCCGAGCCATTCTAAAAATAACTACTTTTCTCGATGACATTACTTTTTGTTCGCGAAAACAACGTTTCGTTCATTTACTCGTGAAGATCTCCAGGTCTCAAAGCGGTCATTAGGACCGAGCAGCGAGTACCCTCCGACAGTAGTTTAGTTGAGTGGCCTCGGGTTGTGCCCTTTTGATGAAATGTTAAATGAGAGCGACGGAGCTTCGCTAAGATTCTCCACTCTTACTGTAAATGCGCCTACTTTTATTTTTTATTGTTACTCTCTCAGATTAACTGGAAACTTTTTGATGATTCCGTTTTTTTGAATTATACAAACAATTTGTTTTTACTGCCAATTAGGAATCAAATATAGGAACGCTGATATCACGATTGCCTGTAATCATAGTTATTTGGAGTTTGCATATTAATTTGGTGGTCCACATTCGCAAGTTCTCTAGCTAGCTATGTAAGTCGCGCGGCGTTAAGATCCGGGGTCAGATTATCGTGAGCAGTGAGTGCAGTGCAGTAGGGGCAATTAGGGCCAGCGCCACCGGGTAGGTGGGTTGGCTGTTGGCTGCTGGCTGATGGTTGCTAGCCTAGGAATGTGGTGAGCCGTTAGGGTCGGGAAGGCGCGCGCAGGAAACTCGATTGCGCCCCTTATGTTCGCCTTGGCGCGGAAATTATGCCATCATTCTTTATTAACACCAGCGCCGGAGGTTTCCCCTGCCTCCTCTCTCTCTCCCTCCACCACCCACCGCCCTCCGGAGCCAACCGGCCTGGCTTATTTCACGCGAGGTGCTCCCCGCAATTTGCCGGAGATATCGCGGATCTCAATGGCGCCCTTGGAACATATTCGCAAAAACATTCACATTCGGCACACTGCGAGAATATCGCAATCTGGCCAAATGGATCTCTTCTATTTTTAAATGGGTATTCTTGTGGCTGATGTGTCGTATAGGTACAGTATAAATTTTTAGTAGATACTTTATGAAGAATGATTTTGTACCGTAGTTTATTTTATTTTATTTTATTTTATTTTTTTTTTTATTTTTTTTTTTTTTTTATTCCAGTTAAAAGAAAATTACATTTTCACTCATTTAACTAGAAATAATTATACAAATTAAAATAAAGTAAGTATTTCAATACAGCGCTATTCAACATCATTATTTTGTTTTTCAAGAATAAATATTAATAATTTTTTTTTAAATTTACCCAGCTTCTTTTCGTTTTTAATGTCGTTTGGAAGGCAATTATATAAGTTGCCTCCCTCGTAACCAATGGATTGTTTACCATAGTTAGTGTGGATGGTGTTTAAATGTATGTTATCGTGTTGTCTCGTAAAGTGTTTGTGTACTTGGGACGTTTTAATGAATTCTGTGTTTGTGTGTACGAGTTTATTGTTTATTTTGTATATAAGGAGACATGTATTGTATTCATATAGTTTTCTTAATGTTAGTAGTTTTGTTTCCATATATATTTTTTTTGTGGGTGTTCTGGGCTTGTAGTTAAATAGTTTTTTGATTACCTTGTTTTGTATTACCTGTAATTCATTTATGTATGTTTCACATGCGTTTCCCCAGATTTCAATCAAGTAATTTAAATGTGAGTGTACGAGACTATAATATAAACCTTTTTTAAATTTATTTGGCAACAGATATGATATCCGGCTAAATACGCTAATTAAAGGGATGATTTTATCTTTAATACCTTGTATATGTTGTTTAAATGTCAAATGCTGATCAATGCACAGCCCAAGATATTTTTCCTGGATCAGGATTTGAAGTTCATTGTTTTCAATTTTTAAGGGTACATGAGGAGGAACTATTTTACGGGGTGAGTTTAAGATCATGTATCCTGTTTTTTTAACATTCATTGTTAACATATTTGATTGGAGCCAACTGTTGATTTTTTCTAGATCTGTTTGTGCATTTTCTAGTAAAATATCTAAATCTTTACCCAAGTAAAAAATTGCTGTATCATCTGCATATAAAAAGATTTCACCATTTAAAATTAATTGCGAAATATCATTTATGTAAATTTGGAACAGTAGTGGACCTAGTATGGACCCCTGCGGAACTCCATAGTTTATTGGAACGTATTTGCTATTTTGATTGTTAATGCTAACAAATTGCTTTCTATTGCTAAGATATGATTTAAGTAGATTAAGAGCAGGACCAACTACACCAATTTTCTTGAGTTTCTTGAGAAGTATGTCGTGACTAACTGTATCAAAGGCTTTTTGAAGGTCAACTAATATAGATAAAATATAATTTCCACCATCAATGCCGCTTCTAAGTTTACTGATTAAGTCATTTATTGCTCCTAGTGTGTTCGATTTTTTCCTAAAGCCGTATTGTTTTTTATATAAGAATGATTTTTTTAGCAGAAAATTGTTTAATCTTTCGTAAATTACACGTTCAAAAATTTTAGATAAAATTGGTAAGATTGAGATGGGTCTGTAGTTTGAGGTATTTGTTTTGGACCCACCTTTGTGAATTGGTATCACCTTAGCAATTTTACAGCTATCGGGAAAAGTTCCTTCTTTGAAACATTGATTGATTAATTTTGTTAGAGTAGGAATCAATTCTGTGGAGATACTTAGCACTGTTTTATATGTGAGTGAATCGTAACCTGCACTTGCATTTGGTTTTAGAGATTTTAATATTTGACTTATTTCTAACTCCGTAGTGGGCTGAAGATATAAAGATTCAATGCTGTCATGCACTAACGTTATTTCATTGGCTGGATTGTGTTTGACTTTACCACGTATATTATCAGCTAGGGAGGAGCCAATGTTGCAAAAGAAATTATTAAATTGGTCGCATATCTCTACATTGTTAGTGATTATTTCATCATTAATGATTAATTTATTACAAACATTTCTTGAGGTGTAAGATTGGTTCTTAAGAATATTATTAATTAAGTTCCAAGATTTTTTACTGTTATTTTCGCATTTTTTAAAGAGATTACTGTAGTGTGTTTGTTTTAAGTTTCGTTTTTTTGTAGTGATATTATTTCTTATTTTTCAAAATTCTGCTTTTAGTTTAATAACGTTCACTTTTTATACCATAAATAGCTACAAGCATCCCTATTTTGAGGAAGCCTGGAATAACCCCGACCCTTGTTCGACTCGTCTTTAATGCGCCCCGTAATTTCCACTTTGTTCCCATTTCTTTGTATTCCTTTACACCCCGCTCCTACACTACCTACTTGTAGCTAGAAGTTCCGACAGCCAATAGCACGCCATTCAAATAATGTATTCTAGGAAGCCATTACGTGGCCCACTAAGTTCTCTTCGCTCTGGAACGCCAAATATTATTACAAGATTCGTCCTTAAAAATGCACGACTCTATTCTAGATTTTGATTTTCAAATTAGATTCCTATGGGAATCCTATAGGAATCCTATATTAAAAATTACAATATCAGCATTCGTATTTTAGCATTATTATTTTAACTCCACTTTCTCACAGTTTTAGCAACACATTATTACTAGTGATTTTGTCAATTAAGTAGCTTTCTATTTAACGAGAATCTTCGGCATGGAAAGCCATGTCCTCACTCCACACTCTTCAATCCGCATAAAGCCCCCATAAAGTCATCGTTTTGTTTGTAAAGATTCTGTAGTCGGAATGTAATTTCACCCCGTCCGCGTCCCATGCGCCTCGCTGGCGGGCGGCGCGGGCGACGAGGGCGGGCTGCGAGCGACTAGCGGCTGGCGCTACGCGTCCTTCAGCCCGAGTGGTGGTAATACATCTCGCTAGCTTAAAAACGAAAGGAAACTTAGGATTCCTTTCATGGGTAATTAGTCGGTTTTGATTACATTTCATTGGCTCCAGTGCGCTGCCGGGAGAGGAGAGCCTTTAATCAAGACCCCCCCAGATATCCTCGGCCGGAACTTTGCCAGACTTTAATTTAATTGAATCGAGCTAACTGTGTGCATGTTTAACTTCAAGCTGGTGCGAATGATATCCTAGCTCTAATTGTGAGCGTCCTCCGTTACCCCAGTATTAACAGATAAATTAGTATACCCATCCGCGAACTTCGTCTCCTCCATTCCTTTATTCCCGTGTACAATCGTCTTATACACGTGTGGCACTACGAACTCTTTTTTTTCTTTTACAATTATGCTACAGCAATCTGCTTGATATTCAATCAATTAACTGCTGATATTCAATCTGCTTGATATTCAATCAATCAACAACTTAACGCATATTTGATTTGTAAATGACGACTTCCGGCTAAGGGCTCTCCGCCCTCGGGCAGAGGGCAGGGCACAAGGGGACAAGAGGACAAGGGCACGAGGACACGAGCGCGCGCCGTAAGAAGTGCCTACTTAATGATGTCGTGTCCCATATGTATTCATGGCGCGGTCCGGAGTTTTATGGTCTGACTTTATTAATTCCACCCGACCGCACGGGGACAGGGCAGCCTTGCTCGTCTTATCAAAAGGCTAAATTTACATATTATATTAAATATCAAACTGCTCTTTGACAATGCAGCAGATGTATGGCAACGATCGGGGACTTGATATCCCTCGGATACCTACCTACTATCTATTCGCAAGCCAACCAACCAACCCCCGACCTTCTTAATATACAGCATCCAATATGGTGCCGGAAAGGAAAATCTGAAAGCGATGTTTAATTTTTGTGTGTGTGTGTGTTTTTTTTATTGAAATCAAAATACGGGTGACATCAATCTCCTTTTTTGCCTCGATTTTTTTTTATAATTATTCAATAGCACTTTTTTTACCAATGGAAATTAATCAATATCGGTTGGCTCTAATATTTTAATATATTGGATATATTACATGGATTCCGATGCAAAGTTGATGTCTGTTATTAAGGGCTGTCATACATCAGGTGAGGGACAGCAGCTAGCCACGTGATCAATCACCCGGTCCGCTGGATGGCGAGCCCTGCGCTCGACCTTCTAGCTATGTGACCCTTTGTAATATCCTTCTCCATTCCATTGTCATCCGCTGTAATTAAAAGCCTCAGTAATCCTCTCGTAATCCTGCTGACCTGATACCGGTATACCCTCATTCAGGCGGAATGCAATGGCGACTGTGCAATTCCTGCACTGTGCGTGCACCCCTACAATGCGACTTTCATTTTAATTTTCTCATAAATCTCACTGCGGTAATTCCGCCAAAATTCAAACTCAATATTGATTTTAAAAACTGCATAAACTTCCCTGTATATTTATATTTCTTTGTTCTCGCTTTTAAGTAGGTAACTAATGTGTCAAAATGATATACGAAACGATTCATTTCAGGACATTGCGTGTGCTTCTCCCAATGTCAAATATCAATTTGTAAGCGCCCAACATCTTGACGAGCGATCTCGCTGACGGTGTAGTTAGGTTATGTTGGTTTTCCGCTTCTTGGACGTGTTATTATTATTATTATTCCTCCCGGGAATGAGTGAGCGCCTCGACTGGGAACTGGGAACAACAGTGAGAACTGCGCCCGTTGTCTCGCGAAATTGGGTTAAACGCCCGCGGGTCGCGTGACGGCTAGTGCCCGCACCCATACCCTCGGCGCCCAGCTGTGACCGACGCGACGTTGCGTTACGTTGACGCACGTATGCGTTACGCACTTTATTCTATTCTATTTCGTGTGATAGACAGCAACCTCGGAAGGACATTTAAATTTAACGCCTTGACATTTTACAACGTTTACGACCGCGCAGGGATAACTGCGTCCGTTTCATAGCCCTAAATTGTCGTGTACTTTGCTACTTTACGCGAATATCATATTATATAAATATAGATTATAAAACGCTCATGAATAATTTGACATTTTCTGAGTAAAGCCACCTACTAGCCAACTACTACTACTTAACCTAAAATAATTTAATTAATTTTCTAATCTTTACATTGTTTTTCAAACATCTGACATGTTAAAATAAAACATACCTACTCCTTACTACGCATAACGCTGTAACTCGAAATAATAAAAATTGTGTTTGGAATAAACTTATTTAACGCCTTTCTGCAAAATTTGCACCAAAACATTTAGAACACAAACGTAATAATGAAGCTATCAAGATGCTCAATGCATTCAGTTTCAGTGCCGGCAACCCGGGCGTTTATTTATTTTTCAATTATTTACGTAGTTTTATTTTACCCACCTTACTAGACAAAGTCTGTTTCGAGGTAGATAAATAACATTTTATATTTATTAAAAAGGATATGAATCAGAGTAGATATATAAAAAGCTAAAAAAGTAGTATAAAAAGATTAAAAAAGTAATGTGACTATAAAAATGATAAAAAATAATAATGATAGAAAAAGAAGTATAGAAAGATTTAAAAATAATGTGAAATTATATGCCTATATGCACTTTGCCTATTCCTATGCGTACTATGCTTATATGATTTATATATTTGGACAAAGAAACTATACATACTTTGCAACAAAACTCCATAACATCCTCCCCCAAGACATAAAACTAATAAAAATTCCAATTGAATACAAATCAAGAATAAAAATATGGCTTAAAGAGGTCAATGAGAAAACCCTAGCGAAGACGCTAAAAACGACATAGAAGACAAATGAACTATATTTAAATAACTTTAGTCCGCCTCGGCACAGGACCCCCTAGTGAGGAGGACTAAGATATACAATATTTTGTACTTAATTTCACATTGTATTTTGTATGTAAAATTTTTTTATATAGTCGCTATAATAAAAAAATAAAAATGATAAAAAATATATATATGAAAGATAAAAATTAAAAAAATACTATTAAAATATATACCTATATGTACATACATGAACATGCATACATGTACATTTTCTTTTCCACAAATATACACACATACACATATACATGCATGCACACATACATGCATAATACATATATATATACACAAACATGCATACATACATAATGTTGTTATATTAAATATTTACGTATAAATTTCGGTTTTTGTTATTTGACATGTTTTCGTAAAAAGATTGCATACGCAAATTAAAATTATACATTTAAATAGGAAAATATAAATACCGTGGGTAATAGTTAATATTGTATGCTGTACTACATTAATTTATTACATTACAACACAGGTACATGATAATTAATATTATAAACACTTCCCTGCTGATATTATATAATTTCGTAGGAAATTATATGAAATGTGTCCATAAAATGTACTCGCATTAGTTGTTTAGAATATTACGAATGTCTTTTCTTTTAATAAAAGATTACATTACATTTCATAAATACGAATATCATCTTTTATTAAAAGTTTTATCATCTTAATTTAAAGTTTCATAATGTAAATTGTAACCAAACCACTTGTTCTAACTGTAAAGAGATGAAATCAGGAAAAATGATTAAGTACTTATGTGTAGCCATAGATTGTCAACTTGAATGGACCAACCATATAGGAAAAACTGTTAACAAACTCCGATACTTAAATTATATTTTTGAAAGAATGTGTAATATAATAAATATAAAAACCGTAAAACTAGTTTATGACGCATTCATCTCTTTCCTACGGAATAATTGGCTGGAGCAGAACTTACAGCAATCATGTAAAACCTATAGAAATTGCCCAAAAATCAATTATTAATATTATGTACAAGAAAACTAAATCTTTTCCCTCTAAACAATTGTTTAAGGAAACCGATGTTTTAGACCTTATACAGACCTCTAGTTTTCAATGTCCTCTATTGTGTACATGCGTCCAAACAACTTTAAAAAAAATTCAAATCGTAGGTACCAGCCAAAGACGTGACGCATGTGAGTATGCTGTACCCCACTGCAAAACCAGGTTGTCCCAAAGGCATATTAGTTTTATAGCTCCAAAAATGTATAATTTACTATGTACAACCTTTAAAGAGACCACTTGTCTAAATCTTCAATCTTTTAAAAAATATACCAAAAGTTGGCTAAAAAACACTGAAACAGATATTTTTTTCTTATAAGTTTAAACAAAGCCATTAATTATATTTATCACTGACAGCTTTTAGAGTAGATGTATTTATATTGTTTGCTACGTTTTTTTTCTTTTAATTGCACTTCTTTTTTTTATCTCCTCCTCTTCATTCTGTTACATTCTTTCTATTATATGTTATATATATAAAACTATAGATACATATTATATGATATATACGATTTTTTTTGTTTACTGTTAATTGTATTAAAAAATTTATTTATTATTTAACCTTAATTAAAATTGTTATATACATTCGTTTTCTCCGCCTTTTTAACACGAGCTTTGCTCTTAAAAAAGGTGTAAGATATATTAAATAACTAGCTGATCCCGGCATGCGTCGCTATGCCACTTAATAAAGATATTGTTTCTCCCTGAGTGTCCTTTCCCATCGTCCCGTTCCCCTTCCGCCTCCCCTTCTTCTCCTGCGTCCTCTTCCCCTCTCGCGTTCCCACTCCGTCACCTCCACCTACCCTCTCCCTACTCTACTCCCCCCCCCTTCACCGTCCCGCGAACCCCCCTCCCGAGTTCCCCTCCCCCTCCCAGGTCCCCCTTCCCGCGTTTCCCTTCCACCTTCCCCGCCTTCCCTCTTCCCTTTACCGCTCCCTCGTCCCGCCAACCCTTCTCCCGCGTTCCATATATTCAATCCCAGTACATTCAGTTCTTAAACAGCCCGCGTGCCACCTTTTACAATTTTTATTCAAATTTCCATTTTTCGTGTATATTAAATTTGGTACCTAACATAGTTACCTATTTAAAATATCTAAAATTCTTGATTCGATTCAAAATATTAGGGGAGTACCTACTTTAAATAAATTTTTCAACTTTTCAAAAATAGAATCCTGATTGCACAATCATTCATTGTTTTGCAAAATGTCATTCTCTAACACGCGAACTGTCAAACGTGCGATGTTTTCTGTTATTATCTAATTTTCTGCGCAATTTTCTAAATTTTTCTCTCCGTAAGAACCATCCTCGCACTTCAAGGAATATTCTAAAAAAAGAATTAGCGAAATCGGTTCAGCCGATCTCGAGATTTGCGCTTACCAACACACTTAGCGATTCATTTTTATATTATAGATATATTTTTTTAAAGAAAAAAACTTAATAGAATGCATAAAAACATGTAATGCACAAGAAATTACTTTATTTGTAATTATTTTTAAGAACCATATATTTTCCTTCTGTAAATCTGTTATATGTATGTATATTTCAAATAAAAAAATGTAATTTTTATACCATTAATTAAATTAATAAAAAAGAAATAAAAAAAACCTGTAACATTCATTCTTATAAAACTTTCACAAATGCGATAATGTTATTATGTTGTAGTTTTTAATTGCATTTATTCAGTTACTCTTTTTAAATCCCTAATTTATATATACTTAAAATCTTCACTTTAACCATAGAAATTAAAATTGAAATAAAATAAAAATAAAACAATATAATACCCACGCACCGGCATTGCATTGCCTTTGTGGGATTTTTTTGTTCATACATTTATTGTATTAAGCTTTTTTATATACCTTTCATTATTTGATGTTATATGTATTGTATCAAAAATTTTCAATTAAAAAAAATATTTATTAGTTAGGATCCACCTTGGAGTGGGCGAAAACTGTCAAATGAATCAACCTTTTGAATAATCAGCGATGATTGTAAATATTATGATCAAACGGATGACGTCAGCGGGTCGGAGGTCAAGTAGAATTCGATGGACCCACGTTAATATTTGCGGCGTAATACTCTATTCTTACTTTCCCAACTTTAGGAGTGGTGCCGGAGAGAATCTGTGACCTATGACTGGCACTTTCAACCGCAAAATAAAATACCAAAAGTAAATTTACTTTTTTTACTTTCCGTTTTTCTGTTAATAACTCCAGCCAACCACACTATTTTACCAGAGGATACAATCTTCTTATCGTATTGTATAATAGTATGTAGGTATCTCATTTCGCCATGATTGGTGTCAAGTGGTTGCTCAATGATTGGTAGGATTAATAATTCTCATAATAATTATTAGCAATATAATAACGCCCAACATGTAGTGTCACAATGTGTCATGATGCATGTTGGAGCTTGTATGTCGGTACTAGGTACAGCCTACGTTAAACCACAAACATTGTTGATCGTACTAGAACAACAATTTAATAACTACTGGTGTGTAATTTAGTTTATGTTTAGTGAAATTAATGAAATTATTTAGGAATCTTGGATTTTGATAATTAAACAACCTTTAAAGGTGCGTGTAAGTTTTTGAATTAAGTTTAGAGATCTGTGTGATGATTTCTTAGAAATTGTATTATTACAAAATTATAAAACGTGGAAAATTATGTTACCAAATTAAGTAGAAATATAATACAGCTTATTTCAATCCATGAATAATAACTCGTATTGTAATATGTATTTAAATAATTATAATTCACAATATATTATAATTCAAGTATGACAAGAAACGAGGAGGGATAAGCTTTGATCTAACACTACTCGACTCGGACGAAATATGTCATTTTTAAATCAAATTCTTGACGTATCGACTTTTTTCCACAAAAAGTATAAATTGATTTCGAAAGATTAGTCTTTTATCTAGTAAAGCTGTGTTTAAAATTTTGAAAAAATAAGTTTATTTTTAGTTTACCAAGATTACACCGTAGGTCGTTGGGACGTTTGTTAAATTTTCAAACAAGATTTTGTAATACACATCACACATTTCAACTCGTATAATCATGCAGTAAAATAAATCAATTAATTATCTAGGAAAGCTACTTTTCAGAATTTTAATTTTAGTTTAAATAAAATCATTACAAAAATCATCCGCGCTCGTGTTTTGTGGCGAAAATACTTCAGTTTGTCTATTTATTTACGGTCTTACAAAGTAAAATATTTCGGTTTTTTTTACAACCTTTTTTTTTTGCTTAGACGTTATTGAAAGATTATAAATCCTTATGATCAGTACAACATTATAACAGTTTTAGCATCACGCGTTTGAGCAATTTTGAATGTAGGTATATATCAAAGGCAAATTTTGAATGACATTAAATCGATATTGAATTATTATTTAAGAATGCTGACACTGAGAATAATTAATCTCTCTCATCGGAACCCCCCTGTACAGTTCCAAGGGTACGATCGCAAGACCACCTTTTGACGAAATTTGAATTCTCGGCCGCTGGTTATTGGCCCTTAACCACTCTGGGTTCGCGCCTATTTTGTCGGAAGGTCGAAATATTTCGGCTTTGCAGTAAAATCCAAATAAATGGAATATTTCTTAACGCATCCGAAATCTAAATACAGTATTTTAAAGGCGATGAAATACGCTTTTAAATTTTAGATTTCGAAATAAACATATAATTTTTGATGTATAAAAATATTGAATTGAAACATAAAAATGTTTTAAAATAGCTCACCTTACGTTTTTTCAAACAAAAATTACTGATATGCAAAAAAAAACTAAAAACACACGTGTTTTATTGAGCAAATATATTATAAACGTCATCGTCAACTCTGTTTTTTTGTCGTTTCATGTAAAAACAATTAATAAACAAATTATTTGATTTTTTTGTTTGTTTTGTACTCTTTGTTTGCTTTTACTGTATATTATACATATAACCTTGAAACCTTAATTTGTGGTTATAATGAAGCTAAGTCACAATGTTTTCAAAACTGCGTAATTTTGATAAATCTAATCGTAAAATGTCACTAGAAGGTTATTTTATTATATTCGTAAAAATGTTTTACTCCGATGTTACGGAGGAGATTACAAATTCGGATCACATGAGGCAATGTATTGCAAGCACGCATTTTTGTAAATAAATTTTTACCCTTCAAAACAATCTATTTTTATCAACAACAAGCTACACTAAAGTCATTTGGAGTGCCGACTGCCCACACTTTTGTGAAAGGTTTTTTATGCGTAAATCTTCCCAGCCTTGTGAAAACAGATAAACGTCTTTGAAAATTAAAAATAAATGTGTTCCCAGATTTAAATGATATTGATGTGTTTCACAGCTAGCTCTTCTCTAAAATTAACATTATTGCTGAGTCTTGTAATCTTTCTCAGAATTCGCACTTGAAATCTAACTGTCTATTCAACATAGTTTCCTTCTACCTGGATTCAAACTTAATTTTTATTTGAACCTTGTATTTTCTATTAGTATTCCATGATTATTATTATACATTATTAATGAGTTTGATAAAACTCATTTCGGGAAGGACTATACAATTAAAAGAAAGTTATTTTTACTTAACAACACGAACCTAATTGGGAGTTCATTGAAAAGTACATAGATTCTAACACAGACTGGACACACTTGACACAGTTAAAAGAAGAATATTTCATAAATATATTTTGAAAGATATAAAAAAATTAGAGAGATTAAGAGGAACGTTTGCGCGGCCCTTTTTATACATACCTTAATTTTGGATTTGAGATTAAAATACCCAACCAAACTGAAAATCAATTTTTATACGTTTTTCAAATTATTAGCACACATATCGTTGTGAGCTAACTGGAGATTGATAAATAAAACCTCCACATTTTAAAACTCTTCGCTCGACATTTTTGAGCGTTACGCCATTTCTGCGCTCAAGGGGTTTTCTTTATGAATAACTTTGTAAAGCTTATGGATTCCATAAAGTAACGTTTAAAAATTCTTAAATTAAGTTAACAATCGGAAGGGGCTTCAATTAATAATATTTTTCAGGAAACAAATTAAAAAATCAACCAAAAAAATATCACAATTAAATTCATGTTTTTTGTTGACTTTTACTTTAACCACTTTATGTTTGCCAAAATTTTAATTTTTTTAAATATATATTTGTTTTTTCAAATTTTCTATTAGCACACGCATCGATGTGAGCTAACTCGAAATTAATAAATAAATAAAACCTCACACATTTTAAAACTTTTCCTACAACTTCCACATTTTAAAAAACAATTTGTCTCTGCTCGACATTTTTATACGTTACGCCACTTCTGCGCTGACCGCCTCAATTGAAGTATTTTAAGGGGTTTTGTTTATGAATAACTCTAACGCTTTTAGATTCCATCTATAGATTGTGAATGGCTTATTCCGATATGATATGAAATTTTCAGCACTTTCTGTATTTTTTTTTATATAAGGAGGCCCTGAGGTATACAATTTTTCTCAGTGCCTTTGTCATCTTTTGGGATGTTGTGTGTAGGCTTTTTTAAGGAAAGGAAGGAGAGGAGAGTTCTGGGAAGGAAAAGGGTTTAAGGGGTTGGTAGGAATCTGGGATTCAGTGTGCCCCGGTCATCCGCCTCCAAGACCTAGACAAACCTCACCCCATGAACCCGGGCACCCCTGCTAAATCACGAAACGTAGCGAACCACTTTGGGTGACCTACGGCAGAGGTGTTGGTTGTCCAATAAAGGTTCCCGGGGCGGTGGTACCCATTCCCGCTTCTCAAATTGAAAACGCCTGTTATAAACGATAATTATAATAAATCTCCCTCAAACGTTTAAAAAAATGAAACGCAATTTCCGTTAGTGGAAAAGTAAGAAAATCATAAAAAATATAAATTCGTACACAACGCCATCTCTGATACTGACAAAACAAAACATATTGATTCTGAGGCGTTACGAAGTTCGTCGGGTCAGCTAGTTATAATATAATAAACACAATAAAATAGTATACTTTTGATAATAAATAAATATATAATATATACATCAGGGGTGAATAAGAATATATTTGAAGGTTCGGGTAGAACCGAAACCGGGTGGATAAAGAAATAATAATGTGGTATTAATACAAAGTTATATTATTGTATTTATTATATGTATTCCCACAAAGTGTTTGCTATATGTGAAAATTCGATATTATAAAATATTTTCATATTAAATCGATTTGTTCATGGCGTGAACCCTTTCAAAATAATTCTAGTGTTGACACGAGGGAGCGCCTGCGTTATAGGCAACTTACACTACACCGTGCCTAGTAAAATAAGTATATTTATTTTGTTATTTATTTGCTTTATACGAGTCAGCAAAGATAAATACTATGTTGTTTGCATACATATTGAATGTAATACTTTTTTACGGAATAACTTATTTTTAACATACTAAGGTATGGAGACTGAGCGTGCGAATTCCTGTTTTAAACCGACCGCTTTGAATTTCGTCCGTCTGTCAATTTGTTTGAGCATTCTGTTTCGTGATGGTGGCCCTTTTAATGGTTTAATAAAGATTATTTTTCACATGTGAAATCTCGACTTTCTTATTGGCATTTTGTTCAACATTATGGTATGAACGTGAAAATATTATTGTTTGATATGAATAAAGTTTTAAAAAAATTAATAAATGTTAGGTTCATACAATATATGGCTTCTAATTAAGGCTCGGTGTCCCGCATTTCTATAGATATATACCTAGATACGATTTATAACACATTTTCCTTTAATACTTTAAGTTTTAAAGTTATTAAAAAATATGTGTTATCATTATTATTAACGGCAATTATATGAAATTCCCTCGATAGAAAAACATCGCAAAGTATGCTCGATAAACCTGTTTTTTTCAGTTGTTTCACAAGTTATATATACAAAATAATTCACAGTGTTTATTTAATTGCTATTTTAGACATTCCCCACGAGGTTATTGCTATATTTTAAATTAGTCGTGTTTTATTAAACATTTTCACAATTTTGGCTTAAATATTATCGTTTTTTAATATTAGCGCGCTCCCTCCAACATTCGTTTTTGCGTATCGCTCCATCTTCTCTTTGAGCGCTAGGTAAAGTAGGTAGCTTTTTAAGTATCCGCTTACTAATCTTATGATTTCAGGGGGTAATTTGGTTTTCATTTATTATTTTATAAGAAGAAAATAGAAACAGGTAGGTACTTTTTTGGACTCGAGGTCTGTTGTTTACAGAACTAGTATTTTCATTGGTGTATATTTTTTGTAAATGCTGAAGTGCTAACAGTTTATAATAATAATTAAAGGCGAAGGAAACTTTTTGAATTCAACCTTGTGTGCAACACCATGAAGGCGCTTTATTAGAAATCTGTCTGCGCTCTAACGTCCACCAATGTTAATGAAATAAATTACCTTTAATTTGTTCCAACTGCGTATTTGACGAAATTCAGAATTCAAATCTTGTTTTCGAGGGCGGCAATATTTCAGGCAAAAATTCAGTTGTATTATTACGTCAGTGGGATTTCATTATTTCCATAAAATGAAATTGTTGCGGAGAAATATGATTACTTGTGTGAAGTTCTCGCCTAATCAGTGGTATTTTTTTCGTAACTTTCCACTTGAATAAGTTTAAAAATGTTTCATTATAGTGAAAAAGTTTTTTTTTATAAAGTGTTGGCGGCTTTATCTAATTTTGTATATTTTCCCTTGTTTCAGGTGAGTGTTGCTATGTATGGCGGCATCGGCGTCGTGGCGCCAAGCGCCGGCACGTGACGTCAGCTGGCGGCGCCGTAGTTGGTAGGCCGGTCAGCGACCCCACCAGCGAAGTCTAAACAATCTTAAATATTATCTTTAGAAGGAGGCTCTGGCTCTTGTTGATCACTTTGTTTTATTATCTCCGTGTCCACCTTTTAAAAGAGATTGCGAGAGGGATTAGCAACCGCCGATTTCAGCCCCAAATTGCTGGATAACCTTGGAAATTGAAAGATTAACCGTTTTAATATCTTTACTACCCGCGTTTTAACCTTCTCTGTAATATAATGCTGGCGCTCACCTTTGGTGGTATATTTTTGGTTGAAATAACTGTGCCATAATTTCCATTTTATTTCCCACATATCAATGTTAAGGGTTGCGAATTGATACGAGTTGAATTTGTGTTGACCAAAAAATAGTTAGTTATAAATCGTTTTCATGAAAGGTATACTTTTTCTATTAATTCAATTTCTATCCGGCGTTTATTTTAATGAATTTTCTTTGTATAATACTTATAGTTCCTAACATTTTCCTTCTTTTGCTATATTTACACCTTCAGTTTTTAAAGAAAAGGTAACCGCATTATTTATTGAGTTTCAAATTACACTTGTTTAATTAAACTTGACTTTGAAATACATAAACTTTACAAAAACACTATACAATTTTAACCCTCCGAATATGGATCCTTTCCATTTAAATGGCCTGGTATGTAAGACCACCATTAAGAATTGAAACATTACTTGAAATGGCATTAGCCAGGTAATTTTCCATCCCCCCACCCCTCCCCCGCCATCTCCTTCCCCTCCCCAATACTTTCAGCCTCACAACATACCTCAACTGTGGATGCCATAGCCTCACCGGCTGACGATTGGTAGTGGTTGGAACTCTTGTGCGGTATTCACATTTTACAAAAAATATTATTCTGTGCTTTTATCGAATTATTTTATTCAGATTAACTCATCTCATGTTTTATTAAATTTTAGTCGGTTTTTTTCCATAAATTTGATCATACTCGTTTAATTTGACCTTCGGTTCATTTAATAAATCAATCGTTTTATTCAAATGAGGCTATTGAATGGCAATAATTCTACTCGTGGCAGACGTCTTTATGCCCCCCTCCGATGATAAAGCGAAGGCGATACATTCCGTTCACGTCCCTGTGGACCGTGTCTGTGTGCTGATTGCAATCCTCTTTGTATGGCGTCACCTACTTCTTTATTCTTTGTGGCTTCTCTCGTCTCGTCTGCTACGCGTCTGCCGTGTACCATATATTCGTACTGTACACAGCGCGCGGGATCGTGTTCTGATTGTGAATCTAATCTTCTGCTCTCTTATTGTCTCCTTTGTTTCTTTTTATACTTCATTGGCTCGAATAGCTACCCCAGCTCATGCCGACGCTTAGTTATAACGATGTGTAATGACTATTTTATTATATCGATTTCGATTCAAATACCGTCACTCGAAATCTTTCAAACCGGCAAATATTTAAAATATTCTCGGTAAGCTTGGTTTTAGAAATCTCGAGGCGTCACGAGTTCATGATCGTGTCATTAATTCGTAGCGCTCGAGAGTACTGCCATGCTCCGTTTCGAGACACGTTTGTATGAATAGGTGTTAATATGCCAAACGCCACGATTTAGGTACGCGAACAGAAATTCTTCCGTATTGGATTCACAGTTTCTTCCTTGGATTTACAGTTTATTTTTATCGCGCGGTACAACTCCGCGGAGCTCATCGATGATTCAGTTCGTGTTATGGCAATTCTTCTTGCTCGCGCTGGTAGATTTTCTCTTTAACAAATAACCTCCCCCACGGCGGTGCGGGGTGTAAAGTTGTATGTGATTGTCATCAAAATTCAAAAAAATTCTTTCACCTCGACTCTTGTAAAATATTTTATCGAAAATGAGAGAATTAATTAATGCTTTTTCAGTCCCCAACTACTGGTTTATATTGGAAAAATAAAATCAATATTTATCCTTTAGGAGCGGTCGCTATAATGACTAATCCCTGGAGTGGGCCCACGTGGCCGCGTTTCCTGGAGCCCGGCGTTAATCAGGGCTGTCGCGGACGAGCCCCGCGGGTGACATTGTGTCCACCCCGCCCGGTGATAGGCAGCAGCCAACCGGCCCCGCGGTACCCTTTATCTTGTCGGCTTAGCCCACATGGAACAGGCCGGAGACCATTGATTGGCGTTATTCCCTTTTTCACATACTTACTATTGCTCTATCCCCAGATCCGTGTTACTTTGCTTTTTGCAATTTGAAAACAACACACTTCAATTGTCGGTATGTTAATTTGTTGTACTGCGAATACTTACACTCTTCTTTACATTATAATGGTTCTGTGGGGCCAGCAGTATATTTTTAAATGATCTAAATCAGACCTCGTTTAAAAGGAGATTCGCTTTATCACGATACGATAATTTCCCGTTTTGAAATAGCTTCCTTGTATTTATATTGTCACGGTGGTGAGCCTATTGTGCACGCGTCACCGTATCGATTTATTGTACCTTCTCCTTGTACCACGTAACAGCCAGCCCCCTCCCCTATATATGTAATACTATAGTTACAGTACAGTACAGTGTTGCAAAAGAAGGGGGCCCGAAGACCCGGCAGTGCACAGTGCCCAGTGCCCCGGTGTCCGAGGAGCACTTCCGCCTGCTTACTGCATTGATTCATTCCCTCGTGCCACATTGCGCCGCGCTGCCTTCTCCATTTCTCAAACAAAACATAATCACGGAATAACGGAATGAGGGAAAATGTAAATCGCATTAACTCGACGAAGAGAAACGAGAACATAATATGGCATGCATAATCCGAGTCATTTAATTTAAAGGCGGTCTTAGGAGTGTGCCGTTTAGTCCGAAAGCTCCACTTATCTTCAGCCAGGGATTGTTTGCAGAACAGAACGATCTTAATTGGACGCTTGCTCTCTCTAAATGTGTTTGCAGTAATAACGCTACCGTTCCGAGTAATCGTCATTCAAATTGAACCTTTGTTTAGTACAGCGTTTTCTCTTTGCTCTTCACACTTTTATGAATAATGTTAAAGGTTACCTTTTTTTTACTTTTGTAGATGAAAATCTATACAAAGTTCAAGCGTTTGCAGTTATTTTAATTGATGAAGCTCTTATAATTTGTAGATAACTTTTGTATTTATTATTATTATTTATTGATGTTTACAACTTCATTAATTAGGCACTTACTTTACTGCTAGGCCCTGCGGGCGGCTTTTGGTTCCGCTTCGCCCAGTTAGTGTTTGTGACCATTTTATAAATCCAATGGGAACTGGTTCCAAAAATAGCCCGTTCCTCGGGTCCACTGTCATCCAGTGATGGCTAGTCACCGGAACAAAGTAATTGGGACAGGCAATGATGTCATATGTAATATACAGCCGCTTGATACAACTAAGCATTACCGTTAATCTTTCCTTATCCGGAGAGATACTACAAATTCACAAATTCGTAGTACTTACATCTGCCAGGGGCACGTCCCCATGCGACCTGCTAACGAAAGTCGCTCAAACTTTTGACGAATGCTTGATTTCGAAACCGAATTACAAAGGTAGCTTTGTTTGAAATGTCTCGTACACATATGCTATTTGTGGCGCAGCGCGTACGGCGTGGCGTCAGACATGCACTCGAGGCCGGGTTCTGAAATTCAACCACGCAGACGTTAACGTATTAAAACTGTTCGATTGTTTATAAATAGTTTGTAGGTATTCCACGTTACGAGATTTTTAAATTTCTGATTTTCTCAGGGTTCTGGAAATATGGATAAATTCAAGAATGTAAACATTTTGATGACTTAGTTTTGTTTGGTTAACTTAGTCGACTTTTGTTTACTTAGTTGACTTTAGTTTACTTAGTATATTTTGCCCTGAGGA
This sequence comes from Limnephilus rhombicus, assembly GCA_929108145.2. Taxonomy (NCBI): domain Eukaryota; kingdom Metazoa; phylum Arthropoda; class Insecta; order Trichoptera; family Limnephilidae; genus Limnephilus; species Limnephilus rhombicus. The sequence goes on from OV815272.1 coordinate 29,937,526, forward strand.
AAGATCGATTGTTCGAAACCGGTCGGAGTGTAAAAAAATTGATTCTAACAAAATAATATTTTTTCTTTATTTTTAATGGATAACCACAAAGTTATAGTTGCGTTCAAAAGTAAATATTTTGCCTTTGCGTAATGTAAATTAAACATGGCTAGCAGGTAGGCAGTGTAGGCACACCTATGTTTATTAATACACGGGAATGTACGAGTATTTTTATGAAGGTTTAGCAGATTTTTACCGGCTCTCAAGGCAACGATCAGCGGATAATCGCTGTTTAATCTCTACTGGTTATGTTAGTCTGTGTATCACAGGAAGGTCTGTAATGTTATGTACATAAATACCTACATTTGCCACGGCAAGGGATATCCGTATGTTGTTTAGCGTGCACACACCACACACTCACCAGTATTATGTTCCGATAAACGTTATCTTTTTGTTATTTGCTCCCATTGTGAGCCTATGGTTGTTATTTATTATATTACCCGATCTCCCTTTTGATAATATGTCTTTTAACACATTTGAGATAAACCATCGAATCCACGTCATCCCTAGCATGTGAAATGTGGGGATTTGAACGTCAAGAGGCCACTCCATTAAAATTAAGCAAAGGTTGGATGTGGGTTCGGCTAACTTAACGTTCTTTTTTTATTTTTTATTAAATTCTCTAAGTTTCTTACAAGAGCTTATGTAATTTTCACTCTTTCATTTCTGATATCGCAGCAGCCGAGTGCCGCTACCTTGAAAATACCCTTAATAAAATATCCAAAAAAATATCTCACTCGAGGGCGAAATAAGGAACGCGCGTAAAAACTCGGAACACTAAAATTTCTCATCAAATTCAAATGGCTTGCTCGGGCCTCGGCTCCTACATATTTCATGGTAGGCGGGGGGGAGCACGAGGCTCCCCTGGGCGGCACATCTCAGGTGCAATTCGGCAGCCCTCGGGCCGATGGAATGGCCGACCTTTTCCGCCCGCCCGCCTTTTCCACCCGAATACCTCCGCCGTTATTCTTCTTCTTCTCTCTTCGAGTGTTTCCCGCGCGGCCTTGACCGCCCAACCGCCCAACCGCCCAACCGCCCAACCGCCCAACCGCCCAACTGCCCAACCGACACCCCCGATACCGAGATTGGATTATTTTACCTCTACCTGGATTCTAATCATACTCTCCTAAACATTCATCAAATATTACGATTCCTTGTAACGGTCGCCCCATAAGGGGTAATCGAATGTTTTATCATCGTATTAAGCTTTATATGAATTTTATTAATACACTTCGCAAAATTTAACCTGTAAAAATAAAATAGGCTGTTTGAAGACCTACAGACGATATTTAGGACGACTAAGCAATAACTTTACTTGCGACATGGTATGTTCAAGTAAATTGTACATAATAGGTAATAATAATATACCTATTGTGCCATGCCTTCGAGCCGAAACTCCGCCAAGGGAAATAACACGAGTTTTGGCAGAGATCACGCACGTCCCCGATTAATCCAGCCCGCCTTTTAATACGTTTGTTTACCTAATTTAAATTGATCCACCACCCCCGGTGTTTCCCCGTCACGCCACCCGCTCCCTCTTTCTTAGCATTCCTCAAACAATCAGTCATCAGGAGGAAGCTTTGATGGATAAATAGTGGAAGCCTAATCACTAATCAGTAATCACCATGCAGACATGGCTACCAGAAGTAGGCCGGTAGTTTTTGGTAGCACGACTCGATGCTGCAAGAATCAGATACACGACACTAAACTAACAACTAGTATTTGCGTCTGACTGCATGACTATCGTGATTCTTATCTAGTGCAGCATTATTCATTGGAGAAATAAATCAATATTTGAATCGTGTCGAGATTAAGAAGTGGTTAGACTTGGGAAAATGGAGCTTCGTTTCTTTGCGAGCTTCTGGTTCAAAGCACTTAAAGCTGTACTATGTTATGTTAGATTGTGGGTTCTTACATAACTCACTAAATTACAGCCATAAATTATTATTAATCTGAGGAAATAACACATTCTTGTCGTGGCTTAAATTTGATGAATGTGTAGGGTTTGATAGCAGTATATAGGGATAGGGTATAAGACGCTGCTTATATTATTATTTGAATGGATGTGAGCCGCGGCACGAGGTTTACACAATGGTCCCAATCGTTTCCCTTATTCTGTCTGACATCAATCACAATCTACCCTGGTATACTCTGTAAATATCTCCATTTCCCGATGCGGAATTGGCAGACTCCCCCAGCCTCCTGTCTCTGCCTCTGCCGAAGAATTGCCGCGGAAACAGAATAGGAGTTGGCGGGAATTCGCTTAATAGAAATCTTTTTATAATCAAACTGCCAAATGATCCGTGAACGTAATGAACTCCGCTGCGGCCCTTTGTCCGTGGAGATCTATGGTCTGGTGGGTTGTTTTATTGGAATCGTTTCCTTATTGGGTACTATCCCATATTGCCAAGAGTGCACCTATTGATACGCTGATTGAGCACAAGATTGCCTTCGATAACCGATCAAATATATCTACTCACTCATCGTTACATTGTCTTTCTAGAAGATTGAAACTACATACACTGTACTGTATGGCATATAAATACACATTGCTGTCTCGGATTTTGTTCCAAGCTACGTTTAAATAATTAAATATTTCACTAGAGAACCAGTATTAGAAATTGATTTAATAATTTTTTTTTACTTTTATAAAAGCTTAGGTTTCACGTTGCTTTCTACGAGTAATTTAAAATAAGTTTCTGCAATATAATTGCACATGTGATCAATGATGACTCTACAAAAATCATATTATTCTTCAATAGTATCGCAGAAGTACTTGAGTCCCATTAGGATACCTGTCAGATGCAAAGGTGAACGGTTTTTAAATTGGATGAAAGCTGCTGCAACGTGTAACAATAATCATCCATTCCGTTTACATTAACTCGCATCCACCTTGGGTGGGCCGGAATAATTCCTCTGGCGGACGTTTTTCTTCAATAAAATTCATGAAAGTAGAAAGTTTTTATAGCGCTTCGGAACATGTTATTCGCGGGCGTGATGCGGAAGGCGGCTCGGATAAAGGGAACAGTTTGCTCGCCAAGTATCGCCCCTGTGAGGACTATCTGCGTAATGGGGTGCGCGACGCCTCCTGTATTCACGAATCCTAGCGAATGCCGGAAATGTGCACTTAATGCGGTGCCTCTTGTTAAAATCTCACGCTGCAAGTAATCCGGTGTCAAACAGAAATAATTAAATGTCACAAATCTCACAAACTGTTTTGATCGCGGAATTTGATGCCGCTTATACAGATAAATAATTTTAAACATACCCTTGCTTGTGTAGTGGTATTGTACCTGCTGGAAGGATAAATAATAATTTTGTTTTTGTTGGGAAACTGAAGAATGCATAAAAAAAACATTAAAAGAACATTGTCGAATTGAATCGCGAGTCTATTTTCGTACGGAATCGATAAAGTTCGCTACGTATCCAGTATCTTTGTGCATTTGCGGGGTAAAAGGGGACTGTGGGCGGGTTATGTAGTTTCAAATTATGTAGTTTGAATTTTTTTAAATTTATATTCAAATGTGTCTTTCAAACGATTTCCCTGTTCCTGTGTAGACACTTGCTATTATATTACAAAATTTGAACTCAAATCGTTTTAAGAGTTTGCTTATCCCTTTTTTATATATTTTTTTATATAAGTTTATTTAGGAAACATACAGTTTTATATATAAATTCGTTTTACATTTAACAGTGAATATATAGTACAAACCGATTAAGTTCCATTTATGATAACTTTTGTTTTGGTTATAGATTAGGAAGCAGTGAATATTAAAAGTCATAATATTACGTAGTATACGTGAAAAAATAATAAATAAACAATATAGAAATAACAGGTTTGAATTAAAAACATTGTACGTTTAATTTAATATAATAGGGTTTGGCGAGTCAATAAGACAGTTCACAATCTAATCTATCAATCAATCTATATATATATAGTAATACTTTATATACAAATTGAATACCTACCTCATTTTTTCTCTGTCACTAAAGAGCAATAGGGTTACACTGATGATTTTCAAAATTATACCATAGGTGTTTCAAAAATTTTATTTGAATATTTTCAATTCGGTTAATATAAGTTTGGTGTTAACGATTCCAAATGACAGATGCAAATTAAAAATCGAGATGAGACCTTACATGTGCCGTAAATAGTACAAGTGTAAAAGTTTTTATTGAATGATCTCATTTGTTTCTAGACTTTTTCTAAGATGTGTTCAATATAATCTAAATCTTTATATAGTAATTTAGAGTCAAGTAATACTCAAAGGTCTCCGATTTTTTTCTACTCCTTGGAGATAAACGTGTTTCAGATGATAAGGAAGGATGATTGGGTGACTTTAATTAATATTCATTAATTTTATATCTTCTTGTATTTTTTGCAATCATCTACTGATCATACGTATTTGTATACTTTCATATCTTCAGCTGAAATAATGAAACAGAATGACTGATGACATGTTTGATTTGGCCCTAAATGGGAACCTTGAGGTACTCTCGATGGAATAGTTATTATCTGTGACATGTAACATTTTAGGGCAACAGCTTGGCTTCTATTTTTAATGTAAGATAAGAACCATCTGAGAAGATTTCCACTTATACAAAGCATTCAACCATCTTTCACTTGATACAAAAATTGAGGGGATCAAAAATAAATTCAAATACAAAATTAATAAATAGATTAAAGAACACAAAAGCAATATTACAAAAAATTTATAACATTTTAAAAATTTATTTTCCTCAGGGCCTCCTGTATGGAGTTAATGTAAAAAAAAAAATAACATAAAATAATAAAACATATACACGTAACACACTACCATTATAAAACACACAATCGTAACTCATAATGTATGCCGATTTTTTTTTCAATACCGACTTTATACATTTTATAAAAATTTATTACTTCATCTTTTTAATTTTTTTTTTATAAAATGGGTTAGCCACTCCGTTAGGCCAACATTATCAAATTATGTTGTCAAATGTTAATTATTCTACCAAATAAATATCAACTTTTTCGAGATTATTTAAAATAATATCACTATTCGCCTTGTTGAAAGCCTTAGAAGAAGCGGTATAGACGGAGTCATCACATGAAGAAAAGTTTCCGTGGAACATGTTATTAAGTATATCATAGGAGATTTGTTTCAATTTCACGAAAATCTTTTGTTGAGTTCTAAGTAACGAGAATGTGTGATAATATAATCAGAAAATTGTGATAAATTTTTTAATGATCTTGAAATTTTAGTTTTTCTTTGATGGTTTTTATCAAGCAAGATGCAAGCAAGTACGAGATATTTTGGAGACAGATTAATGGTCGATAGCTTTATTGATAATTTCATAGCATTTATCAGTAGCTTCTTCCATGCACATTTTACTGAAAAAGTTGTTCTAGTAATTAATTAATTTTAATATGATCATAAAGAGTAACTAATCAAGACTTTCCGTGGTAAATATTTTAAACTAGGGTCTGTGTAATCGTCGGTAAGAAAGGGAGGATAGTAGGGCAGTAATGCACAGTTCAAATATTTTATTACTGGATCGAGAAAGCTTTTGCTTAAATCAACCACGTTAGAAAATCACGTGAGTGCTGGCTTCATCGGTGACTGGTTGTGAAATCATTTAATTTAAATAAAGAATTAGAATCCAGACAAGTTTTGAGACATTGTAGTCTCCTATAAGTATGAAGTCATCATCGGAATTATTTAGTCGGAGATACTTGTAACTAGCGGATTCAAAATGATTTATAACATTGCTAGTATGTTTGGCGCCGGCCGTGGGGATTGTAAGAACAACAAATATATTTTTTTAGTGTCAGTAGAAGTAGTAGTGCTTACCCATATGTCTTCAGCTTCTTGTATTGACCAAGTTATCCGGTGAATGACGTTATATTTGGATTGAACGCCAATAAGAACCCCCCCTCCCAAGGGCTGGCCTGTAAGACTATAATGTCCGTCACCTCTAAAAACGTTATCTATCTAGGAGTCATGTTTGTGAAATGCGTATAATCTCAAAGTCATTATTTATAACTTATAACGTTATAACGAAACAAGAAAGGGATATGAGATAAAATAAGGGAAATTTTTATTTTTTTTATTTTGTGTGAATCTTGTCTATTGACGTTATTATTTAGGTTCAAATAATAATAGCTTTATTGGGATAAATTAGCAATTATAACAAAAATTCTATAAATAAATAAAATAATATAATTAATTATAATGTACAGTTGTATATAAATTAGATACATAAAATAAGCAATACAACATAATATATACATAATTGACTGTCCTAAAACGGGTATCCTCCTAGTTGGCAATCAAAAAAGTATAATCTTGTACTAAATAAATAAAACTGTAGGTAGGCAATACATAAGGAATAATATATCTGCATACGAACTACTATTTTTTTCTTAATCTAACAATGATTGACTCAACTTTTCTTTTACTCTCCCTTCGATAGAAAAGAAAGATGTTAGAGTCTCTCTTCATTCTTTTGTCATGTATTGTGTTCGCGCCGAAGAATTCCATTTCATCACGGTATAGTTTCCCGTGGCGATTCTTTTTTTTATTTTTCAATGATTCCTTTGTGAACGAGGAAATATCCGGTGGTCATAATAATTTTTCGGACACCTGTTCTTTAAACGATTGACAATAGGAACGTGATATTTTTTCAATGTAAAATTTTTAGTACCAAAGAAAATGGACAAGATTATATTATTATAATTAATATTTAGTTCTTTTAAAAAGTGATTTTCCTACTCTTTTTACTCTTTTCGCTTTTCGTGTTCTACTATTTATCATCTTTTATAATCCCAGCTTTGACATTAAATGTCAATTATTGAAGCGTTACTTATATGTTCTGGAATAAATGCGCATAGCTAGTATGTTGTTCGGCCGGGCCCCCTAAGGCGAGCTCTCCCTGCGATCGCATATTCATGAACGTAAAAATCCTCCGCTAAAAGTTTGCGTCGGACCTAACTGCTTTTTTTATTTATGTCCAATTTTATTGGACACGAGTACGTTATGTTTCATAGCCTGGAACGTAATAACCAATTCCTCGGGACTATGCATGTAGCGCCCTCCTTGCGCGTACCTCCCCGGGCGCCTCGTGTATACTTAATGCTCCGGCGGGCGCAGGAAGCAGCGACACCAGGCAGCAAGCAGCAAGCTCTTCCCCAGCCAAAACTATCCACCTTCGAACTTTATTCAAATTGTTTTCTCCGTCAGTAACAAAGAAACTCGAAGAACTGTCAAAGAAAATCTTTAAATTAATCCCATCTGATATATTTTTTTTACCGAAATCATTTTATCTGTAAACAAAAACAAACCGTTGCTTTCAGATAAGATTAAGGGTGAAAAATCAAGCAAGTAGAAACATCAGTTTGTGTGTAATTCCCGTATTCCCGGAAACCGCGAAATAATAATATCGGGATAGGAGGTGTGTTGCTCCCCCTCCCAGCGTGGAATAAATGTACCGTTTTATAATCTACCCACCCCTTCTCTTCCCAAGACATGTATCACGTCCCGCGACTGATATAAAATGTTATTTCCTTTTCGGCAATTTGGCAATTCCTCGAATTATGATCATTTCGTATATTCGTCGTTCCAGGTTTATCCTTACAGGTGGTGTGCCTATAAACTTTTTCCGGATCGTTCCAATTTGCACGATTGATACCGCGAATGATTTATGCTCGTTCCTTTAAAAGGGGTGTTTTGCGCGTTGTGTTTAGTATGTTCATTAAAACGCGGTTCCGCCCTTAACGGTTATGATGTCCGGGAGTGTGATGACCGCGACTCACCGCTCAACGCTCACCGGGGACATCCATATTTCACTCCATATTTACACACCTCTTATCTCCGACTAAGCTGCGAGCGTTTCCCGCCATCGCTCCCCGTGGTACCCCCATTACCCCATTACCCGGACAGCCAGACCACTGACAGCGCGCCACAACCACCGCTATGAGCCAGTCGCCGTGGGCTGTTTTGTTTCGATTGTCCAGTGAATTCTAGCAAACATTTTGGCCTGGTTTCGTTTCGTCAACGCGTTCTAGCGAGATGATTCTATTACTGAATCTGGAACAGCTCAATGAACCAACTGTTTTACTTGTAATATTTTTAATGTCTTTCTGTAACGAGCTACAAAATACATCAAGGCTTTTTTTTATTCAATACTGACATCTTTTATTACAATGACCAGTTCATCGGTTATAGCATTTGCCCTTATCGTCTGTAGAGACGTGTAACTATACACTATACACTGTACCACTGTACGTATATAATATTATATGATATCGTTCCGTTGTACAGCCGTAGCCGCCACATTGGTCTGACGTTTGTAAAAATGTAACACGTTCTTGGTGTATCTGATACCTCCCTCACTTCACGTGGGGTTGGATAAATCTACGCTCTACAGTATTCCCCTCAAAGTTATCTCGCTTTTCTTTTTACCTAGCTTTACCATTCATCAAAGGATTTCTCGCTTTGGATTTAACAGTTTTCACTGAACTCATTTCCACATACTTGCTGTGCTAATATTATAATTGATAAGTATGTAACTATTGCCTTTGCGTGCATTTATCGTTAATGGAAAATAAAACTTTCTGAAATGTTGTTGATGCTACTTGTTGCTCTGTATCATTATTAACATTCTTTTATTCTAAAATAGTAGTACAATCCCTTGTCTGAGATATTGTACTGCGCCTGGTTGGTGGTTGCTAGTTGGTGGGGAGGTGGGTGGGCAGTGGGCACACTCCCACCCCCTAGAAGGTGGGAGTGCTGACTGTGGACTTCCTCCGACCTGAGCGCAATTGAACTTCTCCGCACACCGCCTGAATGTCTAATTGCTGAGCTGGAACCTTTTCTCCTCCACTCTCCCGGTGGCTTTGTCTGTCGGCCGATTTATTCTATCAACTTAATCCTCGATAGTCTTAAAAATACATTTACTCTTTGTTTGACTAATTCGAAAAAGCGAGGATTTGCTAGTTCATGGTAATCGAATTCTTTCATTGTTTTTATAAACGCCAAGTTTTATATATTATTATCTTATCACTTAGCCTTCGGCGTAGTAGGTCTTGATAGTGTAGGGTTATATATACATATAATATAGACATTACAGCCGGCAGGAGCCAAATAGCGGTGAAAGCCATTAGGGCCGGCCGCGGCCAGGGAACTGCCCCGTGGGGAGCCCTAGCCTCAAGGAAACCAACAAGTTATGTCCTAACTTGATACCTTTCCCATCATTATTATGATCAAAAAGCTTTTATTAACAACTACCGGAACTAGCGTCACTCGAACAACCTTCAACACTTACACTTTGGGTCGATGACTACGAACACTAGAAGTTGAAAACTAAATACATTATACATAAATAAGGAACTCCAGTGCAAAATATTATGGTTCTAAAAAAACATGTTCATATAGACCAATAAGCGCTGATTCTGAAAATATAAATAATATTAAAATCAGATTTAAAAAAAAAAATTAAAAAGTCCATTTTTAATCGTGCATCGAAATACACGGTCAAGTTGGTATTATTAAAATGTTTAGTGGTGACGTCATTGCTCACCATAATTTTCAAGTCTTTGTATGGGAATGAATGACACAAGCCAAATAGCCAAGCCAAATACCTGTTGAAAATAAAACAAACTTTTGGTGAGTGATGACGTCACACGATTCAGTACACATAAGGTGGTTTTCAGGGATCTTGAAAAATTAAAACTTGACAATTATTTTAACTATTAAACCTAACTTAAAAAAAAAAATGCAGTTATTTAAGTTAGAAGGTCGTTATTCATTAAAAAAAATACACTGGAGTTCCTTATTATACGTTGGAAAAGGAGCTTTCAGTGCTGTTTGTACACACATACTAACCACTTGTGTTTAAAATAAGTCATAGTCAGTATATTTTTAATTTTTTTGCCCGCCTTATAATTGACAGTTTTAGGAGTGATGGGCTACGGTGCTACGCTACGCCATGCTACGATGCTACAATACAAGCTCCGTATTCTCCGCACACGCACTGTCGCACAGTCGCACAGTCGCACAGGTAGCTTAGCTAGTAGCTTCCCTGACATTTCCGTTATGGATGATACGAGTATTATAAGCTGAATTTAGTGCGCACTGCGTGGTATTTTGTGTGTCTCCTGAGATCCGTTTTGTATATTTAGTGCCTCTCACAATAATGGGATTCCCCTCGTGTGCTTTATCTGTGTGCTCATACACACTCAACGTGCGTTATGTTATAAACTTACCTATCAACTTTCTTACAACTCACTGACTATAGTCTCGTTTCTATTACTGTATTTTGTTTTTGAAAAGGTTTTGCAAAAAAAATGTTTTTTTTTGAGATTTTGATTAAAAAATAAATAAATCGAATACGTTTTTAGATTTTCCCCTCGAAAAGTATTTTCGTTATTTGTTTTTGAGGTGTTCTGCCGTGTTGCGCTACCTCCTTCTTTAGCCAACGTTTCGGAAAGCGTTGCATTATCCATTATCAGGGCAGATTCGGTAGATCAGACACATATGCCGGATCTACCGGATCTGCCCTGATGATGGACACCGCAACGCTGTCCGAAACGTTGACTAAAGTAGGAGGTAGCGCAACACGGCATAACACCCCAAAAACAAATGACGAAAAAATCGAGTACACTTTACACGCGGTAGAAGCGATACTTTACCAAAACAATCTCAACCAATACTTGAAAAGTGAGGTCATCATCAAAGCAACCAATGAGCGCAGACCAGCGTGATTTCCGTTTCATAACTCAACCAATAGGAGCCTTTAAAAGTGACATCATAATCAAGGCGGTCAATGAGCGCAGTTGTGCGTCGCAGGTGCAGTAAACGTCATTTCCGTTTCATCCGAAATCCAAATCATAGCGGAGCTACAAAAGTTTCACTTCAAAAAATCTTGTGAATTAATTGCTAATTGCAAAAGTAATATAGTAACTACTTAGTAGTTACCCCCCCCCCCCCCCCATACGCACAAGCCCAACTTATTTATGGGGGTAAATCAAATACATAGATTATGTAATTAATTGTTGTATAAAATTTATTGTAACTTATGGATCTTTATGCAAAAAAAAAAAAATTTAAATAGTAGTTTCTTTTTATCGAACCCGAAAACCCTCTTTAATTCTTGTAAGAAAGGTCTAGCATTCCGTGAATGAACAGTTGTTATCCGAGTTTTTCTCTCGGCAGTTTTAATTTTCGTCCGTCCTCTCAGTACCCCTTCCACCCGCGCCCTGTGGGTGGTTGGCTTCCCCTTTACCGACATCTCTTGCGGATTTCCCTCGGGAAGCGTTGCTCCCCCGCCTCCAACTATCGCTCCTCAGCGGCGTTTCACAAAAATTGGACCAGACCTGTGGCGGTCCTTTCAACGCGCCCGTGCATGTATAACTCTCCCTTTAGAGTCCCACACAAATGCTTGATCCCTGTTTCATAATGATTTGTCTGCCGAAAATCTTATACCCCGACAAATAGGTTTTCCTGGAATCCAATAATGTTAAATAAGCTTCTTAGTTGGATTTACTTTTCGAGTAAGTAAGCGAGGGGAGATTAGTATAATCGGTGAATGAATATTATACATACACGGAGATTTAAGATATACTAGATATTTAAAGTTCAAAATTATTTCAAAAGAATTTATATTCAGCTTAAATTATGCTATACAGGGTGTTAAGGGACGTACTTGACTTACTTTAACCAGTGATTCCTGACATTATTTGGAGTAAAAAATGCAAATGAAATTTTGGTCTCCGGTGACATTTTTGATGTTTTTTTTTATTTTTTCTACAAAAACATAAAAAATGGTAGTTGTTGAACAGTTGGAGGCGAGGTAAGGGGTTCGTCAGACACCCTGTATGCGTAAGCCACGATTGTAACACTAGAATATTTTTTTTATTATTATTTATTTAGTTAAAGATTGTACATTTATATACAATAGCTGTTAAAAACCCGCTCCGCAGGTTTTTACTGCTAGGCCCTGCGGCCGGCTTTTGGTTCGGCTTCGCCCAGTTAGTGATGTTGACCATTTTATAGATCCAATTCGAACTGATTCCAAAAAGAGCCCGTTCCTCGGATCACGGATCCACTGTAGCTAGTCACCGGGACAAAGTAACCGAGACAAAGCAATGACGTCATATGTAATATATAGTCACTTGATAAAACATGTATTACCGTCAATCTTTATAATTTTCATAACCGGAGAGATACCATACCACATACCTATTGACAAATTCGTAGCAGTTATATCTAGGGGGAGACGTCCCCGTCCGACCTGCTGACGGAAGTAGCGACATCTTGTGTCGAATTCTTGAATTCGAAACCGAATTAGAACAGTAGCTTTGTGTGAAATTCCACGTACACCGATGTTATTTGTGGCGCGGCGCGTATTGCGTGGCGTCCGACATGCACTCGTAGCTGGGTTCTGAAATTCAACCACGCAGACGTTGCGGTATTAATACTGTTCGATTCGATTATTTATGAAATGTTTTGACTGCCCAACTAGGAGGATTCCCATTTTAGGACAGTCGATTAGGATGAGTATGAACATGTGGATGATGATTTGTACAAAAAAGAAGGAGAATTAACGAAATAAAAAGAAGAGAAAGAATAAAATTTAAAATAAAAACGTAATACGTAAGTATCTATTCACTGGTAAAAGCTGATGCAATAGCTCCTAAATTTTCGATCTCTACCTACTTCGGAAATTATTAGTCAAATTGTTGACATTATTTTTTCCCAGGAATTTAAAACGCTTAATTTTCAAATGCGATTTCTTATTTTGAATGTTTAACTTTAACTGCAAATGTATGTATTTCTATGGCAAAGTATGGCGTGACCTCCCTTACGCTATCTCTACTCCATAAATCCTCTCGTATCGGGACACACCTTCCTAAATGTATTCATTTGCAATCTCACAGGGAAGAGCGTCACAATTTTATGCCTTTATAGCTATAAGTGCCTTGATAACGACGTTACCAGCACTTATAAAATAGGACATTAAATTTATTTTATAATTGGGTTATACGTTATCCTGTAAAATGTATCGGCTAGTTTTAGCTGAGATACTTCCCTCAGAACACAGCAACCTTTATAAGTTAACGATAGCGCTTCACAGTTGGCAGTTCGCAGTTCGCAGCTATCCCGTTTCCCCGCTGGGCAGCAGTAGGATGACATCATATTTTTTGTTATTTCATCTCGCGTGACAATTTGGTGGGTGGCGGGCGCACCCTCACAGTTCTACTCGCTCGCTCTCCCTCGCACCCGCACCAGGTATGACGTTGACGGTCTTTTCAATTACGCGTTTTATTCGTAATGCTTCAGAGACGGGCCTGCTGCGGTAATCTGTATGGGCCATCATCACGCTCGGCCCGCTGACCGCCGCCACCATCATCCCCGCCCTCTGCCCTCTGCCCTCCTGGCATTATCACCGCCCAAACTCTTCCCTCACCGTCCCTAAAGCTTCAACTTTACTGTCCGTTAATTAACAATTAAATTTAACAAGGAGGCATAAACGTTCCCGGAGCTTTTATTTTTAATCTACTTGTAGACATTATTATGCGCGAGCTCGTGTGCAAGCCGAATTATCATTACGCCGCAGCCGTACCGGTTACCTCGAATGGCAGATGACCGGTGTGCACCGTGCAGCTTTCCTGGCCGCAGTTTTGTTTCGGCTGAAGGCTTAATCAGTCTGCGGTTGTCCCAGGGTGTCCCAAGGGTGGCACTAATTGACACCTAACCTCTGGCCGGATGGTCTAGCTATATGAATAACACATAGAACAGGTGTTTCCGCAGCCACGGAGAGCTCCATCGGAATTATTACACGGCTGCCTGGGCCCCTGGTGGCTGTGACTCTAATTTATGCAAATCGTCCATACGCGTTTATAACTTGGATATAAAATCTTGGGTTGAGCACGTCACACCGAGCGGCGGGATAACTACTTACCACTTTATCCCATTCATTTAACTACAATTATGTTTCGAAGTTCCAACGCCTTTCAACGGAAGTTGCTTAATAATAATAATTATAATAAATTAATAATTGAAGTAAAAACTTCTTTAATACTGTTGTGATTTGAAACTGACACTAAAATGAGACAAACACATACATCTTATCGTAGGATTTAGCCTGCGAGAGAATGAGAGAGTATTATCAGTCTCATCTTTGTGCGGTGCGGTGCTTCGTAGTGCTTCGTAGTCTCCCCATTCTTATCTACTTTTGTTTTTTTTGAAGGTTTCACTTCTACCGCGTGCGAATTGCACACTTTTCTGAAAATCATTTCTAGGGCGCTGTTCAAACACATACTTGCCGTATATGTATGTATGTATGTTTCATTGTATTATGCAACAATCCTTAAATGTTTCAGATTGTTAACAGTAACAAATTCAATATACACTGCCCTGTAACTACTTGATAGTACCAACTTACTCCTTTTATATATATGTAATTGTTGTGTACTTTTTATTTTTTATAATAATAATAACAAACTTACGTACACTTAATAGCAGAAAGAAAACTTTAAATTACATTTACAATTGAAGAATATTAACTATTTTTATATTAATTGCTAAAAAATGTTTTACACCACTGCCACCGGTACGTTTCTAGTATCTGAGCTGCACTGGAATTTGAGTAATATTGTGACAATAATTGCTGAATCGTATATTGTTAGCCTGAGCCCAAATACGAATCTGCTTGTTGAACTCCTTTCTACAATTTACTTATTCAATTCTTATACCTACTTGTTTTGGGCCTACTTATGTCTTTCATGCTCAGTTTATTATTTATGTAGGTACTACATACTAGTTATGATGCTCCTGTACAACTTACCAATGTTATGTAAAAGCCTTCAAGGCGTAAATAAATAATTTTAAAAAAAAATTAATGAAGATTAAATTCAAAACTTAACCACATTTAGGCATATTTATTTTGGGTTACTTATTGCTAGAGCACAATTCCATGCTTATTTTTTTTTATTTTAACGTTCTCCTAATAATTATTTTATTTACAAACTTTTCTTCCTTTTTCATAAATATGTGTGTAAATTTATTTTTAATAATATAATATTTTTTAATGGCATATTAATGAATACCTATCTTAACATCCCTTTACTTTTTCTTATTGCAGCTAAAAGTTCATCCTTAAGGTACCTGCAAGTTAGTTTGACGACAATGTTCCGCAGTTTTCCATTTTAATGCTCAATAGTACAAGTTACGTGGTCTATCAACATAAAATTATTTTAGCCTGGTATCCTGCGCCACGGCCTCTGCCGTATTGCGGGGTTTTCTTTGATTTTTTTATATTTTTTTTTTTATTACGTGCATCTATATAAAAAGGTTTACATTTTTTTGGCCTTGCCTGTTTCACTAGGAAATCCTGTGTCGAGACAGACTAGTTTACAAATATTAAATAAAGTACATTTTTTAATAAAGCAAAAATATTTGACAAAAATTTTCAGGTTGGTGGGTAGTGGTAACAATAATGAGATAGAGGATTATATTTGGGTGTTAATTATTGCACGACCTTTTACGATGATTCATTGTTTGATCAGGATTTTGTATTTGTTAATATTATACGATTGTCTTGTTTTGTCAGGTAGCTTATAGTATATTTTAGACGCAAATGTATTTGAAATTTCTTTGACCACATGTTGTGTTTGTATGCGTTCTTTTTTTTAAATATTATTTCATACAATTCTTGAAAGTACACTACTATGTTTTTTTTTACTACCATACTAGGCTAATGCCCGTGTTAAGGTAATCAATCTTTGGTTTTGTGCCGCGTGTTAACAATATTTTGGGTATTTTCATAAAATGTATGTGTTTTTTTTTTTAAACAGATAAGTTAAGATTGTTTTTGTGTAAATTTGTCGAATATCTAATACATGGATTTTTTTTTCAATATATCTATAGTACTTGTTATTATGGGAAATTTAAGAATAATTTTCATAATTAATTTTTGTGCCTTCGATAATAAATCTATAGATTGAATTGGTACAGTAGTTTACGACTCATGATTTGTCAGCAAACTATAAAATGCACAACTTATTACAATTTGAGTATAACTGCGATCATCGCCACCATTCACCATTTGTTGAAAGTCGATCTGCTGAAGCTGAAGGAGTGAATGTGAGTGGTGAGTGAGAAGTAAGCAGTGAGCATAGTCGCCGATTAGTTGGGTGGTTGGATAGTTGGATTATGTTATCGTATGGAGATATCGCTGCCAGCCGCCTATCGCCTACCCCTGCACGGAGACGCTCTGAGCGCGACTTTGTGTGAACACTCGTTTCCGGAGCGGTTAATTGTTCCCAATACGGCGCGCCGGATTGCGCGCAATTACTTTGCAAACTTTATCCGCGGGGGCGGAATATTCATTTCATTAGCCCCCCCCGGCCAATGCGAACAGCCAGCAAGCCCTCGCTTTCCTCTTCTCTCTTCTCTAACCCCTCTCCCCTCTAAACTCCTCGTGAAATAGTGGAGGTGGCGCTATCTGCTCTCTGCTGCCTTTTTGATCTATCGACGTGATTTATTTTATTGCCTCTGAGGAACTTCGAGATACGTTTTATAATTGATTGAATTTTTACGTTTTATATATCACTTTGTCGTTCGAATTTTATGTTACTCGCTTAAAGCATTGTTGCGATAAATGCAATTTCGTTTTTCCAGGTAAATATAAAATATTCTATATATATGTAATATATATATATTTATATTATAAATGAATCCTTGTTTCCCTTGGTCATGCCATAACTTCAGAACGACTTTACCTATTTAATTATTTTTTTTTGTTTTAAAGTTTTCTAATACTTTGTAGAAGGTTCTTACGGAAAGAAAAATTAAGAAAATTGCGCAGAAAATTGGATAATTTCAGAAAACTTAAAAAAAACGACTATTTTAACTTCGCACATTTGACAGTTCGCTCGTTTGATGCATGTGAATTTAGCAGGCAGCCGTTTTTTTTGTAACAAAATAATTATCTATAGCTTTTTTAAATTATAGAAATTTTAAATAGGTACCTATTTTAGGTACCAAATTAGACTGATTGTTCTTATAATACACAAACATGAATATTTGTAATATATGAAAAATGAAAATTTGAATAAAAAAATTGTAATAGGTGGCATGCGAGGTGTTTGAAAACTGAATATACTGGGACTGAATATATGGAACGCGTTAGGGGGGTTGGCGGGATGGGGAGTGGGAGAGGGGAGAGGGTAGACGGGGAAAGTGGAAGGAGAATGCGGGAGGGGAACGGGGACACACGGGAAAGGACATGCAGGGAGAAACAATTTATTTCTTTGAATATGGCATGCAACGCATGCCGGGAACCAGCTAGTGTTTTATATAAATAAATACTTTTTAATCACCTTTGCACGTCTGGCGCATGAATGAATGAGTTATTCATTGTGTGAAACTGCAAACCGTTCCTCTGGTGTATTTCGCAGTTTATGAATGATGGGAATCTACTCAAGAGGGCGTGTGAAATAAAAATGCAATTATTAATATAATGTGATCCTTCAGCAAGTACCGCATCGTAATATGCGAGAGGTTTTGTATTGTATTAAATAACGTCCTCAGTCCAACCGATGCGATGGACATTGGACAGGGCTATGTGCGCTGCCTTCCACCGCGTGTTCTATGTTAGTGTACTATACTGAGTACACACAGGATCGTGACTGAAACTTTCCTACAAGCATTAACAACACTGGCCGGATTATTTTATATCGCAACTATATACTTTTATTACAATGTCCCTGGGAGGGAACGCGCGTGCCTACATCGCGGAACTGTTGCTAACTTAAATATACCGATACTTTTACTCCCCATTCCAATATCATTCGACGGTAGGGCTCAATCAAACTAAGCTTTGAATTCAATTTCTTCAAGTTTCCATATAATATTTATTTTATTTGATAGGTCCTACATAGGCCATGGGGTTGATGACGGTTGGTTGTTTGTTTGGTTGTTGCTTGCTACATAGCGGGCCCCTTTATGGCGGCTGCTAGCGCTGTTCAGGGTACAAGCGTTCGGGCGGGGAAAGGAACAATTACAAATAATGGCGCGGCCATCTAGCAAAAAGCTGAACATGATATTTCCATTTCCCCATCCCCCGCCTCCGACCTCTGCCCCCAGCCCCGCCCAGCTCGTGACCTATCCGACGATGTATGCATCGCCTTAATGTTTCACTGAATAATCCTAGAGGTGTGTTACATTCAATTAATTTAATATAGCTGCAAATAATAATGAATGTTATAAAATATGGTGATGTAATGTTCTGCTAGAACTTCATTAAATGTATGTAACAGTAATAAGAGGTCCTACTTTAATATCAGATATCAATCAGTGTGGAAACCTTTTGGAGTTTAAATCATCCTCTATGATCGTGTAGCAATGAATCAGTCACGCCCCGCCTCGTGATGGAGTAGACGGCACATAGACCATGTCTAGTGTCTATGTGCCGTGTCTATGTGCTGCGCGCTATGTGCTATGTTCCACGGTGTCTATGGTTTAACTTTATGATCGAGGGATGGAGGTCCCGCCAACAAAGGAAAGTATTTCCCGCGCGATACCATCGCGGCTCGGAACAAAGGAGATAATTCCTTTTCAAGTTTCAGGCCTTTCCACTGGATCTGCGTGACTTGACAGCCTAAATATTAAACAAACAGTGATACTCCTGGCGGAATGACGTGATAATATTCCCATTTCGCTCACGCGACGCGACGTCCGAATGATCAATATTTGCTTCACCGTCCAAATCCGTCCAAAGATCCGTCACCGTCCAACACTGAATAACAAACAAACCGACAACATGACACTTCCGTACAATCATTTTACAGATTTGATATATCATATTTATTATTTGTGTCAACGTGAAACTTCGCGTTCAGCCGTACTTTATATTTTGCACATGTTGATATTTTGATTAACACCTTTTATTGACTACGCGCTGAAGAGAATTGGTCCAAGTATCAAAACAAATTTATCTCGATCATTTCTTTGATTTGAATAGAAATACACTCGAATCTAAGTAAGTATCTAACTAAGCAGTTGCAGATCTGTAATAATACTAATACCATTATTCGAGTTGCCGTTCGTCCTACTCCACAGTCCACACCATCTCAACTTTGTCGAGGGTAGATGTTTGTTTGTACATTATTAAGTTGTGTAATGAATGGTTTTAAGCCCTAGATGGTGTGTGGTGTCGCGCATTACTCAGCAAGGAATTCCTTCTTCTATTAAGCGCTATTGAAATTGAAATTCCTCCCTCCCTTTGACCGAGTTCCTGGTTCCTGCTCCACTGTTCCTGTTCCTTGATGGGAATATTTGAACTAACTTTCTCGTTTTATTTTTATTTTGTTGTACTGTGTTCTCATTTTACTGCATAAGCATTCGAATACAAAGTTGTGACATAGCTTTAAGTCAATTCTCCGCATATTTGAATTAACTGCAAAACAAGTTAATGGCATCAAACGACTGAATGCATTTACAAATGATTTATTTATAATAGATTGGTAATTATAGTAATTATAGTAATTATTATTTATTAAAACTAGTATTCGGATTGAATTGGAAATAATCCAGGGATGTAATAATAATGGGATGTAATAATAATGGGATGTAAATAATAATTCCTGTGCTACTTCCACATGGATGACGTAGATTCGAGGAATTAGCGCCTTATATCAGGATATCTACTCGTCTGACAAATGATTAAAATTTCCAAATTGAAAATCTTATTTATCTAATTTATATATCTAGGATTAAATTGGGATTGAGATTAAAGTATTGAGAATAATCGAATAATAATAAACGCCTCGTTCAGGAAAGAAATAATCAAAAACGATTATTTTCAGGCGTGGTATGATATGGACAATGGCTAACTGTCAAGTTGACTTTTTTTTCGGGTAGAGATGGTTGATGTTCCTGTCTCGGTTGTATGGACCCGGTTCCTGTTTTCCCCAAATTTGTAAAAAACCAACATCATTTATTATAATTGTTCACAGAATTATTCTATTTACCCATCCGTAATGGTTTTTTTTAACTTTAGAAGAAAAATTATAAAGAAACTGTTCCACGTTGGAACCGCAGTGACTACCTATTTCATTCCAAAAAAACAACATATTTTTTTTACAGATTTTTTTTTGGTATTTTCACGAGGTTCCTGAGAACGGGCAATCTGCCTAGCTAGGAACCAATATCCACCTAAAAGACAATGTACACTTGTACACATTTTGAAATATTTTCAGTTACTACGCAATATTATTACTATGTTATTTTGGCTATGTAAATGTATCTAAGTAATGTAATGAATAAACAAATAAAATAAAATACATTTTCTGCGAACCTTGATTCGAATACATGTTTTGTTTTTTATTCGTATTATTATATTTTATTCAATAAATTTGAAGATTTAACATCTCACATTAAATTCCGTTGAATTATTTTCATTCTATCAGAATTTTCTTTTACATTTGCAATAAATTTCTTGTAAAAAATATGTTTGTATGTATGCACACATAGGGTTGGTTGGGGCTGCGAGGCAGACAGAGTAGGTCCCGGGTTCTAGAGCCTATTGGAGACCTAACTGTAATGTAGTTATAATTAATTACCTTTTGTTTTCTACATTCGCGATTTCAGCTGCCGGTCATAATCCGAAAATTTTACGTACAGTAATCGATAATCATATTCTTTAAATTTCTTGCTTTCTACTTTTCATATTTATTAATTCTTCCACCTTCTAACTCTCTTATATTTTGTTCACCCTTTAACCTTCCATACGGTGGCGAGAAAATTCAATCTTATTTTGACTTAATTTGTACGTTGCGCGTCTACACGCGAAACGAGGCAGTATCTTATATTTTTTAAAGTTAAAACTCAGGCCTCGGGCCTATTTTATCGGAAGTTCAAAATATTTCTGGTTCGCAATAAAAACCGTTTTTGAAAGATGATGAAATACGCTTTCAAATTTGAATATTCGAAATTAACATTTATTTTTTTTAATGCAAACATAAAAAGTTTTAAAAATGGCTCGCCTTACGTTTGTCCTGAAACGAGAATCTCCTATTTGGACAGTCAAAGTTTTCAATGTACTGTGAAATAATTTCTGTTATGTAATAAATAAATCATTTTTATTACTTATTACAATTTACAATAACTGCACCGGCGAGGGCGATTGTACGAAGTGTAAATTATAGAATCGGATTGCAAACCACACAGCATCTTCAAAGATGGCATAGGCCCTGAGGAAAATAACTTCCCTCCTGTGTGGAGTTAATTTAAAAAAAAAAAACGATTTCAAAATTTGTTTTTAGATACATGTGTTTTTTTCTCGATCTTATTTGCACGACTTACAATGTTCATTTACATACTGAGCAGAAGGAGGTGACGTTACATAAAAAGTATTGTTAGATTGCTTAATAAAATGAAATGTATAAAAACAATCCAATGCCTCAGTTTCATGTCGCTCTGCAGGACGCTCAGTATCTGGTGATGGCATGACGTCACGAGTTTCCCGACTAGCTGTTCCACTACCACTATCTGTGCTAGAAATGAAATGAGTCCCCGAGCAACTGGTCGAGTGGAGTCAGGTTTCCGTCAGTCTCAGTTGCACCATACTTGTTCCGCGGAGCGTCTTCAGTCATGCGTGTGTGGCGCCACAATGTTTGTTTGTCTCTCCACCTACAACTTCCACATACAACACGGTACAACAGCTAGGATAGGTAACGGTGCGGCAACTTGACAATGCGGGCCTCCCAAGGATCAAACGGTGCCCCCTAACTCAAATAATATATTCTTCAAAGGTAGTCGGGCCTGAGAAGTGGGTTATTCGGAACCGTTTGCCACCTTTGTAAGTTGTGCCGTAAAAGAGGTGAACTGGGACTGTGAGAGTGGAGAATGGAGAATAGTGGAATGTAGAATGGGAGAATAGCTCGGTGGAAGGAAGGCTCGCGTGATGTGTATTGACGTCCCGCCCGGCGCCAGGTAGGCGCCGCCGCCCCCCCACCCTCCCCCACCCCGAGCCGTCTCATTACAAGCGCCATTAAATCGTATTAGATACACCGAGAGAATGATCGCAGGTTACGGGGTAGTGCCAGTGCCTCTCACTCAGACATTGACTCATTGGCTCGGCTCGGCCTTCTTTGTCTCGGGTCATTTCGTCAAACCATTTTCACTTTTTCATGTTGCTGCTGAAATTTTCAGCATTCCCTTGGATATTGAATTGTTTCGGCGTCAATCCTTTGTTTTGTTGATGGAGTCTTGAAAACTTTTTTTTTAAACTAACATCGACCGACCACGCACTCAGCTTTCTGAGAGTGCCTACAGCCTGCGCTGTACGTGGAAACTCTTTCAAAACAGTTTTGGTTATTTTAAGTTTTCATTTTGGTGTCTAGCAACGAAATTTATAAATTCAAGCCCCTGGAGCGCGTGGGGCCGCGGAACAAGAACTTCCTGGGAAAGTATCCTTTATTACCGCTTATCTGCACGTGTGGGCGATTCTTTCTCTTGTTATTTCCTCATTTCTCCCCTCCGAGGGAATTAGGCAGAAGCGGTGGCAGCGGGCAGCGGTGCTCTGATGCCTCCTGGACTGAACAAACCAACCAAACTGTTTATTCTTATTACCGCCCAGTTGATTTAAGCACTTTTTTTGCTTATTTTAAAATTGAGATGGCAAGTCTAAGCTGCATAAGCTCTGAAAATAAGGCTGCGCGTATTTTCTCCAGTGAGCTTGTCAGTGTTGAAAAGTATTTATTTAATAATACCCTTTTTCCTTTTTTTAATCTTACTTCTGAAGGAGAAGTTTAGCTTTTCCTATCGATTGATCTAGCTCAAAATAACCCAACGCCATTACCAAATCTATGAATATTACATTTCGAGTCGATGTTAGTTCTCATTTAAAGTGCTGGATTTTTCGTTGGTTATTTTCGCTATTTTAAATTCTTAATACGAAGGCTTCTCTTTAATTTATTGGAAACCATTTCCAAAATTCTTCGCCTTGCTTATCAACAGATCAGCAGATTTGTTTTTCCCTTGACAGCGTGGGGCGGGAGTGGGTGGTGAGAGTGGGTGGCGCCCGCCTCCCACTTCCAGTGATGATGAGCAGCAAATACAAGCCGACAGTTTGTCCCTTGTACTTGTACTGAATTGGCGCCTTTCTATCGTGTTCCGAGTTTCACGTCAACCGTCTAATCTCATTATTCCGCTATGACGGCCTTTCATCTTTGGGAAATCTTTTTTAAAATTTAAATGGATCGATAATATTTATCGAAAATTTAAGTGTGACGACAAATTTTGAAACTTTTGTGGTTAATCTCTGCGGTTGAGATCTTTTTCTTACAAATTCCTTACACTCGGCTTAATAATTATTCTCCCCGAATGGCATATCGTGTCTCATTTAATCAAACCGTGAAGATTTCTACGATCGTTTTCGAGTTGTAAGCTTTCTAATTGTGAAATCGTGACTTTATGTACTGATTTTATATTCGCCACTGAAAGTTGTCCGGCGCCGGCGGGTCTCGCCGGCCCCCCGCCGCCCACCCCCACCCCCACCAACCCCACCACCCCTCGGCGCACACACACCACCACTACACAGGCACTATGCCCCGGACGCGATCGTTTTCTTGGATTTTCCGACAATTTTCCCCATTCAAATGGAGGGATTACTATTCGCTCGGGAAAATGGGACTAGAGCAATCCTTGTAAATTAACCCCATATACGAAGGCTATAGTTTTCCAGCTTTGTACAATTTGTATTATCCTTCATATTCCTCACCCTTCAAGTTTAGATTAAACTAAAAGACCGGAGCTAATAAGAGCCTACAGTGGTTACAGGATTACTGGAGGAATTCAATAATGAAATGCGGTATTCTTATTACTTTTAACATTTTGCAATCGCTTCATTTGTTTCACCTTCAGCTCTATCTTTATCATATAGCCCCCGGCCTCGGCATGGCGCCTTCATGCCGGAAGGCGCTTTCTTATCGCTGGTGGGCTATGCTTTCACTGCGCACGTTGTTAGCAAGTTTGCAGCAATCCTGACTCGAAAAGAAAAAAAGCTTCCACCGTAGTGCTCCTGCCCCTACAGATATAGTAAGGCCTGCCCCTGCCGTACATGATGATGGGTTTTCGCCCCCTGGGCCTTCGCTAGTTTCGCCGTCCTGGAGCCATTTCGACGAAGACACGTTAGATATATTATGCATGCAGAGCTCTATAACCCTACGGGGAGTACTAGATTGGTACTGAACTCGGTACCACGTTTGTTCATATGTGTCGGGCTCGGAAAGGTGACATAGGTTGCGTGTTTTAAAATTCTTCCGATCGCTTTATTTTCAACATTTATTTCTATTAGATTGCTTCATTTCTTTTTTAGCTTGTATTGGTTAGGAAACTGACAAAAACATCTGGAAAATAACGAAGAGCTTTTGGGCAAAGGGTCTTTAAATTGCTTAGAAAATCTGTAATAAAATCAGTCTGCGATATTCTCGATGGTTGCTCCCTTCTACTAATTAGTGACCCCTTAGACGTGCCTCTTGATGAACCTTCGATTATCCAAAGGGCCATCCCTTTTATCCGACTTCTTTAATTTCATTAATTCGTGTGGGTACCTTCAAGGTACCGTATTTTTACAATTTACCGTTATCAGGACATTTTTAATTCTTAAATGTTCCGTGGGAAGTAGTTATTGCGGTTAATTTGTGGAATTTAACAAGAACCTTACTCAATTTATTATAATTTTAATTAATTATAAGACCGTGGTACAGCGGGCGGCCTCACCACCGCGCAGTGGAACTTATAAATGCCACAAAACTAAACTCGCTGATAAAGCGGTTTCTCAAAGTTTGTACTGCCTACTTAAGGTCTATTTTTTCTCGAGTTAATTTTCTTTCTCGAGGCTTTATCGCCCAAGACTTGTAATTATCGTCCTTCCCCTTTCCCTCCCGGGGGCCCCCTAATGACACCCCTCCCTCGCTGTCAGGGGGGAGGCACGTGACCCGACTACCAGATCTGACTTTCTTCCGCTGATTGTCAGTATCTTTGTGTGCCTTATTGGATATGATGAGCTTATACAGCCTTTTCCCCATTTTTTTCACGAACTTGGAATTTTCTTTGTTCATTCCTTACATATCTAGCTTAAACACATAAGCACTTCGGTTCTTATTATCTACAAACTACGCATCTTTACGGGAATGTTCATGTCAACTTTTTCTAGATGCTTTCGTCAAATGTAATCTTAAATGAAATGGTTTCTTAACATCTTTAACGTGAATCCATTTTATCGCGTTGTACTTAGATTATCGAAAAATACATTTCTTTTTGTCTGCACATTTAAGTTACGTAAGAATTTTTGTACAATATTTTTTTTTGTCGTTATGATAGAGTTTCAGGGTTTTGCTGCTCTAATTTACTTTTCTGTTTAGTTCGGCGAGTTAGTTTATAATTGTAATTTCCAATGCAGCGTATCGTGTCAGAAGATTGTCAACATAATACATGACCACGATCATCGTCTGTGTCGCGCTACATCCACCGCAGTGCACAATGCACGCTTCACGTTGCGCTTAACGCTGAAAAATGTAGCCTCTGTCCACCCGACCACCCCCTCCCGGTACAAACTCCCACCCCACATGTGGATACTATCGCCTGGCACTGTCCGCTGCGTGACGCGCGGCC
Organism: Limnephilus rhombicus; assembly: GCA_929108145.2. Taxonomy (NCBI): domain Eukaryota; kingdom Metazoa; phylum Arthropoda; class Insecta; order Trichoptera; family Limnephilidae; genus Limnephilus; species Limnephilus rhombicus. Next base: position 29,963,229 of record OV815272.1, read on the forward strand.
GTTAGGGGAATTTCATTTGTATCGAGTTCCTACCCGACCCGGGAAATTAAATAACAACACCTTGCCTAAAGATACAAAACACATCGTCGCTTCCGCTCTGAAAGCAAATGGAGAACGTAGCGCCGTTTGCTAAGTCCCGAGCATTTGATCTCGTACTCCGCCGCCGCAGACGCTATAACGCCGAGCCCCTAACGGCCTGTCCTCACGCGAAGGAATGCCAATTTCGAATGGAAATATTTACACCACAAAATGTTTTTTTATAACATTATGACTGTGGTTAATTTTTCGTATTGCGTTGGAGAATATGAGGTCTTCGTGTGGTATTTTTTGTTTGTCTATTTTCATTGCCTACTCACTGTTAAACAAAGCTCGGATTAACCAGATCCTGCCAGACTACACCAGTGAGCCCTGTATTGCTAGCATTCATAATATTGAAATCAACCAGCATCACATACAGAAACAACTTGAAAATTTAGATCCCAATAAAAGCGCAGGCCCAGATGAAATTCCCCCTTTCTTCATTAGCAAATGTGCGCGCAGCCTTTCTAAACCGTTATTCATAATTTTTAGTCGCTCCTTTAATGGGGGAATCGTGCCAAACACTTGGAAAACTGCATTTGTAACTCCCATTTTCAAGAACGGCCAAAAATCTGACGTTGAAAATTATAGGCCCATATCAAAGCTCTGCATTTTCAGTAAGGTTTTCGAAAAAATTGTGTACGACCAGATGTTTACAGCCTTGAGATCGTCACTTAACAACAATCAGCATGGATTTATGAAAGGAAAATCTACTACCACTAACCTAACGGCATTTGTCGAAATCTTACAAGACAGTATGGACCAACGCGTACAGGTAGATGCAATATATACAGACTATAGCAAAGCCTTTGATTTAGTAATCCATGATGTTTTGTTGACTAAACTTTCACTAATCGGCGTACACGGAGATCTCCTCAGATGGCTTTTTTTTTTTTTTTTTTTTTTGTTTTTTTTTTTTTTTTTTTTTTTTTTTTATTCTTCATTTTAAGCACCCGCTAAACTGCCAAAGCAGTTTGTCAGCAGGTCAATTTAACAATATTAATATAACATTAAATCACAAATACAACATGAAACCACAATACACAAAATAGATACAGAAGAATAACTTTTAAATAGCTACAATACAAAGGCATAAAATATACAGATAGACAGATATAACACAGGAAAATTACTCTTAGTCATATTTATACATAAGATTACAAAACAATATCAGTATAAAAAGTGTTGATCCATTAGCCATTTTTTAATTTTTTTTTTTAAATCGGTGGTGCAATTTGATTCGATTTTTATGTTTGCTGGCATCTTATTGAATATGGTAGGGACAAGATAAGTGAATGTCCGTTGTCCGTATTTATTTATAATTTTCGGAATGGATAAACCCTCATTTTTACTAAATCTAGTGCCATGTGCATGGTCAACTTTTTCTTTATATATTGAATCCGACAAAAGGTTTTGGCATACAATCTTAAACCATAATATCCCTCGAACAGGTAATATATTAACTGACTCATATAATAATTTTATGTCTCTTCTTTGTGCATAAATACTTTTGCTTACCAAGAGCTTAGTCAAAGAGTTTTGAATTGTTTGAATGTAACCTATATTTGTCTTGCACGAGTTTCCCCAAGACGTTATTCCATATCTGATAGTAGATTCCGCCAATGACAAATAAATTATTTTTAACGTACTTATGGGCATGAAAAATTTAATTTTGTAAATTCGCCCAGCAATAGCTCGTAGGCGTTTGCAGATGTTGCTTATGTGAGTATCCCATTTCATATGCGTATCTACAGTTATCCCCAAATATATATACGTTTGTACAATTTCAATGGTTCCGCATTTGCAAGATTGTGACGAATTGTGTATACACTCAAATGTATGCGATTTTATTACAGGCGTGATGGTATATTTGGCATGTGGAGATCGTATGTGCATTAATTTAGTTTTTTTGGAATTTATTATAAGACCCGCATCATGTGACCATTTCTGTAAGGAAAGGAAATCGTGCTGCATGAGTTTTATTGCAATCCATAATTCTTCATGCGAAATGACTAGTGCCGTATCATCTGCATAAACGTAATGTTTCACAAATGTGAAAATTTTATTCATGAGTGAAACGAATATTATGTATAATGTTGGGCCGAGAATTGAGCCCTGCGGGACGCCTGTTGACATATATTTAGCTTTGCTGTAAGTTTGAAAGAGTTTCACTTTAATTTGTCGATTGTTTAAATAGTTTTTGAGTAGTTCTAGAAATTTTCCCCTAATTCCTATCGCCTCCAATATCTGTAATAGTTTTGTCGGATCAATGGTATCAAACGCTTTAGAGTTGTCTATGAATAAAACCAGAATATGTTTTTTATTATTGAGTTCTTGATTTACGTAATTCGAAAAGTCTTGTAGTAACATTTCTGTGCTTTTATTTTTTTGAAATCCGTATTGGTTAGGATCAATAATAGAGAAACTTTCTAGGTATTTTATTAAATTTACGGAAATGTATTTTTCTAGAATTTTTTCAATAGCTGGCAGTATACTGATTGGTCTGTAATTTTCTATATCAGTATGTTTTCCCCCTTTGTATATTGGCCTAATAATACTACATTTAAGCTCATCAGGTATAACTGCTTGAAACAAGATTTTATTAATTAAATGGGTAATAACCGGACATAGAAGAGTTATATGTTTTTTAATGTCGAACATTCGAATATTGTCAATCCCCGGCGATTTGGAATTATTCAGTTGACTAATAATCCTGCGTATGTCTTCACAGGTAGCTCTGGGCAGGTACATGCTATGCGGCAAATCAACGGGAGATATGTTAGACGCTTTGTAGTCGCATTTGTGTAACATCGAACTGATGCTGTTTGAGAAGTACTCAGCGAATCTATTTACAACGATTTCCTCTGTTTGCCCATTTTTATTTAGCATATACTTTGATATAATTTCATCGCAGTTTGTTTTTGTTTTCCGCCCTAACAATTTGTTTATTTGATCCCACGTTTTTTTGGAATTGCTGAAGTAGTTTTTAAATGTTTCATTAAAATGTGTAGTTTTACTTTTTATGATTAATTTGGAAACAGTATTTCGAAATGATTTGTAATTTTTTTCGTAGTTTTTATTGGAAGGGGAATTTTTCCACCTTTTGAACAGGGAATCTCGGATTTTAATTTTTTCTAAGATGTCATCGGTTATCCACAATTTTGTTGCAAAAGGTCTTTTTTGGGGGTTTGGGCAGAAAGAGATTTTACTTTTTTCATATAGCTCATTAAAAACGTTTTTGAGTTTATTATATATGTCAACGCAATCTTGTTCCGCAAGCAGGGCATTCCAGTTATAACTATGTATGTATTTATCAATTCGTTTTTGAGATAGTATTGAAATACTTTCCCCGCGTTTTTTGGATTTTGTAATTGCACTACTGTATGTGATGTTGAGAGCTGTCGCGAAGTGATCCGCCATAGTAAAATCACAAATACAAGATGAAAGTGAGTCAGCTTGTTGGTGCCTGCTATTAAACCTAATAAAAATGTGATCAATGCACGTACGTGTAATATTGCCGGCTACTAATGCTTCCCTTGTCACATCGTCGATACACTTTATTAAATAATGGCTCGATAATATGTTTTCGTATGATATAATGATGGGGTTTTGAGAGTTTAATAAATCTAAATTAACGTCTCCAAAAAATAAAATATTTTCCAAGGGGTTGATAACATTTGATAATATGGATGAAATTTCATTCAGAAACAATGATTTACTATTATTTGGAGGATTTTCTAGTGACGAGATTTTGAAAAACGTGGCTGACTCCACATAACTTAGATGAGGACGATATCCCTGAAAATCAAGGTATCGTAGAAAACGATTTTGTATTTTCTCAATCCTTTCTATGTATGTTGTGTACCTGGGATTCCAGACTTGAGAGGCGTACTCCAGAGAACTGCGTACATACGCAAAGTACAGCATTTTCATAGTGATTACCTTTTTAAAGTGTTTGCAGATTCTGAGTATGAAGCCAAGTACCTTCGAAGCTTTTGCAACTATGGATTCGATATGTCGGTCAAAAAGTAATTTTGGGTCTAGCACTACTCTTAGATCTTTGGCCTCCATCATTTTTTAAGTATTGTGCCGTTAAGGGAATAATCAAACGAAATGGGATTTTTGTTTCGGGTAAAGCTGATGACGCCGCATTTTTTAACATTTATTTGAAGGTTGTGTTGTGTGCAGTAGCTATTTAGGTGATTTAAATCTTCTTGTACGCGAGTACAGTCATTGATACTTGTAACAGTCGTCGTATTTGAAAAATCGCAGCCAAGCAGTAGTCGTCGGTGGCTATAAATCGAATTGGGTAACCGTACCGTCAGGAGTACCCCAAGGGTCATTATTGGGACCATTGCTCTTCAATATATACATTAATGACATTGGAAAATGTTTTCTCCACTCCAGAACGTTACTATACGCAGACGACATGAAAATATTCTCTCCTGTTACAAGTATCAATGACTGTACTCGCGTACAAGAAGATTTAAATCACCTAAATAGCTACTGCACACAACACAACCTTCAAATAAATGTTAAAAAATGCGGCGTCATCAGCTTTACCCGAAACAAAAATCCCATTTCGTTTGATTATTCCCTTAACGGCACAATACTTAAAAAATGATGGAGGCCAAAGATCTAAGAGTAGTGCTAGACCCAAAATTACTTTTTGACCGACATATCGAATCCATAGTTGCAAAAGCTTCGAAGGTACTTGGCTTCATACTCAGAATCTGCAAACACTTTAAAAAGGTAATCACTATGAAAATGCTGTACTTTGCGTATGTACGCAGTTCTCTGGAGTACGCCTCTCAAGTCTGGAATCCCAGGTACACAACATACATAGAAAGGATTGAGAAAATACAAAATCGTTTTCTACGATACCTTGATTTTCAGGGATATCGTCCTCATCTAAGTTATGTGGAGTCAGCCACGTTTTTCAAAATCTCGTCACTAGAAAATCGTAGAAATTCTGCAGACGTAATATTCTTGCAAAAGATAGCCACCTCTGCGATAGATTGCCCGGAATTACTTGAAAGAATTCAATTAAGAGTGCCCACCAGACAAACTAGACTAAACCACACACTTAACACACCTCGATGCAATACTAACTCTAAACAAAACACATTCATTAACCGCGCTTCACACTTTTTTAACCATTCATACAATGAATTCGACTTATTCAACACAGCACCCCAAATTCTAAAAAAAATAAACAATAAATAACTTCTAAACATATACAAACTATTATACTCCTATACAAATAACTTATTCACTCCCAGATTAGATCCGTCCCCTTCCCCTCCCGCCCACCATCCCATCCCAATAAGCTATTATAACTATTATAACTTTTTAATCTCTCTTATAATACACACCAGTGAAAACCTATTATTGGTTCAATAACATATACATATGTAAATACACCTAAGTAAATAATGTAACTGTTGGTTTTCCAAATAAAATAAAATAAAATAAAAATAAAAGATACGTAATTACGATATTTTTAATTAATAAATTATTCATAAGTAAATTATTAAAGTAATATCATGACCGAAAAAATTTCACGTTTCATCCTGAATATATTTAATAAAGCGTTCCTACTGAACTTTGAACTTCAATCCACTGTTAAGTGCTTCAAATTCGATTTGGCTCGAACCGAAATCAAAGGCATTGGCCAGATTAAAGTATTGTTAGCTCAGAGGAGTTGTAAGTGGCACCGACACAGCTTATTTATGATTTTAATATGACTGTAAATTTCCTCCCCTCTGCCGCCCTAATTGCCGCCCCTGTTCAAAACAACATCTCCCGTGCGGCCCTAAGTGATGCTGCTTGCAGTTTAAATGACATCGTAATCAAATGATGGATTAATTGTTTACACTAATCATTTGACGTCGCTACACAATCAACTCTAAATAAATCTTGATACAACAAAATATACGGTTTTCTGCTCCAAAACATAACCTTCAGGGAACATAATCACGTACAAAATATTCAACATTCAACTCTCACGATACGCGAAAACCTAAATATGTTTATATATACACCCCAACATTAAACTCTATGACAGTATTTTAAAATTTAATATTACCATTTAAAAAATATATGTATCGTAAGACGTGTTAACGCTGTACTGTTGTATGTTTTGTTCGCTAATTATTCAGAAGTGAAGTGAATCACACAGCCGCAAGTTTTTCCGGTCAGAAGCCCGAAAACATTTCCGTTCATATTTCTTAGTTAAGTCCCCTCCCTTCCGGAAGGTATTTACATAAATTGCAATACTTTTGCCGGCGTAAGTTGACCAATCCGGAGAGTAAGCTGTGTACGTTCATGTAGCGCTCCGCCCGCGCCCTCCGCCGTTCGCCCTCCGCCCTTCGCCCTCCGCCGGGTAGTGGCGGGTAGTTTACGGGCCGGACGGCTCCCGGGGGGCCCGAGCTTCTTTATGTTATCGCTGTTGTTGCCAGGTACGGGCCCCGGCGCCGGCCGAGGGTACAAATAGGAATCTTCCGACCGACCCTCTCAGCTGCGCACAGGGACGGGGCATAGAGATAGAGAAACCTCTATTCTCCACATTATTCCAGATTCTCTCGCGTGTCTCTGTCCCAATTGTATTTTCACATAGTGGTACGTGGTAAAGGGTGAGAAATACATTGGCACTATTATATCTATTCTACTTACCTGGAATTATTTTAGACTCGTTCACACATCTTCATTGCTTATAAATATGTCGGATGTTAAGTTTGTCCTTTGTAATGTTATCTTACAACCCTTAATACATTTAAGTCTTTCAAAAACTCGGATAAAATGGGATAAATCGATACTAACGTTTAATCGTGATTTTCTGTATTATTATTTTCTTTATATTAAAACTGATTACGTAATTTCGTTAAGGTGAAATATTTGGGGTGAAGCAATTAATGCACAATTTATAAAGGCTGCTGTTGATATTAATATGATCAAAGTGACCCGCGGTAGTTTGTTTCGGGTGGAATTGGCCAGAAGCAGAAGCCTCGGCACATTCTTATGTAGATGAGATAAACACGGGCGGCTGTGGGCTGCGGGCGGGACGGGCCCACGGGCGGCTGTGGTTGAGATTAACCTTCGGGTCCAGCCAACTAAAGCTGTATAGTTCTTGTTGCCCGCTAACTTTGACCATCCCCTGTAAAGTGTACCGGCTACTGTACAGTGTACAGTACAGCATACACTATATTATGCGCTTGATAAATATAGCGGTTGACTTTCCACCTTCTATCTCTCGCCTCACACCTCCCAGTTTCCTACCACCTTTGGAACCTGGCTAACTCCACCATAAAATACTATTCACGTAAAATGTTCATATTTACGAATACAACTTTTATTGCTTCTGGAGCCCTTTGGTCACATTATACACCTTGAGTTTTCTCATTTCACCTGTGTTGCAGATTATAATAAACCACAACAACATATTTAGCTACTTGGTCAACGCCGAGTATGTGGCAAGTTGCCATTGGCGTTGTGCCAAGTGTTGCCTCTTTCTCTGACTGGTCAGGCATCTGCCTACCACTGCGTGACAGTTCACAACACTTAAAGCTGAATTCACCATTCATATGCTCAACTTTGTGCGCACATTAAATTTGAACGCTTTCTAAATTCTGTGTACTAATAAACTACTTGTATTTGTTTATTTTGATTTCTACGTTACTTATACATATGTACATATCATGAAAACACTGCATCAAGTTTTCAAACAGATAAAATATTCAGATTCGTTTTTAGATTTTCACGGCCAGAAGTATTTTCGTTATTTGTTTTTGGGGTGTTATGCCGTGTTGCGCTACCTCCTTCTTTAGCCAACGTTTCGGACAGCGTTGCACTGTCTGCCATGATGATGGACACAGCAACGCTGTCCGAAACGTTGGCTAAAGTTATGTTATGCCGTGTTGCTCTACTCTATGTAGAGCAACACGGCATAACATAACTTTAGCCAACGTTTCGGACAGCGTTGCTGTGTCCATCATCATGGCAGACAGTGCAACACTGTCTGCCCTGATGATGGACACAGCAACGCTGTCCGAAACGTTGGCTAAAGAAGGAGGTAGCGCAAAACGGCATAACACCCCAAAAACAAATAACGAAAAAAAGATAAAATATTGAACAACAATTATGTGGAGTTGCAAATTAAGTTAACATAAATTGGTAAAGACGAATTTCACATTACTCAACAGTAAAACGATTTGTTTGCATATAACTACATAAAGCGAAAGTAATAATCCGAAATATAGGGTATCCGAGTGTAAAGTGTATAAACTTCATGAAGTGATTCTTCATGATGGTTTTTTTTTTACTTATAAAAAAGATGAATAACTTTTTTCGAAATTTCAGTATTTTTTTCCGTACAAAAATATTTTTTCCCTAGTAGAATATTGAACTACGCGTAATAAAAACAATTCAATTTTTTCTACCCGAAAGCTACCTTAAAACGTTGGAATTTCGATAAAAGTTGTTTATCTTTTTATTTGTACTATCATGTAGAATCACCTCCCGAAGTTTGTTCATTTTACTCTCGGGCGCCTTGGATATAGATATAGAACAATTGGCGAATATAAGTTAATTTCATAATTATTTGAGAGTACAATTTCCTATTCTGGGTGAAAATGTCAAAGTTTGTTGGGACGGTATTATGTGCATACAGTGTAAAGCCAGTCCGCGATAAAGCATGGTAATTTAGAATGTTGCATCAGACGTCACCTCCTGGACGCGTCTCTCCCCATCCCTCGTGTGAGCGAGTGGGAGTGATGTATGAACCTTCAGACTGACAGCTCTGTTCTGGCTCGCGGGTCCACTTTCATCGTTGATTCATCTCATATATTAATGTGTTTTTGTACAAATCATCGTCAAAGCGCTCCTCTGCAAATCTTGCCTTCAGCCACCTCTTCTTCTACTCACCTTCTGCTCGTTTCCACTGGGGCACCCACTTTTTTATGTCCTCTCTTTTAGTAATTCTTTTTAGTTTCCCAACCCATTGTAGTGTTTGGAACCTATATTTAAAACGCTTATGGATTTCGATTCGAGCTATGCCCGACCACCAAACTAGATACGGTAATTCACAATTAAGTGGTACTCACTGTTATTGTGTCTTCTGGCTTGGTTTCCATTCGGGGACGTAGACACTTGTTACAATCACAGATATATCCATAAGCGCACAATAATATTTTGGGTTATTTTATAGTATGATGATGTTATTTTATAATGCTTGGATTTGTTCTTCGTAATGCGAGATCATTTACTAATGGAATTGCAATACGGAGAACATATTGTTGCATGCCTCGGGCGAAGCACCCACGTTCTGCCTCCAAAGCTAGCTCAGATAGGTCGGCAGAACTGGCGGGGCTCTCAGCATCACGGGTCGTAGGTAGCTAAAAGGGGGGGGGGGGGTACATAGTATATGCCAACACTCGTCACGCCTCGTCAAATAAAAGATCGTCTAGGTAAACATTTCTTGTATTGTCGGGATCACACACAAATATAGCAGGGCAGTACATTTACAATCAATTACTAGGCACAGGTACACAAATCGACTACCTACACATGGGGAAGCCTATCAAATCTCTCTCAAATCGCGTCCTCCCTGAGGGTCGGTCGCTGTTCGCGGGACAAGTAAGGACACAACAAAATGGGGAAAGTGGCGTTACTCACTGGTACCAGGTGGCGGCAGGGCGAGCATTCACGGCGAGTATGGCCGGCTACGCCCAACAGGGAATTCATTGCAATCAGGTAGCGTGGCAGGGGGGCCGGTCGACTCGGGCCTCACGGAACATGGCGGACGGGCACGCCTCACGTTTGGCTCCGTGAATTCTGTGGAATGTTCCGGAACCGTGGTGCTGTCGCAGCGGCGGGCACGGGTTGCGGCTAGCGGGGTCTCGGCATGAGTGAGGCGTGTTGCCGGGTCGCGAGAGCGTGGGGCGTTTTGGGCGGGGTGAGAAGGGGTACGAGTACCCGGGGGGGGGACGGGCGGTGTGCCACTCACTGGCGTAGGGTGGTGCCTGGGCGCTACGTAACAATATGAAGCACTTGTCCGCAGCATCCTGGAATATAGCTCCATTATTTGGGCCCCTTCTGAACAAAACCATATCTTAGAAATAGAAAAAGTGCAAAAAAGGTTTATGCGTTACCTTAATATGAGGGAATATACATACTACCCATTCCTGTATCCATCATTGTTCTTAGCAGGAATGCTTGATTTTAACACCCTAGAAGCCCGCCGAAAAATATATTTAGGCAAACATTTTTTTAAGTTAATCTCAGGTACCATACTAAATCCGCCAATATTGAAAGAGATCAACTTATATGTCCCTAACGCGTATACTCGTGGGAGATCTCATGCATTTTTTTACGCTCCGAAAGTGAGAACTTCTGCCTATCGGAATGCACCGACTAATATCAGGGCGACTCAACTGCTTAACGACTGTGCATTGAGCATCGACATCTTCAATGTCACCTACAGAGAATTCAGTAACAATCTCTTGACATACGTCACAATAAAGTTAAACTGCCCCCATGCACTTTTAAAAAAAAATGTAATCTTCTCCATAATTTTTTAGTGTGTAACTGTTTTATGGAGAACCTGAATAAAATAAATCCATGATAGAAATCTGAGTCACCAGTCGATTCACATAAGAAATTTACACAAAGCATACGATACAATACGATAGGGTTTATACTTTATGTTACGATAAGATAAATAACACTTCAACTATAAAATTATTCATAACTTCATTGATAGCCCGTACTTACTACAAAATATTCATTTCAGATGTCCTTTAAGAGTTACTCGATCCTAAGAGCAAGACAAATTATCTTGAAAATGTATTTGTAAGAAGAAGCTGTAGCACATTTAACAGATTATGCCCAAATATCGATGTGTTTAATACAAACCTTGATAAATCCACAGCATGCTTAAAAAAATAGCACTATTGAATGCCACATGTTTAACTAATAACTTAATATTTCATTGATTTCTGTATTTCTCTTTTTTTATCTTTAGTATCACCACATTTTCTCTCCTACAGCAGTTCGAATTCAAATAAAATCACTTCCTGAAATATATTATTGATATCCATCAAAATTTAAATGTAAACCCTTGAAAAATTTCAGTTAATGACTTTTTGTAGATTTAAGTAAGAAGATACCTACACTTAATTCAGAATTGTTTATATCAGGTATAGGTATAGTGGATTTTTGTAATATCGTTCAATTCAAATTCAATTTGTCGTTATTTTATTGGTCTATGACATACATATTATTATCACTGTCATTTATGAATTTTGTACAGACTGTTTATAACGCTAATAAATAAAATTAAAATAAAACGTAGAGCGAAATGTCTGACTGGCAATAATACTTGACTCCTGTCTACCGTAGGTACCCTTAATGTGCGGAATTCCAAAATCTGGATTCCTCCGATCCTATATGCCGATCGGAACACAAACATGAATGAAACTCATCAGCGTTATGGAACACATATTTTTACTAATATCTTATTACTGCAAGCTGAAATTGTATTAATCAAACCATGAATTGCAGTTAAACTATGCTTTTCTTTGATTCGATGATTCATTCCTTGTATTAAAAATCGACCATAGTTTGAAACACTGTAAACGACAACTACTGTTGTTTATTATGTATTGGTTTGCATAACAATGACTCTTGTACATCCACCTTGCGGGAAGGGGGTCGGTTTCCTGCCGCCCGCCTCCCTCGCATCACACCCCCGCCCACCCCTGCCCACCTGGCCAACCGCCCTCACTTCCTTCCTAACTTATGGAACAAGTCACGACAGTCAAAATTTATAACTCGCTGCAGGTCCACAAAGCGTGCAGCAGTCTGTAGTCTGTAGCTATGTCATCCGTCCAACCTGCAGCCAAGTAATACTGTTTATAAAGTTTGGTTTCCTTTTTATGTGACTCTACCTTCCTTGGGCAAAATATCGTAATTTGTGGCAAAATAAGAGCGTTGGTTTGATTTTCTGTTATTCTCCGACAATATATTACGAATGAATGAATTCATAATTCATATCAATTTAAGATATAAAACCTTTTTTGCGACGACATCTCACAAGAGCGCCCTTGTCTGTCCAGTGTAAAGACGTGACCAGTGTAAAGATGTCGTCTCCCTGTTGGGCAGCTTGGTAAGGCGGTTAAGGTAGAGCCTGTAGAAGGAAATTATTAATGCGGGTCTTGAAGAGGCCCGGATTATATGAACGGGGAAAAACAGATTACAATGGAATTCCAATTCCAACAGTTGCTCAATTAGCTTTATATGTTCTTAGGCTTTTTGGGTATCAAACATTATTGTATTTATTATGCATCTGACCTGGTAGTCGATGTTGATCTTGTTGAACTTGTCTGCAATGTTGGCTCAAAAAGAAGGACTCTCAAAACGGCTCAGTACGTACTCAGTCAAACGGTGTACATACTGAATTTTGTTGATTACACATTACGTCATTTTAGAAATAAAAGTGGGTTTCTTAGTAAAGGAATCTATTATAAGATTTGTTGGTTTTCGCAACCAAAATTGAATTTATCTGAACATTCCTGAATTTGTGTGTACTGTATGTGTATATAATATCATGTGGGTGTTTGCATATGCAGTCGCTAACCGAAGTAAAGTTCCAGCCACAATAGAGCAAACAAGAGTCTGTTGGGGACCTAAGCGGCTTTGTGCGGCATTGTAAAGTAAACATGTTCGAGTACATAATCCTGACTGCGGGGCTGCTCCAGTTCCCTCCCTGGCTGGGATACTTTGACTTTTCCATCTCAATATTTTCCAAAGGCGGAATAATGTCTGATACCCTCCCCCCGGTCCCTGATCGCACTTTTATCGCTTTTGTTCCCCAACAGATTTGGCGAGGAAGTTGTTTATTTGAATAAGTAATGTATCTTGCAGCGGAATCTCCCCATATATCAGATTATAGTCAACATGCGAGCTACTTTAACGGAATTTCGCGTTTTCTACTGCATAATTTCTCGGCAATTTGATTATATTTCAGACTTTACGGTTATGAGCATTGAACAAACTGCAATTCATACACTTGTCATAAAAATAACAATGCACCCGCTTTCAAGACAAAATTTACTGTGACGAAGTAATACCTTATTATTTAAAATAACAAAATAAATATTGTTGAACCTTCTGTAATATTTTTTTATTTTTTTTTATTTATTTATCTATAATAAAATATATTTACAATGGTTTTATTTGTATGCCTGTCTCACTAGGGTATACCTGTGTCGAGACAGGCGTACATAAATGAATATAGTAGTTACAAGGATATTTCAGGTAAAATACATATTATGAATAGAATTAGAACAGAAGGGTGATTGGAAGGGTGGTAAATCTTTTAAAGAGAGTTATTTTATAAATGTTGGAGATGGAGTAATGAAATAAATTCTGCCTAGTCTATTTATAGGTTAAATTTGACAGGATTCCATTATTTTCATTTGTTTTATATGGGTTAGGTTGTATGTGAATAGTTATTTCTGTCTATGTGTGATTATTTTACAGATATTTGTGATAGTGTGGCGTCCAATACTTATAATCCATTTTTTAATATCTTGTTTGAATTTTGTAAAGGAGTCACTTTGTCTGATCGTAGTTGGTAGTGTATTGTATAGTTTGCAAGCTATGTATTTAGAGTGTCTTTGCCCGAAGGTGGTTTTGAAAAAAGGAGTTTGGAGAAGTTCGTTGTTTTTGGCTCGGGTATTGTGTATTGTTTGTGTAGCTTTGTATGGTGTTTTGTTGTTTTTGTGTAAATTAAGTAATATGGATCTTGAGTAGAGCTGTTTTATGTCCATAACGTTGAAGGAATTGAAGATAGTATCAGTGCTGGTAGTAAGCGGCATTTTAAGAATTATTTTTATGATTAGTTTTTGTGCTTTCATGATGGGATCAAGGGCATTGGAATATGCATTACTCCAGGCTAGAATTCCGTATTCGAATAACAAAGAAAAGATTTTTTTTAAATCACTGAGAGCTATTCCATGCTTTCATGTAACGTGTTACAATGATTAGATGGGTGGATATCTGTAATGTATAGAAAAAACTTCTAAGTGATGCCGTCAGATGCCAGCAGGGAAAGTGCTTCTATCTATGGCCGACAGGGGTATCCGAGTAGGCGGGTGCCGCCGAGACTGGCTCTGGCCAACCTACCGACAGTACCGACCAGATTCAATTAGCCATTAGTATAGAAAGGTCGTGTGACTTGCAGCATTATCGGTATATTAATACGTGAAGCAAAAACTTTGTACCCCTTTTTACGAAAATTGCGCGGACGGAGGAGTATGAAATTTCGCACACTTATAGTTTATATTTATAGAGAAGGAGTGCAGAATGCTAATATATTTTTTTTAATTATGCATAAAAAAATCAATAAAAAAAACATTACGCACATTAAACATATCAAAAACCAAATACCTAACATTCAGCGCTACTATTGCAGGACAGCCCAAAACACTTCACAACCTCATAATACATAAAATTAATTTGTATCTTTAGAAATAATAACTCAATGCAATTGTGAAACTCTTGAGTGTGTTAAATTAATTAAATATCTAGGCATTATAGTTGACAATAACCTCAAATGGAAATACCAAGTAGAAAATGTAGCGAAAAGAGTGCGTACACTTATTCATATATTTTATTTCACTGCGGGAAATTTTAAAAACACACTACTTAAAAAATGTATATTACGGGCTCTGTAACTCTATCATAACCTACGGATGCATTGGGTGGGGGGGGGAGGTACAGGAAAAACAATATTAAACCCGTTATTGAAGGCACAGAAATCTATTTTACGTGTTGTAATGAAGAAACCTTTCAGATATTCGAGCGACACTCTCTTCAGAGAATTTAATGTACTAGATGTTCGACAGTGTTACATTAAAAAGATAATAGTTTATGCTCAAAAAATAAATATAAAATGAAAAAAGTCGAATACCAACATCAAACCAGAAGTAAGGGCAGAAATGGTCTTTCTATTCCAACAAGCAACACAGCGGCTTATCAAATGATTTTCTCATACCTGGGACCGAAATTGTATAACAAAATCCCTTCACAACTAAAATTGTGTGAAGTGTCATCCTTCAGCCAAAAAATAACAAAATGCTTACTAGATTTGCGCAGGACGGAGTCAGAAATATTAATAAAAAATATTACCTGATAATTATATATTACAGCGCCCTATATGTGCCTCCGTTCACGGAGATACTTACAAGATACTCGATCCTCGTGCGCCTATCATACGCGCCGATCGTGAGTACCCCCCGTACGATTTTGCTGGTGCCCGTTCACGGCGCTACGTGGTGGCTGTCAGTTTCCAATCAGTATCACGATACCGACAGTGCTGATCGCACGGGACGCGTCGCACCATTTGTGTCTGATACTTATTCGTTTGACGTTTGACAGAAATGGTGTCGGAACATGAAAGTAATGTTACATTTGTTCTGGAAGTGGAAAAAATGCGCGTTTATACAACTATACTTTACCAGAATACGTAAGAAAGGAGAAGGCATGAATTGATGTTGGTAAAAAGTCATTTGACATCACTTGACAGCATATTAACTCGACGGCTGCACGTGAAAAATGATCAAGTTCTGTATATTTCGGATAGCGCCGTGTACGGAGACTAGCATTAAAAAGTAGTATGTCAGCAGGGTACTTGTGGTTTCGTCACAATTACGTAGATTGTAAGTATCTCCATGAACGGAGGGCCTATATCTCTATTTTTTCCAAATTGATGTCTTTTGTTTCTTTACTGTCTTTCTTGTATATTATTCTTCTTGTATTCAAAAATAACAAAAGTCACTAAATTTAGGCAGGTCCAAATAAACAAATATATAATTTTAACAAAAAACCAAAAAATTACTCATGCAACTCTGTCACATGGCAGCTTATCTTATGGTTCTCCCACTTTTCTTGCTGGAACAAATTAATTGATAGTTTTTTATATACTGCTTTTGCAGTGTAAAATATTCTGCTTACGAAGCTTCTTTCGGATTTAGTCTTATTGTAATGGCTGATTAAGTTCTTTAAAGTACGATTGGAAAACACTTTAAACATTTTTGAAAGCCTTTTATGCCAATGATTCTGATATTTTTATATATATACAGGTTTTTTCTTTTTGTTTCTTCTTCACTGCTTTCATTAACTTTGTATTAATGTGTATTATTTTTCTTATGTATTATTCTTCTTTTGGTAATATGTATTATTTTTCTTTTGGTTTATTTACAAGTAATCTTATAATTTTATATTTCTTTCTTCTTTCTATATTGAAAAAAAACATGTACCCAAAGGACACTTGTGCATAATTATAAATAATTAATAATAATTAAATTAGTAAATAATTAAATTGTGCGTACATTATAAATAATTAAATATTTTTGCCTGAGCTTCAGTAAGTAAGATAAAGTTTTTTGGCCATGATTTTTTGATTTGTGTCCCAAATCGGTCATTTGTAAATTAAATTTACGCCTAACAAAATGTTTTTGTCATTTGACTGTCCTAGAACGGAAGACCTTCCTAGTTGGACAGTCAAAGCTTCTTTGTACTGATGTATTCTTTATAACAAAAACAAACAAATAAACACACTATATAATTTAAATTATGGTCGAAATTCGACCATTGGTCGATCACTAGTTATTGTAAACACTTAAACCTATAATAAACCAGTTTGTTATCAAGAACCTTATATTATTATATTTCTTTTAACTTAATAATAAATAAATAAAACCTTAAGTCATTGAGAAGTCTCCCACAGAACTAATATTGTTTTAATGTTAAATAATACCCGACATTACAATATCTTATTCGTATTAACTTTGATTTTAAGCGACTACCATTTAAAATAAAAATATGTTTTATTAAGCGTTTTTCACACTACGGTATTTTCCTGGAGGATATAATTTATGTATGTTTTCTGTGCCCCTAGAGCGGATATTGGTCCTGTCCTCTAATCGGGCCATCAATCACCCCCCGTTCTCCATTTGAATATCGTGTAATGGGATGACATCCTGAATTATGTCATTTGTCCTAGCTTCCGTTGCTTGACCAAGAAAATTCCACCTATTTAATACGAGGGTTTGACACCGAGCTCCAATCACATTTTTACCCGGTAATACCTTTATACTGTGTACTTTATATTACGATTCAATTTGGGAGGCAGGTATGGATACCGCCGCCCCGGAAAGCATTTATTGGATAACCAACACTTCTGCCACAGGTCACTCCAAGTGGTTCGCTACGTTTGGTGGCTGAGCAGGGGTGCCCGGGTTCATGGGGTGAGGTTTGTGTACGTCTTGGTGGCGAATGCGTGGCAAGCAGGAATGGGAGAGAATGGTTGAGGGAGACCTTTTAATCTCTCCAGCAGGATTCTCTCGAAACATCGTCTTACACCACAGTGGGAGGCTTGGATTCATACATCCATTACTCCTGGTCACACTGACCCCCAGATTCCTACCCACCCCTCATATTTTTTTCTTCCCAGATCTTCCTCTCTTTCCTTTTTAAAGAGACCCTCAACACAGCATCCCCAAAGATGACACAGACCTCCTGAATGGAGCTAAAATAAATAAATATAACTGGTTGTTTTTTTGGAGACCGGACAACTCAGAATTCAACTCAGCACCACCTTTGAAAAGTCATTAAAAGTGATGAAAAAATGTATAAAAAATTGGTTAAATAAGGTAACGTTAAGTTAGATTTTGGGCTATTTAAAAAAAAATCATAGCTTTTAATGACATTTCAATGAGGTGTTCAGTTGAGTTATCATGGAACCGTTTTTTTTTTAAGTAATGTAGTTTAATGTTGAAGTAATGTCAGATGTAATTCTAAAATTGTCTTATTAATTTTAGAATTATTGTTCACACAATAAATGATCAGAAAAGAACTGCCGCCTAATCTAAGGATTAAGAAATATACCTTCTATCTTCCAATTAGAATGCCAAAAAATATTTGAGTGAGAGCTTCGAATTCTCTTAGATTACGTCATATGCAAATAACCCTTTGCCTTCTACGTATTGATTTTAATATCACACATTTAATCGAAGAAGTTATTTCAAATCGCCATTTAGAAGTCATATTTGCGCAATAAAAAAATACAATTGTTAAAAAGGTAAAAAAAAACCAGCTCGAATATATTATGTTGTTCCGGAAAATTGCGAAAATGCTCAAAGCAAATCACCGCAACCCACTGCAGTAGAGTAGGTGCTATGTACAAGTTCTGTATTTAAACCATTTAGGTGTATCTAGTAAGATTCCATACAGAGTATGTATGTGTGTGTGTATGTATGTACATATTGTACATTGTAGAAGTTCTCCGTGTGGGGTGTGTGTCAGGAGGCAGGAGATGGATGCGCCTGCGGTGTGCGGCCTGATGAAGTGCCCCCTAGCGGGCCTGCGCCCCTCGGACCGCAAAGGGCTCCCGGGGGACACCGCGCCTCTGATTCATTAATGCTATACCTCCATATCTTCTCATGCCCCGACTCTCACCAACCTCTGTTATTTACAACAATTATTTTAACTCTGTTTGCGATGCTCATTCAGCGAATCATTATCGTATAGTCGAACATACATTTAGTGCAACGGAAATGAGAAAATCAATTTGGCAGCAATGTAAACGTATTTGTGAACTATCCATAATAATTTTATCCAATTATTTAATACTCGAATACTATGATCATAGATAGTTTTTTTTTTTTACTTGTTTATAGGGCAGGATTTTGTAATACATGGCGCACCATGATAAAAAAAACCTTTCAACGCGCTATTTCCCTGCGGGGTAAAGATAGAGAGGGCCTATTTCTTGGGGGATGCTGTATGAAGGGTCTTTTCAAGAAAAGGAATGATTGGAAATTCCCTGAAGAAAAAGGTATGAGAGGTGGGTAGGAATCTAGGGGTCAGTATGTCCAGGAGTGACTGACGTATGAAGCCGTACCTCCGCGGTGTAGGACGACGATATAGTACATCTGCCGCCAAGATCTCAACAAACCTCACCCGATGAACCCGGGCACCCCTGCTAAGTCACCAATCCTAGCGAACCACTGGGGGTATCCAATGTCAGAAATATATTTGATTCACTTTATCTTGCCGTGTCTTCTTGACTTTTTGACTTGAAAATTTTGTTTGAATAATTTCAATTCGCTTAATATAAGTTTGATATTTAGGATTCCAATTGACATCTACAATGTCGAGATGAGATCTTACATTTTCTATAAATGGTACCTAGATACTTTATTGCTTGTTCGAATTCTCCAAACAAACGCTTCCAATTTTGAAAATGACACTTATATTTATTTTATTTATTTATTTATTGCTTCTTCACAATTTATATACATATATTTTTAGCATGTAATTATTAACCCCACTAGGGTTCGCCTGTATCGGGGTTAATAATTTCACAATTTAATTAAAATAACACACGCAAATATCGGTCATGCAAAACAGTTAAGTAAAAGCAAAATTATAAAATTTAAAAATAAAATGATAAACAGAGAAAATAATAAGTGATAAAAATATATGAATTAATAACAAAGTGTTAAGAGATCAGACAAAATGTTCTCATTCATTATATCATTAGTTCATACCATTTTCAACAATAGATAAAATTAAAAAAATATATCTCCTTAGGTTTTTTTTTTTTAAATATGTGTAAAAAATAAAAAATGAAAAAAAAAACAATGATTTAAAAGCGTTTACATTAGAGCGAATCTTTCTTTTGCAATATTAAAGTGACTATCAAATAATTATGAAATAAATATGAAAGAAACCGTTTTGATCACAACATTACTGTTTTCATTCCATTTAAGTGACCGTTTTCATTAAAATATGATTTTATTTTATAGTGTAAGTGACACCTTAGAAATGCCATCCGTGTGATGTTTTAGTTTTGACAAAGTTATGGGATACGATAACCCATATTCAAAACAAAAGTTCTAGAGTTCATTGAATGAAAGTTACGATAGTTCATAGACGTAGTCACAACCGAAATTAGTTTTTTTTTTCGTAATACATTTCTCACTCGAATCTCGTCCGTTATATTTCCCATATACATATTTAAAACGAGGTTTTATTTTAGAGACGTACTTGACTTGTTTTAACCAGTGATTCGTGAGATTATTTTTTGAAGTAAAAAATGTAGAAAAAGTTTGGTCTCCAATGACATTTTTTTTCATCAGTAGGTATTGGACAGTTTGGGTCTGGGAAATGGGTTGAACGGTTACTTTACTGAGTAACCAGTGACAACATGTTGAAGAAATTATTTTTGTTCTTTTTTTTATTGAATATAAAACATAAAATAGTCGTCCGTTTTTTACTCGAAAGTATGTCAAGTATCCCATCCCTATATAATAATATGTGAACGTGTGATGTTGGTGTTGGAGAGCACTCTGCACTAAATTAGCTCCTCGTATTGATCGCATTATCCGATTGACTTCGCGCGGAGACGAGGTCGATGAGCAGCTAATGTGACGTGACACCCGGCGACCATATCCCACCGGCAGAGCTCAAGCGGGGTGACAGGGTGACACCTCTGACGCGACCACTTTCAATTAAAATTACAGTCACCGGAAATGATTTCAATAATTCCCGCTTGTCTGCCCATTCGGATACTGTGGAAAAGGTTAATTTTAATTAATATTTTTTTGTAAAAGTGTTGAAATTTATACAATCTGACAATCCAATCTAGACACTTTCAGGACTTGTCGCTTGGAATGGTGATCTGATAATAGACCAAAGAAGAATAAGAAAGAAAGGATAGACATAAACTAAAGAAAATCCTTTGTCCCATTTCGCTTGGCTAGTTTCAAGTAGGAGCTTTGACATGTAAAATATTGCGGGACCAAAGCTTTTTTATACTTTTCAGAAAGTGTTAATAAAATAGAATTTTTAAATCTGATGATCGTACACATGTGTTGTTTCTTAGTGGCGTTTGGGAAGGAATCACATTTGGAAGATAATATAATAGTTATGCACCAATACGCCTAAATATAGGATTGAGCTGTTTGAGTCAACGTACTTAAATTGCGCTTTATCTGATATATTTTTCTTACGATTGTTTCATCAAAAAAACTCCTGCCTCACAAAGTTTCACGAATGAGTGATTTTATTTATTTCTTGCTTCTCACAGAATATAAACCAAATTTTTTTACATGAAAATCAACCTCACTAGAACTAAGCCTGTATCCGGGTTAATAATAATAATTATAGTTATATTTATGATGGGTCTCCAGGTTCTGTTACAGTACTATCAGGGATCTCTTATGAGGTCGAGTAAGCATTCTTTGCGGCTGACCCCCGTTTCCCGGATTTGACAAAGGCTATAGGTATTTGTATTTCGCATTACACATTTATCGAATCACCCTTTCTGTTTCTCGCAAACCGGGAAAAACGCTACCCCTTTGGCGACCCACGTTCATTAAAATATTTCTTCGTACAACTGCTAACAAGTGTGCAAAATAATAAAGTATTTTTATGCGTTTTCATGGTTTCGCGTACCTTATCTAAAGTAGAACTAGGCTATTTAGCCTATATGTCATAACTTGTAACAATGGAATCGTTTTTTTTATCCAATTCACCTAACCTAACCCAACCTAACCTAACCTAACTTTACCCATAGCAACAAAGTCGGAAGATTCTCACCCTTTCGCTTTAACCGGTGATGAGAGACGAGTCATCCGATAAAATAAGCTCTTAGGTATAGCTTATGTACGGAATCCATACCCGTTAGAGTTTATTTATTATTTTTTAAGTAATAAATAAACTAAGGTTGAGGTTCTGAGTTGATAAAACACACAATGTTGCCTTCGTAAGATCAAAGCTGATAAAGCCAACATCTTAATCAACAAAAGTATTTATGAATTTGATTGCATTACCCACTACCCAATTTATTTCCGAAAGACCCCTGTTTGTGGTTGAAAGGCGCACAAAAGTTTTATATCGCGCAGGAAACGATTTGGCAGTACTTAGCCAAGCCAAGCATCCGTTCGGATGACGTCATCAAAGTCCTGAAATGTACTTCATCAGTCAAGCATTCAACTCCTTTAGCTCTAAGCGTCTTTATGCATGTGAGGGAAGAGTGAACAGTATACACACAAACCAGAACCCTTTCGTTTCTTTTGTCCCCTACCGAATCGACACCCTACTAAAAAACTGAGCAGCAATTACGAAGGTTTGTTTTGTTTGCCTGCGACTTTGAACAATTGTTTGTGCTTCTTTAGAGTGGTAATATCCTAATATCATGTTTTTTTCTTGTGCTAGTGTAATAATGTTTGTATTAGTTTTTTGCACTAACGGCTTAGGATCTTTGATCACAGGTTTCGTTGAATTGAAATTATCAGCGATGTAGTGGTTCTCCGCCCCTGCCCAGTCGCTCCACTGCGACCGTGGGAAGCGCGCAACCCTTCTTCGCGTGTATCTACCACTACCTACCTGTCTGACTGCTGCGCCCTGCACTGCCTGCTCTGCCTCTCTGTTGCCTTCTGCCTCCTGCATGTATTCTTTCCAGCTGCCGAGCAACCTCTTCCCTCTTGAATGAAGGACTTCTAACGGAATAATTCCGACAATCTTTTATTTTGCACGTCAAAATTAATTGTCTTTTGTACCGTCTTGTATAGCCGAGATTTGACGCTACGCCTTGCTTGGCACATATTATTTATTCCCTCGCTTGTAATTTATTAATTTTATTTCGAATCTAGCAAATTTGTCGAGTTCGAACGCCATCTCAAAGAATATTTTTGCAAATCCAGTTTTATGGCTTATAGAACAGTATTGCCATTCGAAATTTCCAATCTCATGTTTTTTTTCCAGGATTTTTTTTCGCCCTTATTAATGGCGGCACTCAACCGGCTAAATCGCTTAGCCCCCTCTCTCCCCGCGAGGAATGTACCCACTCTGAATGGAAGAAATTATTCTGCGCTGATTTTTCCCTTAGCTTGAATTTCACCGCATTAACAGACGAACCATGGGATAGAATTAGATTCCGGTGTATTTATGGCTAACGCCTTTTCGGGTTTTTTAAGACAGGACCCTATTTTATAGATTACAACCTTTTAATATTAAAATGGATGCCATTTGTACTCTTCAATATATTCGTAATTCAACAAGTAATTCATAATTCAAAGTGTATGTTTAGACCTGTGGAATTCAATACTTCTTTTGTGTGAAGAGCTATTAAAAGTCGAGCATTTTTTATCGACTCTGAAAAGTTAGAAGAGATTAACCCACATCGTTAAATGTTTCAACTCCTTCCCAACAGGCCTTCCTTGTTGTGCTTGGTGTAATCAAAGCCAGAGTTAAGTACTGTACAGGGCCCGCAATAGTGCACATCTACTAACCCTGTTCAAATCGCAAGTGCACCCCACGGTTGAATTTAGCAGTCACCTCTGGTCTGGAGCCCCAAAATACCTGAAAAAACCCTCGACTCTGCAGAAAGGGCCGTCCTTTTAATATATTCTCCTATCTTAACAAACGAATTGCAATCTTTAGAGCACAGGCGTCGGGTTAGAATGCTGTCCTTGTTCTACCGGTATTTCAATGGAAAATAATCCGAAAAATTAGAGTCACTGATTTC
The DNA here is from genome assembly GCA_929108145.2 of Limnephilus rhombicus. NCBI lineage: Eukaryota > Metazoa > Arthropoda > Insecta > Trichoptera > Limnephilidae > Limnephilus > Limnephilus rhombicus. The sequence goes on from OV815272.1 coordinate 29,986,903, forward strand.
TTCGGCGCCGATGCACATTCGCTAAACACACCAAAAGTGCACTCAACATTTACGGTTGACATTTAACACATGAGTACGGGTCGCTTCTTGAGTTCACCAGCTCGGCTGTAGAACGATTTTTCGGCATCTGTGTTTCCTCCCTTCCACAACACGGGTCTCTTCAAGACCAGGTTCACTTCTTCCTTTCCACAAAATACCCTCCGGAAAGATGACATAGATCCTGAGGAAAATTATTTTCCTCATGGCGTCCTGTGTGGAGTTAAAAAAAAAACCAACTTGATTAAAAAGCTTGATGTTTTTATTCTATGCTTAAATAAATCGTATCCACTTGTACTGACAACCAAAATAACGTTTGTGTTTATAATTAAAGTGCCGGTTTTTATCCCACACACCTACGTCTACTCCCTTACGTATTAGGAATTTTTGAAAGCAGTTGATTCACTAAAATGCGGATTTTATATCCTCCTATTATTATTACCGTGGATATTGTCTCGTTGCCTCATAATAGTTGATTCACATATGATAATTAAACAATCCAATAAAAATGATATAAATCAGTGAGGAACGAAAACATTGATCTGTGTTTGGTACATTGAAGCACCCACCACTGTCCCGCCCCGGTATAGGCGACTTATTGTCGCCCCTTCGGAGCTCTCGCAAGAATCTACTTTTTTTTTATAAACGACTCTACATTTAACATTTGTATAACGAATCTAGAGCTTCAATGTCCCCGCATACGTTGTTAGAGGGCGGTATGCAGGCGCGCCTACAGGATTGTACTGTTATAGTCACTTCTACAATTCTAAAGCCCATGGAGGTAATCAGCCTCATGGACAGTCAAACGAGTTGTTAGTAGCCTCAACCAAAAATAAAGTAAAGAAAAAATAACAAAATATACAGCAACCGTCGTGAGTAATAAGCTCACGACAGCGGATGACTATGGTCAATCCAGCGGGCGGTGCCGAGCACTGTTCAAAAGAAAAAAAAGAAAAACAGATAACAGAGAGTATAGTACTGTGTTTGGTACAGTTTTCCCTGATCAGTTGCCGCGATGTGAATAATGTTTACACCTGCCACCTGGCGACAACCTGTTGAACGTTTTCCGAAGCCGCCGCTGGACCGATCTTCGTTTCCTATTACTTCTCCTTTACGCTTCATTTCCTTTGTAATCTTCCATCTCTCACTTCCTGACATTCTTTTGGCAAACAAATTATTGAGTGTTTATTTTAATCCCATCGAATGGAAACTGTTTGTATCCGGGCGCTAATTGGGTTATGAAAGAATCTTATTTTAAAATAGTCTGCTCGTTTAATTTGTCTCCGAAATTTAATCAAATTTGTTGTACGAGTACACCGTGTTTCATAATCGTTCCAAGAAACAATATTCACGGATCTTTTTCGGTCGCCCTCTTCTATCGGAGGTTGGCTATTATTTTATTTATTAAATAGAAACAAACAGTACATTGGTTACAGTGATGATGTGTGACATTCATGGTGGCTTATGATATGTTTCTTTGTAGTGTCTTATTTAGGGTATATATATTTAGTAATTACCGGGTGATGTGCGTAGTGGGTAGGTGTGTGTGTACGTGTGAGTATGTTTGTAGATGTGAGAAGTGGTGATGTGTGAAGGGATATCGATGCGCATTTGACAGTTTTTGTTATTGACACGATGCTCTTTTTAAATTTGGACAGTGAATCAGAGAAAATACCGATGTTACTATTTAGGCAAATATTAGTTAGTTGATGCATTTGTTTTGTAATTAAGAGTGGAATAGTTATGTTAAGCCTTGAGCAAGTTTACAAGCTACTAGCCGGTGAATTCACTATCTGCTAGTAAACTCCTTCAGTGTAAAATCTGCTAGTTAGTTAGTAATGTGATTACACTAAAGCTTCGAAGACATTGAGCTAGTTTACAAGCTAGTATCTGGTAAATTCACTGTCTGTTAGTAAACTCGCTCAGTGTAATCGTATTACTTGTTAACTATCAGATTGTTGACAATCTACGAAAAAAGTTGAAAAGTCATCAACTTTACTTGGTACTCGCTTACTCGTAATTGGTTTATTTATGCGCTCAAAATGGCGGCCAACAAACAGCTGATTTCGATTGTCAAACATCTGACAGAATTAGTTCCCGCAAGCGTTGTTATTCTCGCTACTGGCTAGCTGTGGCGCTAGCAGCGACCTACGAGCTCAGTTTCCTACGCTACTGAGCGAGTGGACAGATAGTAGCTTGTAAACTTGCTCAATATAAACGAGGCTTAAGTGAGTTCACTAGCAGATAGTGAATTTGCCGGCTTTTAGCTTGTAAACTCTCTCAATGTAATCGTGGCTTGGCGTGTACGTCTTAAGGGGATGTTGACTCATAGTCAAGAGCAATCTTGACCATGCGGGCTGCATCCTGATACAACTCTGGGGAAGTGTGCTTTTACTAGTCACGTATAGATTACGAAGCCATGAATTCACGATATTCTTTAACTTTTTACGATTTTTTAAAAACTTTGTGCTGTGAACCCCTAATCGTATGCAAGCAAAAAAATGCTAAATATATTCAATTTTTCATGAATAGTCGCGACAGGGGCGTCATACACGGTATATGCGTATTTATTTTCCAACAAAACACTTTCTGGTACGTTTATTTTGCATGTTACAAATTCTAGTTTTATTTCGGTCGAAAAACACGCACTGAGATGTAAAAGCCTTTCGCTATTTCGTATAATGGATAGCTTAGTGTAGGTTTATGCTAAAAAATTACACTTCCGAAGGAACACCTCAAAGGGGATAATAGAGCCTGTTCCGTCGTTTACTGCGAAAGGGTCCCCCTAAAAGTTTTCCTCGGCGCCAAATGGCATCAATACCGTCTGAGTGTAATCTCCTATCTCGGTATCTCGATCCTTAGATCCTTCCCAGTGTGGCGATTGTTCTCGTGTAACACCTCCGGTGATCTGACCTGTGATGCTGTGATGGGAGAATACTCCATTAAACTGTATTTATGGCCCTCCGTATTCCCGCATTAGGGACTCCAGCGTGACGCTTATCAACATATACTTTAGGTGTAGGTGTGCGAATATTATTATAAAATGTTGTTTTCACTTTATGAATTTCCTTCAAATCGAATATATTGTGGCCCCTGACGACATAGACTGAAATAATATATTTTTTTAAGTCTTCTTCTTTTGTATGGTGGGGGGTCAGAGGGACATCTAGGTCTGCGAGCCAGTCTAGGGCCTCAGGCGTTGCCCTGTGGACCTATCGAGAATAAGATAGTACAATCGGTCTCCTCTTTGTGCGGTTCATCGTAGCCTATCGGTCTCCTCTTTGTGCGGTCTTAGTAGCCTCTCCACTCTTGTCTACTTTAGTTTTCTGAAAGTTTCACTTCTACCGCACGTGAATTGCACTCTTTTTTTATGGTATAATTGATCGTCGAACATTTTCACGTGTAGAAATTTTTTCTTTTTTTTACATTAATTCCACGCAGGAGGCCGGAGGGCCTAAGTCATCTTCCAGAGCAGATAATTCCATTGGCCTATAATATTCTATATAAACTGATGTTAATCAGTTTTATTTTAGACACCTAGATCATATTTCTAGGGATTTTCTTTTGGCTGTTGAATTTTATTGGTTGTTTATATTATTGTACTCGTGATCTGACCATCTGTTTTCTTTGTTTCAGGTAAGGAGTATGGTCACTGGTCGCGCCCCCTAGGCGCCACTGATGGCGTGTAGTGTGCGGTATGCGGTGTGTAGCGTATGGTGACCCATCCGCCCTGCCGCCCTGCCCGCGCCACTCCGCCCACCGCCGTCTGGCCGGCGACGGAAATGTTTCTCGGGAAAACTTCTCGGCCGAAAGTACCCCGACAGCGTCTAATGAATTACTGAGAAGTTTCTTATTTCATTTTTATTACCCCCTCTGCGTGGGCATGGGGTATCGGTGGCTCGAATGGAACTTGACACCTCGCTGTAACTACCAGCCACTAACTCCTCGCCAGCGCTAACGGCTCAGCCCCGGCCCCGGCCAATGCGAACTGGGTGCGGACTGCGGAGGCGACTAATTCATTATTCTATATCTGTAATCTGGACGCTATCAACTACATACGCACTTCTCTATATTTAATATCAGAATAAGCTACCAAAATATCGTTTTCCTTCGTAATTTTTAATTTACTAGAAGTCCCCTGCGTTGCCCGGGCTTTACGCAGAGTTTTTCGAAATCAGAAGACGTAGACAATAATTATTTATTATGTTGAATGGCAAGTGTGCAGTACTTAATAATTAAATATAAAAAAGAGAATGGAGGTGGTTTTTCGAAATCTCATGAAGACAATAATCTTCCTCTCGTTTTGAATATCAAGTGCAAATATAAATTATAACTATCAAAATTCTGCTGGGGTGGTAATAGGGAATAGGGGTGATTTATCGAAAAACCCTTCCTCTTGTTTTGAAGGTCAAATGTGCAAAATTTCATCAATCTCAGAATAAAACTGTATTTGTATAAAAAACCAAAGCCACGCCACTCTCCCTCCACAGACACTCTTCATTATATAAATTTAAATATACTCGTTCTTTATTCATCAATTATTTTTTACATTAAACCCGTCATGAGGAAAAAACTTTTCACGATGCCTGTCATCTTTGAGGATGCTGCGTTAAGGTTTTTTTAAGGAAAGTTCTGAGAAGGAATCTGCGGGTCAGTGTGTTTAAGAGTGGTGGACGTACGAATCCATCCCTCTCACTGCGGTGCAAGGCGTTGGGTCAAGAGAGTTCGGCTAGAAAGGTCAAAGGGTATCCCTCAACTTATTCACTTACGCGGTATACGAACTTGTTTTTATCATTTTTTATATTACATTTCATAGACAATCAATCAATGCTGCCAACCATAGAAAAAATATTATTGCAATTTAAGTCGGGTTATTACACTTCGGATGAGTTCCTTTGTTCTCTTTTGGATTATCTGATTTGAATATTCAAGAAGATGACAGAATATACACGAAGAAAAGTCAGGATGATGCATCTACCGCCAAGACTTGGACAAACCTCACCACATGAACCTGGGAACCCCGGCACCCCTGCTAAATCACAAAAAGTAGCGAATCACTTAGGGGACCCATGGCTGACCTCTTTAATGCAGTAACGGAATGGGGTTCTTTAAAAACTTATCAGTGGTCTTTATGTTTTACAAATTTTGTATTAACAGATATTCACTTTTTTATACGACGCGACGTATGATTTTGTCACAATCGTTCATTTATTGAATTAATATATAGGCCTCACTCACTACTTAATAATGTAATAGATAGTTTCTCTCGCATAAGCCGAGAGCTTTGATCACTTCTGCCTCCCTTCCCAACAACCCTGTACTAGCGCTAGGCTCCCGCACTGGATTATATATATATTTATGGCCCACAAAACATTACGCCCGCATTCCTCGAGATCGGAATTTGTGAATCTCACATTCCTAGGAAATATTTACTATACCCCGAGATGAATTTATTCTTTCATTTGTAAGATATTTGAGAAATGAGTCCAGACAACAAGATATATTAGTAATAACCGCGTCCATGTTACACTGATGCGGTGTTGGGTGGAGTGTATACGTATATGCACATGTTAAACTCTGGCACCTACTTACTACCTTCTACTTACCCCATTTAGCCTTCTCGGCAAGTAGCTACTCGCACCTCGTATAATGTGCTCCTCGGTCGATGTTTTTAATTTGATTTACCCATTAAAGCACTCTCCCCGTAAGATGCCCTCATCCCACGTAGCGCTGCGTAGTTTGAACAATTAGTGTGTAGGACCCTCGCGGTTCTAGTACCTACCGTTCGACACATTAATTGCTTGCTCGGAAATCCTATGTTTTTCCCACTAAATAATTCGCGCGGATTTAACTGGAGCGGCTCTCGACTTTTGAGTTTGAATAAGCGCCGAGCTTTGTGCCATTTTTACGTGTGTGGGTATTACGGCTATAAACAATGAACCCTTTGAATATAATATATCTAACTTGTCGCGTGGCACGCATAAATTTCATTCGCGGGTTTCTTTATTCTGGAAAAACGTTTTACGCATTTCAATTTTATTTAAGGTGGTCATTCAACATCGAAATGATTTCCTATATAATAATACATGAATTATATTATTTTTTACCCAAATCTATCGATAATGTAAGAGAAAAGCACTTTTTGTATTTTTTAAAGTTTTGGTAAATTAAGAGAGTATAACCAGAGAAAACCAGAAATATGTCATTTTTAAATCAGTTTTAGACGTGTTGACTCTTTTCCACAAAAAAATATAAATTGATTTCGAAAGACTATTCTTTTATCTAGTAAACGCGTGTTTATTTTTAGTATAATAAAGTTATACCATAGGTCGTTGGCAGATTTGTTAAATTTTCAAAAAAGATTTTTTTATTATAAAACACCCATTTCGAATCATATAATCATGCAGTAAAATAAATCAATACATTATCTGGGAAACGCATGTTTCAGAATTTTAATTTTAGTTTAAATAAAATCATTAAAAAATATATTCGTACATGTTTTTCTTGACGAAAATTGGTCCGTTTGTGTATTTATTTGCGCATTTACAAACTAATATGTTTCAGATTTTTTTTAACATTCTTATTTTGCTTAGAAATTATTGAAAAATGATAAATACTTATGATCAAAAAAATAATTACAAAAAGTACCTACATAATTACGTCAGTACACATTACGTCAGTCAAAACCTATTATTGGTTAAATATTTACACATTATTTCATCAAACATTATTATTTATTGTAACTGTTGGTTTTCCAAATAAAATAAAATAATTTTAATAGTTTTATCATCACGCCTTTCAACATTTTTGGATGTAGGTATAAATTAAAGCAAATTTGGAATGAAATAAAATCGATATTGAGTTATAATTTAAAAAAGCTGATAATGAAGCTGATTTTCGGCCGCTGGCTAGTTAAATGCCCTCAAGTCGTATTGTCGATAAATATCTGTTATTGATGAGATATGTGGAACCTCAAGAGGAATGTGTCAGTATTATAAACATCTGCCGCCATTCTGATAAATGTAGAATGAAGTATCCGCGGCGGAACTAATAAGGAACCTCTTGGAAGATTGGAGGCAACTTCCCCATTGTGTGGACAGGCAGGCACATGGAAAATGTGAAGTTAGTCCAAAGTTTGCCACGGTTGAATATATCACTTCTGACATTTATTGGGCCCTCAGTGTTTCAGACCTTTTGACCCATTGTTTGCTAGTCTGGGACCTTCGACACTCGACACCGACACTAGTCCCGCGCACACCTTTACTATTCATGCCATCCCTATATTCTTGATTCTCCTCGGAGTTGCTTTCGTGTGTTTTGTTTTGAACCACAAACACACATATTTTGGTAAGCTAGTAATAATATCACGTTGCGTTGGTGATCCTACGTTATGAATCCCGCGTCTCCCTGTCCGCGTCGCGTGTCGCCGCGCGCCCTCCCGACACCCTTCCGGTTCCCTCTCCTTGTTATTTTTTATTGCCGCCATTCAGTTTTATTGCAGCCCAATATTCCCTGGAAACGGAACCCGATCCCGATCACCGCCAAGACCTCAGGCGATACTGTGTTATTTTTCTCCGTTCACTTGAATTATAAATGAACGGCTGACTGGCTTTCGAAGTATCCCTTCGTCTTCCCCACTAAATAATGCAATTATATAAATCAACTAAACACGCGTTCTTACCGAAATCGATTCGGTTATTAAATCACGACTCCGCTTGCGACCTTTAGATAATTTCCGCGATCCTGCCTATAAAGTTATTTACAAGTAATGCCGTTATTATATCCGCCCTAATCCTTTGCAGATAGTCGATACGCGGCTCGTGACTGATTTTTATGTTCATTTCCCGTGGCTTATCTAGAATCAATTCGGTTCGTCCCATTTGGCTGTGCCAATATTTTCTCACCGCCGCCGCGCGCCGATCACTCTCAATTTACAGTTCAAACACCGCCACCCTCTAAACCCACACCCCGTCGGCCTTCCCCTCGGCCAATTCATCCATCACCTTCCTAATTATTATTATTATGATTGTTAGCCTTGCTATTTAACTATTCTAAAAACTTATGATTGCATCCCGACGTCTGATTCCACCTTAGTTTTGACGTATGTCCCAAGTTTATTTCTCGATAAATCGATCTCGTTTTCGTCGTAAGTTATCTTTTCGATTTATTTTTCGCGTTAGCTTATAACTTTTGACAAGTTTGGGAGTTGGTCGGTCGCGTAGTAAAGTAAAGCTCGGCTGTGCTATATGCTATATCGGCTATATCCAGTTCAGATATGATATGGATCGAAGTTGATGCTTGAATATTGGCTAAGCCTCCGCCGCACCACACGGCCTTTGCCCCCCAGTTGGTTGGTTGGTTGACTGCTATCCTCGGCCTCGGCGAGATTTAAACTTTGGACATTAGAGCCGCGCCGAAAGCCGCTCGTGATGGCGGTCTAGACTTGGTTGGAGGTGAGTTAGTTCAGCGACAAGTACTGGTAGGTGCGGGGGCTAGAGGGGGTGAATAGAGAATGAAATATTCATGCGGAGGTCGCGTCGCCCGACACACCTGCTTTGAATTTGATATCATCGGTCGCTTGCACTGGCTTACCCGCTTCCCGAATCCTGTTTGGAGTTGGAGGAAAATATTATAGTCCATTTATCTGGATCAATTTGACATTGCGCGCTGCCTGCTTACCTATGGAGACCTATATCAATATTACCATTTTATAAAGAGTGAGAAGTTTCGTCTCCATTTTACGTACTGACTGCTTTTACTTTTTTAGACTACATCGGTGTGTAGGTAGTATTCCTAAGGGATTTTTTGTTTTACGGTTTACGTTGGCAAACACGAACGTATAAAAGCTGTATTTTTTTTTCCTTTTTAATTTTATCGTATTTATTTACTCTGTACAATTGGACATTGAGCAAGGGCGTAGCTATTGCATTCACGTGGGGAGTTCGACCCTAAGGAGGGTGGGGGGAGATTCGGGGGTTGTAAATTTTACCAGGAAGTTATTTAGGACCTCTGTTTACTAAAACTTATTATTTACATCATATTGATGAAAGAGATGGTGCAGATAATATTGTTGTATTTTCAGGAATTTAATCTGCGAGTACTATTTCTATTTTTTACGCTCTACTGAGACCGATGGGGGCGGTGGAACCCCTAACCCTCCCCCCTCCTTATACGCCCTTGACAAAAATAGGTTATATTTCTATCTACGAAGGCTGTCCATAAAATAAGGTCTCCAAGGAGCTACGGTCGGGAGGAACTATTTTACACGCCATCCGGCGATACTGGTGTGTAGCCTGGTTCCCTTACGCCAAATCCCATCCACGCCTTAGTCTCGACGTGGCAGCCGTTCGAGATGGATCTTCTATCGATTATTCCAGATTTCTGAAGAATGTTAATTTGTTTTTACAAACAGTAAATTCACTTTCTCATTCAATGTAACTTTTCTGATCTCTGACATTATTGTTAATGATATTGTGTCATCTCTTGGTACTAGCAAAATGACGATTTTTAGCGATTTTCCAAGGCATTAAGTTTGTTGTTGGTATTTTACACTTATTATTAAAATTCTAACATGATAGATAACTGTAGTTTTTTTCTAATTGTTTTGTTATTTCAGGGCCGGTGTAATCGCGAAAAGCCGCCATGCAAATACTTCCACCCACCGCAGCACCTCAAGGACCAGTTGCTCATCAACGGGCGCAATCACCTGGCGCTGAAGAACGCGCTCATGCAGCAGATGGGCCTCGCCCCGGGGCAGGTCATGCCCGCCCAGCTGCCCGCAGTGGTGAGTTCGCACTGCCTTCCCATCATCACCATCACCACCCTTATCATTTCCCATCAGTCTCTTTCTTGACAATAAATTGACTACAGTAAATCATTAATATCGTTAATGTTTTCCTTTCTACTCATTACTTACTGAACAGTACAAACCGAATAGTACGAACCCACGACTGTAGCCCGATCTGTTTATGAATTTGGCATTGTTGGTCTCGCTATCAAAACAGCTTTACCAATTTTCGAGCAAGAATACTGGCACATAAGCAACTTCAGAATTGCGCATTATCATTGTCTATCCAAATTGTTAATGAAAATATTAAGTATTATTATTACATGATCATTAATGTACCCTTTGATTGATTTAATTGCATAATTCATACTGTCGAGGTTGTGCGGAATGAATTGTATTGAATACTCTAATCATTTTTATTGTTTTGATTTTACGAGCTATAAAGATAAGCCTAATTGTATCGTTTACTGCTCAGAACACTCGATGTTTTATAATGTAATGACTTATTGATAACAGTTTTATGTTTTACATTATCGTCTCAGTCTACTCATGCGACCGTAGCCTTTACCGCTCTTAATTTAGTTTATTGCATCGCTTTAGTAGTGTTTTATTATGATTTGCAATGCAATTCTGCATGATTTTTATGTTTTCTTTTTTTAACAGCTAGGAACTCATTTAACAAACTAAAACATCGAATCGTCACTTTTCACTAATTATTTTGGGTCTTGAATTTGTGAAGACTTTACTTGTCGTACGTCAAGTAATACTAATGTGCGGCTGCTTTTCAATGAAAAGGTGATTTCGGTGCTAAATAATCATTTTTTAAATATATTGAAATTAAAGTACATATCCCTACAATTGTATGTGAATTTTTATAAGGCTTTTTTTTAAATTCACTACTATATTAACAAAGCGATGGAGATGCCGCAGTGCCGCACTCATTGTGTAAGGTTACTTTTACAAATGGCCTATTTCCAGATAGGGTGCATTTCAAGTACACAAATAATTAAAAATAGATGTTGGTGTTTCCGTCGCAGGGTCTGAAGCCTCTGAACCAATGGGAAATCTGTTTAGACTCGTATAGTTTGATAATAAGATTGTCCTGAATAGGTATCTTGAATGGATATGGTAGCGGCACCATGGCGGTTGGTTTACTAGAATTGTTGTTATTGTGTCGAGGTGGGCGGCGCGGCGGCGAGCCCCCTGCAGTCGGACCTGCCCCTCCAGCTGCCGCTAGCGCCCTTACCTCCGCTCACGGTAACCACCACCAACCTACCCTTCTCTATCACCCTCACCCTCATCGTCTGTCGTCTCCTACCGTCAACCAAACACACAATCAATCTACACACTCGTAGCTCGTAGCTTCCACTTGCGCCTTTCCAGCATTCAATCTAAAACACATCTTATTCATTTCGCCTCTGCCGTCCTAGTTACTGGTAACGACATGTGAATCGAGCTTTCATCTTGCTCTGAAAATACTTCAATAAAACTTTATTGATCATTCTTTTCAATAACTCGTTTAGCTTTGTAATTCATTTTAAATTAGACTTTCTTCTTACCTAGTAGATACATTTTGCTTGTTTCTTTGTTGTTGTTTTAAATAGTGTTGCAATAATCCATACCCAGGCTTTTGAAATAACACGCTTGCGACTATCACTAAACTTACCAGTTCCAATAATCATTTCGTATCTCATTTACTTTTACTGAAACGGTAAATTGTATTTGAGACGAGTGTTTCTGAGGGTATCATTTAATTGTCTTTAATTTGTTTTTTTTTTAAATTTCACCCCCTATTGTTTAGTATAAATTTGAATGATGTCGAAACTTATGGCAGTTGTTCCCAATCAAACTTAGCAAGCCGAAATTTTGCCTAATCCATGCACATAATTTACGCTCTTCCTCACGCAACCTCTACTTATATCTCACTGGAAGCGAACCACCAGAAATAAAGTGGCTAATGATCGATTTATTAATAATGAAAGCGAAAGAATTTGATTTTTGATGGTTTTATGTTATTTGTACATTAAAATGCTCTACTCTGGATTCCATATTTTGTATGTGGGATTGGAGATGGAGCAATGGGTAATGGTAATGGTAATGGATACGGAGTCGCCTAAAAAGCAAACATTCGGAATAAGCAAATAGACGACAGCATTGTTTTATTCTTGTCTTTTCTGCGGCTAAGAAAAATTGGGAACAACGGCCGTTATTCATTAAATTGATCACAATCCCCAGTCAATGAATGAAACTCCAAGTTCACGTTAGGCGCCAATGTACGAGTAATAGATGTATTGGCCCCCAACGCGGATACAGGGGATATGACATGTGTATGTGTAATGTGTATGCGAACCTTGCTGTGAGCCGAGAGAAGCGAGAGAGGACAGAAGAACGCCAGGGCGAGTGGAAGAGCAGAGTGGGGCCGCAGTCTGACAGTAAAGTTGCCTTTCAGGATTGCAATGTTTGTGACGAACGGTGGAACCTGTTGCAGGCGTCAGGCCCATATCTGGGCGGCGTGCCGGCGGTGGGCTCAGGGTACAGCCCGTATTTCACCGCCGGGCCCCTCGTGCCGGCCCTCGTGGGGCACGACCCCGGCGCTGTGCCCTCGGGTCTGGCCCCTGCCCTACCCCAGCAGGTGCTCCCGGCGCAGAAGCTGCCCCGCTCCGACCGCCTCGAGGTGAGTCTCCATCCAACCACATACACCCTCATTCATAAACCCCTAACTAACTCTATTATTCCCTCCGTACAATAACATCTTTCTTTTCTAATTAACATTGCTATAACTACAGCTTAGTTACATAAACCCGTGGTCAGTCATTTCACATTATCAGAGCTCTCTAGTCTCTAGTTCTCTAGTACTCTAGTACCTATACTCTTCATCCCAATGCTAGCTCCTTATGGAGTAGCCGCTGATATTGAATTTGCGATTATAGCCTGCACTCTAGTGCGAGCCCTTGATTGTTTTAGGCTACATTTAAATACATATTTATTATTATGCTCAAGTAATTTGTGTAGTATTTACTCTATAGAACCCACAGAGACATGGTACTATAGTGATTTGAAAACCTAATCAAATAAATGTCGTCATTTAAACAAATTCCCTAAATTGCATTGTATATTAAAGTACTTAAAAGTACACAGTAGGTTTTTCTTGTGTAGTTTTTTTAGTCACAAATTGAAAATAGTGACGCGAGTTCTCTTAGCCGTAAAAACATGTCGATTTTTGGTTGTGGGTAGCTCTATGAATAATGGTTTTGCTTTGAGAAATATTCATTTATGTATGTATTTATATATATTTATAATCATGTAGAAATGTATATAATTCTACATGATTTATATTGTGATTAAAATAACAACATTCATTCATGTTTTTAATTAAGTATACATACTTGCATAAAGTTCTATATAAAATAAATTAATATTTATGTATTTAATATAACTAAAAGTCTATGAATCTTGATACCAAATTACATAAATAAACAAAAAACACCATTTCCATGTGATGATGGTAACATCACCGCAAATATAAAAAGTACAAGAGGAGGATACATATTTCTGTAACAGTGCAACCGCTTAAATTGTGACTGAATATTTCTTTGAACTGGGCTTGTTTTCTCACTAGGAGGATTCATGAAAATAGTCTAATTAAATAAATACTTGCTAGGCCAAAAGGTATTCTAGATACCTACCTTTACTTTATCCAAACATTCCAATAAATAATTTATTAACTAGTATCTAGTTAGGATGTCAATTTTAGGGAAAGTTGTATAATGTATAATATTGTTTTGTAAATATCCTTCGTAGTGGAATTGATAAAGTTTTAGATGTCCACATTAAATTCTCGGTGACGGGTCACTATGTAAATTACACCAAAGCCTTGTGTTCTTGTTTGATCCTTGTATACCTGAATAACATAATATATATTATATGAGTGTTTTCATGCTGCCCGCGAACTTTAATGCATGAATGAATAAAAGTTTGATCATTGTCCCATTTCCCTTAATATATTGATCTCTCTTAAAAAGTAACCAGTCCTTCCGCAAATCTGCTATTGTGACTATGTAATATATTTGGTGTATTTGGTTCCGATATGTGCCGTCCTTCTATTCGCTAGTCCCATAACGTGTGTCGTGTGTGTGTTGCCGCGGTCCCTCGCCTCGACCGACGCCGACGCCGACGTGCAAGCGGCAAGCGGCGAGGCGCAGGGACGCCCGCGGCACTTCCCGAGCTTGTGTCGGCTACCGGCTATCGGCTACCGGCTAGCAGCTAGCAGCTAGCAGCTAGCCACTAACCACTAGCCACTAGCCACTAGCACTAGCAACTAGCAGCTCGCTCCTCGCTCTCGGCGCGCCCTGTAGCGTACTGCGTAGTAGAGTAGTGAGGCTGTGTGGTGGGTGTGCAGGTGTGCCGCGAGTTCCAGCGGGGCGCGTGCAAGCGGGCCGAGGCGGAGTGCCGGTTCGCGCACCCCGCGCGCGCGGTGGCGGCGCACGAGGACGGCTCCGTGACGGTGTGCATGGACGCTGTGAAGGGCCGCTGCGGCCGCGACCCCTGCCGCTATTTCCACCCCCCTCTGCACCTGCAGGCGCACCTTAAGGCGCAGGCGAGAGGCGCGGTACGCCCCCACCTCCCCAGCCCGCTCACCGCCGCACTTATCGCCATCCTGCATCCCGACTCCTTTTTCTTATGGTTTCTCTCTTCCTACTTCCTCCTGCCCGAGGATGAGGAGCTTTGCCCATCGATATCCGGTCTTGTTGGGGACCAACCGCCTCCGCATTCCCGATTTCCGATGTCGAAGCTTCCCGTAATCTGGCTGGCAGTTCTCTTAAGTTATTTCTTTGTTTTCTTTCTTCACTTTCCTCTTTATGTTTTTCTCAGTCTATTTCCTTTAATTTTCCGGTAGACGCTAGTTTTCCTCTGTAGAGCTTCCTGTGTACTGTTTAGCGTTGTGTGTTGTCGAGTCGATTGTAGCCCAACTGCGATATGTAACCTGATGCAATGATTGTCCGGCTGTGCCTGTCCCCGCTAACCATGCCGCTGCCATCCCACCCGAGGCACAGTCTACTATCTACTCTGCTATGGCTCTCTCTGCTCTGTCTTTTCTTCTTCTGTCTGCCGTCTGCCGTCTGCCCGCGTCACGTGATCTGCTTCCCTATCGCACACCCCTGTATACTGTTACTGAAACTGTACTGAAACAGTTCCTCCTCAGTCGGTCTTTCCTCCGCGTCGTCGGCGAATTATTTTAACATCGCAAGCGGATTCCAAATTTGTTTCGATAATCAAGGCTTCATTTTCATCAAACTTATCGACGTTCGTGTGATATTTATTTCGACTTTTTAAATGAGTGTAGGTTTTTGAATTGGTTAAATTATATATTTTTCCCAGGATTTGGTATTTGCAAAAAAATACTTAGTCATTGCATCGCGGTCCACATATCCAGGGAACTTTTATTTATGTTTCGTAAAGGAATACAATATGAATGTAGTTCGGACACAGTAAATGCCTTCCTAGCACATTGATTAATTGATTACGGATCTTTTAGAAACATAACCGCAGGTCAATGAACACATTTTTTTAACTCGGTCAAAATGTTCAATACCTCTCCATCAAAGTGTGACGTCAAAATAAGTTGTCGTGAGTATAAGGTGAAGTTTGTTTAATTGTATGGCCCAGATGATGGATGTCAGGAATATTTGATGTGGCTATAATTGGAACCAGCTATCCAGATGTCCCGGTAATTGAAAGAGAAACACCACCCACGGAGGCTGGCCGCATGGAAGGTTTTTACTGTGTCTCCTTAAATAACCTTTTCCACACCATCATCTTCTGGTCCATTGTATTTGTTATTATTTGGAAATGTATTGGGGGTTATGGATTTCATATTGTATTCATGTATTTTTTGACTTATTATTTATTTGATTTTATGCAGGTGTATATGAAATAGTATTTATATGCCTCAACAACATTTAGATGTTTTCTAGTTTATATTTACGCTTTAGGAACTTTTCTCATAGTTTTAAGGTTTTTAATGATCCATTTTTACTTTAATTTTATCTGTTGAAATATTTATATATTCTTGATTTTAATTTCTAGTCATTGAACATTAGATTGTACCTAGAAATAATGAAAGATTGGTTATATTCCTTTTCTTGACAAATAACACGAACCTCTACTTTTGGAGTACGATGACATTCTAGTCTAGTGTGCATTGTGCATCTGGTTCTGGTTCTGGTTAAATGGTTGAGGCGCCAAAAGTCTCGTGATTTCTGTCACATTGTTTAAATGTAATACTTACCTACCGTGTGTAGAGTATCACAATACATAGAAGGTACTTAGCTTGCCTCTCACTGCTACTGCTTGACTAACACCAGCAAGGTGTTTCACCAAACCGCCCAGCGGTCTTTCTTTCACGAAATAGCTCTTTTGTTTATTCTTATTTAACAAGCTTCATCTCACGCTTCCTGTACATACGATGATCATCTAATGTGTCGCTCCCTGTGTGGCTTGCTTGGTGTAGGGGTCCGGCCCGGGCGGAGCGGGCGGGTCCGGCGCGGCTCCCGACCAGCAGAGCAAGAAGAGGCCCGCGGACTCCGACCTGCTACTGGTACCGCCGCAGCGCATGCATGTCGCCCCCGTAGTAATCCTCCAGTGTCCAACTTACCCACCGTACCGACCCACCCACCTAGCTAGCTGCTTGCCGGGACCGCCGCACTCGCGCGCGTTGCCAGCCAGTGCCAGCCAGCTGCGTCCACCAGACCACCGGCTTGCCTCGGCTCGGCTTGGCTTGGCTTGGCTTGTGCATGCCTTCCGCCTTCTGCCTTCGCCCTGTGCCCTGTGCCCCACATGTTTCAGCGCCGCCAGACTGACTGGAAGCGGAGACGACGCGCGGCTGCGGCTGCCCCTCGCAACATCTAGCTTCCTACCCTGACCAGCCCGTCCGACCAGCCTTACCCCGTCCCCTGTTACCTCCCACCTTACCTATCCTCGCTCCTCACACCCGTGGGTGCATTCATTATAACTTCTTTTCTGAACCCTTCATATTATTATTGTAGCTCTTTTTTTTAATACCTACACACAATCTTTTTAATTCTCAACTCTTTGTCAACCTTTAACTTTGTTATAAACTGCCTAATATTATTATTATTATTGGCGCAATCTGCACCCCGGGCTTAACATGTAGCTGTAGTTTGTTGACTATATTATTTAATCAGATACGCTTTTGCTAGTCAGTGATGAAGGCTGTTCTAAAAATGATATCCGCTTAATGCAAGCAGCTATCGGTTCATCCGGATTGCTCTTCACACTTCACACTTCACACGGCCCATCATTGACCGACAGAAGGGCATCTCTATCTGTTTATTCCGAACTTCCAACTCAGGATTACATGCCCACTGTTATTTATTTTCAGATGGACATGAAGAGCGTTGGATCGTTCTACTATGAAAATTTCGTAAGTTTTGCTGTTTTTTCATTTTATTTTTTCATTTAATTTTTTCCAAACGAGTTTATTTTGTTTTTAGAGGACAGATTCACTCAAATTTGATATTACTGTTATCGCCCTAAAGAACAGTTCAGCAACAGTTGTTGATACTTTGGGTAATATTCAGAAGTTTATTGACAGTGTTTGTGATGATTCCAGGCGTTCCCGGGAATGGTTCCGTACAAGCGCGCAGCTGCTGACAAATCCGGAGTTCCGGTGTATCAGCCCGCAACTACCTACCAGCAGCTCATGCAGTTACAGCAGCCCTTCGTGCCCGTGTCATGTGAGTACCCTGCCCCCGCCCCCGCGCCTGCCCCCGCCGCGTCCCCCCGACCCGCCGCGGCCTCCGCGCGCTCCTCCCCGCCCGCGCCCCCCGCCACCCCAGCGCCCCCCACAACCGCCGCGCCCGGTGCACCTGCTCCCGCGGTTCCCTCGGCCCTCTCATCCCCGGACCCGGCCACCGTGGCCAAAGAGGTAGCCCATTCAAACTACGCGGCCAAGCTGGCTCAGGTGGCCCAGGCCCAGGCCCAGGCCCAGGCGCAAGCGCAGAACGTCGCGATGGCCCAGGTGCAGCAGGCCCAGGCTCAGGTGGCCCAGGCCCAGGTGCAGCAGGCCCAAGCCCAAGCGCAGGCCCAGCAGCACCTGCCGCCCTCCTCCGTGCCCATGTCCATGTCGCCGCTCACCCTGTCCTACACGGGTGTGGCGCTCAGCAAGCAGGCCATGCCGCCTCCGCGCGTGCCCGCCCCGCAGCTGCTGTACCGGCCGCCGCCCTCCCTGCTTCCGCCTTACAGCCCTCTGCTGAGGTCGCAGCTGCAGTCGCAGTTCCAGTCGCAACTGCAGTCCCAGCTGCAGTCCCAGCTGCAGTCGCAGTTGCACTCGCAGCTGCAGGCGCAGCAGCTCAGCCAGCTGAACCAGCAGCTGCAGGCCGGGCAGCACCTGCAGTGGCCGCCGCCGGTCATGCCGCCCATGATGGCTCCCATGGGAGGCCTGTACCCACAGCAGTTGTACTACGGTGGCATGCCGGCGCCAGCCGCGCACGCCGCGCAGCCCGCACCCTCAGTGCTCATGAACCCCTACAAGAAGATGAAGACGACGTAGGTCTAGTGTAGTGTAAAGATGGGGAGAAAGAGGGGAGGAGAGAGGAGGACGCGGCCGCGACGGGGCCGGCCCCTAGTCAAGTGGCGACGGTGGTACGGTGATGGTGGTGCGGTGCCGGGCGCCCACCTCGCGAGCCGACCGTTCCGACGTACTATTATCTTAAGTTATGTACTATTAGGACTGTACCAGAACAATGATTGTATAAAGTATAAAGCGTATTGCCAGTTGCCAGTTGCCAGTACACGGACAGCGTGTGTGTGTGTGTGTGGTATTGTACGGGAGTGGTGGGGCCTGTCTGTGCAGCATGGGGAGCCCTGTAGAGCCCTGTTAGCATGCCTGGACTATCACCCCTGCCACACCTATGTCCACTGTCCAGTGGCCACTCTTGTGGGCTTTTGTTATATTTTAACCTTATAACGTCAACCGCAAATCATTTCACATTTCGATTGTTTCCTTTATGTTGTTTGATTTTTGTCCTTAGTCTTAGGTTTTATCGATTGTAATGTTTTAAAAACATTTTGACAAAGTTTAAATATTATTTAGTCTTCCTGGCTTGGATTGTAATTTTAATGTTTGACAGAAAGCTTATTTATCTTAAACATTTTAACTATTATTTGATTTATAAAATTGATTGGAAAAATGAAATATGACATGTAGTTATGGAAATGGATGAACATTGATTGTGTTATACATATTGTGATAGTGGTAGCCTAGTGGGATAGTGGATAGCGGATAGCGGATAGTATAGTCAGGGGAGGGCGTAGCTCTTCCCATGTAACACCAGTCCAACCTAAAGGTTGTCAATGTATAAATACATTATATCTATTTTTTTAACATGGATAATAAGTAATAAAGCAACCAAATTGTTCTGTAGATGGGAAATTTTTATTTAGCTCTAAGTAGGATTACGTGTTGTAACTTTGTACAGAGTGGTTGACTGGGGGCGCAGGTGGGTCGGGCCCGGGACGGGTCCTGCCCAACAGTCACACACTCACCCACCCCCTCCCGCCTGCGCCCCTCTTATCACGCCATCTACCAACTCTCTGCGCCTTGCTATTTGTAAACACACATATTTACTATTTACATACTTATATATACATATGGAGTCAGTATTTGTAATAATAACGCTTGAAAATGCATGATTATTTGTTTTTTATTACCTACTTGGTTACATCATCTTTGGTATAATAATGAATTTGGCTTATCGATCTGGAAGCTGTTCTCTCTCTTGGCATATCACAGCTGCTTGTCTATCTATAAGTCACAGTGCCTCACCACCTCGGCTTCCTGTAGTTCCTCATCCTCATTCCTCAACCCATCCCGCTGAGTTACTGTACTGGACACTCGAGTCGGGTCAGTTGTCAGTTCAGTTAGTACCCATTCCAACCCAACCCACCCCGACAACCCACCAACCCAACAACCCAACAACCCAACAACCTACATACATCGTGTCAAATCTGATGTGCACATTGCAATCCCTCGCAAGCCACGCTATCTTATCAATAAGTGGGTAGGTCGCTTTCCAACCAAACCAAACAAATGCCATTACATACTAGCACTCACCGAGACCATACCAGAGTTGTATCAGAGCATACCACCACGCTTGTACAGTTACGTGCGTTGGTATGCGCTAATGCTGGTATGCAGCCAAACAGCCAAACAGCAAATCCTATAGCCTCCGGAACACACTGGGATCTACCATCACTGAACTAATCACTGAACTTATCACCAACGAGATAATTAATAATCAATTATTAATCAACCGAATAACACCGCTTTGAAAATGGCTTAACACGAGCTAATGGAGAGGTGACAGTAAGTGACGGAGCCGAGCGGGCTAAGGGGAAATGGGTATCTAGCTGGCTGACAGCAGCCGGCTAAAGCTTCAGCAGCGAATGGCTGCCGTAGTTGAGTAGAGTGGCTAGTGGCTGGCTGAAGTGGCTGTGGTAGCCATGGTAGCCATGGTAACTACAGGGTTGCCGTGTAAGTAAGCTAACCCGTCCCGACTTAATCTGTTTAATAGTAGTAAGTTGTTACAGCTTTTTATTATATTGATTTGGTGTGTGGCCCGTTGTGTGTGTCCCGACCACTGAGCTTGAGTTGGCTGGCACTGCTTGAGGAGCGGCAGTGCCCTAACAAACATACACCCACCACTCTGCCTCCTAATGTAGCATGGACTAGAACTAAGACTCATTGCCCAGGTATTTGTTTTTTGTACTTTGCAATCTTTAATACATAACATAGAGTGGTTTCTTTATCAGTTGCGCGCTTTTAGTCATTGTGTGTTTGTGCTTTCCATAGTCTTTACTTGTTATTTGTTAGTGGTTACTTGTTAGTAGTTAACCGATGCAATCATCTTGGTATCCTACATACTCGTATGTATATTCTATGTAGATGATTCCTTGTGTCTTTTCCGTGTTTTTTTTACATATTTATTTTCTACCTAACATTTCTTTTTTCATATGCATTCATTTAATTATCCAACTTTCTCCCATGAAGTATACCTTTTAATAAATAAACGCATGTGTCTGTCAATCCTTACACCATCGATAATAAATACTTCTAGAGACACAAGCTTTAGACAGGCAAATATTCCACAAAGTGTGCTACTGCCTACGCCTACTGTTAGATTAACTTTCTTTACATATGTATTATCAACATGATGATGGTAGCTGCATATTCTACCGACAGACATTTTTCTACCAGCTTTGGAGGGACTTCATCTTATTCACCAAGTGTAATTTATTATGATATCACTTTTTTTCGTATCTCACAAGGCTTACTAGGATTCATATTTATTCCATTCTTCTTTCAAAACGGAAATCTATTTTGACAAAACTGTTATTTTAGATGTGAATATGTATCCAAGTATTGAACTTCACTTTTGTTTAAGGGACTAACGAATTTTCATTATTTGGTAACCCCATAATATATATTATAAATGCTATTATTATATTGCCTACTGTTTAAGTACGTTGCAATGAGAATACATAAAATAATTTGTCAAAGCTTTCAATATTTACAAGCAACACGCTCACATTTAATATCATTTTAAATTGATGTTTTTACTTCATTCTGTGTTTATAGTTGCTTTTTATTTATTTATTTTAATATTGTGTAGAGTTAAAACAATAAGTATGGTGCATAATTCACTTCTTTTTGTTATGCATGTTTTGAAATCAGATTGAAAAAGATATTTAACATAGCTTGAGTGCTTGAGTTGAGTGAATGATAGGAGGAGCCCATTCTTCCCGAAGGAGCACAGCTTGGCTAAAGCACTCACTGGTGACTCTGTGACTTGGCCCCAGTGTCACTCAGTCTGTCAGTGAGGGCACTCATTGTGATCTTGTGTTTGTTGTGAACTTAACAGTGACTTCTCAACCAATCCCTGTGGGTTACTAAGGGTTAACTATTTGCACCACTCGAGTTCTGGCTATATTTTTTGTACGTTTATTATTGTATTCTAGGCTTATTGGCAAATTATCGTAATATGTGAAGCTTCATGGTAAATATTATTTTATTACTTTTATTTCAGCATGGATTTTGTTGTATATTTTCAGCAATGGCATGTGTTAATGAAAATGCTTTTTGTTTCATGTCTCCCTCTGTGATGACATCATCCGTAATCGCAATAACTTGTCACTTAACTTATTTCCGCAACCCTCGGTGTCGGTTTCTTGTGGGCCGGTAAGATGGGGAAGTGGGGGAGATGGCGGAGATGCCCATCAATGCGGCGCACGTCCTGTACACGGATGATCGAGGACAGGTACCCCACAGCCCCCCCCCACCCTCACCCATCCGCCGACCCGCGTGTTCCTAACAAACACACTGTGTTCTCTTGTCTCTCTCTCTCTCTGACTGGAGACGAGAGTGACAGGACACTTTCCTTGGCAGTTTTGCTTAACCAGTATGTAAGTAGATACCCTTTAATTACGCTTTAGTGCTATGATTACCTTTGCCACCTACTTGACCCGCTACGCATAGGATCTGTTCTAACCTAGTCTTTAATACCGCCTACTAGTTTATTTGGCACTCTAATGATTGTGTACTGACTACTGACTGCTGACTATAGTCCTCCCTTGGCTGATGGCTGATGGCCGCCTGACGCTGGAAGCTGGACACTGACACTGACACACTGTCCTGCAGTACTAGTCTACCTACTACTACTTGTGTACTATTGTAGAGTGTAGTTTGCCTAGCGCCGCCCTCCGCCCTCAACTGCCTCCCTGCCTTGTGCCCTCAACGGCCAGTGGAGCTACACATAATCTAATCTTGGCTTAGTAATCATCAATGGCTTTTCATTTTATTTTTTATTATAAGCTATGGACTTTCAATCCACTATTTGCAGAATGGTCAACAATGTTTATATCCCGCAGTATCCAATATTTAGTCCAATTTTGCTTTTATTTCTTTAACATCCAGTATATATTGTTTTTATTATTTCTTCTGCCCTTAATTTTATTTGATTTCCAGGCTAAAATTCACTCGAGGCATTTGGAGAAAATATTATTTTAATATTATTTACTCTTTGAATGCAAAATATTCAGACGTGTCTGCCTTTCACTATTATTATTTTACTTACAATTAATGTTTTTTTTTTTTTTATTATTTTACTGTTTCGACCATCTTTCTTATTTTTTTCATTCATTCCTTTTTACTTTTTCATTATGAATTTTCACACGCTTAGATATGTAGCAACGCTTTGTGAATATTCATAATATTTTGATATGTACATAAATAATTTTTATTGCTGTGAAAAATGTATTACTAAAAAAAGAAAAAGCGCATAATATTTAATTGTACACTTATGATTGTGAATATTCACTGGCAGAGCAAGACGACATGTATCCCTTTAAATGATGTGTACAAATTGATATTAGAATATTCAGTTTTGAAAATACTTGATCTCAGTGTATAACATTTCAGTTACTGGACACCCTCCCGGTGTGCCAAGATTTTAATGGGCACGGCTGCGCCCGACCGACCTGCAAGTTTCTCCATGTACGGGAAGGTGAGTGTATTGGGAGAGTGGATTACTATTGGTAATGTAGTAGTATCGAGTATAGTATAGTAATGTGGTTTTCTCTCGGCAGGCTCCGGGCTGCATGTGGAAGCGGGCAGCGTTGCCGTGTGCCGGGACGCAGTGGGGGGCCGCTGCGGCCGCCGGGCATGCCGCTACTACCACATCCCCGTGCAGCTGCCCCCGGCACCCCCCATCCCCTGACTGCCCTGTCCCCGGGCCACTACCACGGCCGCTTCTGACTGTTTTTGTTACAAATATTTATGGGAATGTCCGGCCCGTGACCCCCTTCCTCAGCCCGTACATGCTGGTCGACTCGATAGAAATGCATTTTTATACTCTTTCCCGTTATGTTTTATTTTGTACGATAATTACAAAGTATCTTATTGCCCCTTAAAAAGGAGATTTAATAATATATTGGAATAAACATATGAAGGATACGACGAGTCTGTATCGATAAAGTAAATACATGATATTATATTCTTAAAAGAATCACCTACCCTAAGCTAGAATAGGAAGAGAAGAGAAGCGGATCACAGACAGTACGCCGCAGTGCAGTGCATTGCAGTGCAGTACAGTGCAGTACAGTACAGTACAGTACAGTACGGTACAGTGCAGTGCAGTACAGGTCACCGGGATGGTTTTACTTTTGTATCGGCGGAGTCCGTTTTGTTTTAAGAGTTTTGGAAGATTGTTGACTGATAATAATTTGTATGGAAATAAGTGATAGTGTTAAAGGTACCCGGAGTAGTCAGCGGGCCCCAGTCTGTGATGGCGCTAACGAAAGCGAGAGAGATAGAGCGAGTGTGTGGAGTGGAAGCTGCAGAATGTCTTAACATGCTAAATGGTTTGGTCCGAGTTCTCACCGGACCGTATTTGACTATGTGTAATTTTAAAAATACTACTATTTTTTTGTAAGTTATTTTATATAATTAGGGAGAAGAAGTGTGAGAATTATGTAAATACATTGATTGTGACGTTGTACGTGAACTGGCACTAATGGTGTAATGGTGTCGTAGAATGTAGAATCGATGATTCCGTGTGAACAAACTGATTGTGATATTTCTAAAGGACTTCACTCGGTGGGAGTTATTCAAATGTTTTATATATTTATCTGAGTGATGTTTATTCTCATTTCTTTATGAAGAAACAGATCAAGTATGAGTTCCTCTAATGACCGCCAGATATCCCAGCTTGACGTTTGTTGTCGGTCTAACCATTTTGTGATGTAAATAAATCAGGTATTTAAGCTGACTACATCTTAGATGATTCATTAGAAACTTGGTGGGTAAATTATATGGGCAG
Organism: Limnephilus rhombicus; assembly: GCA_929108145.2. NCBI lineage: Eukaryota > Metazoa > Arthropoda > Insecta > Trichoptera > Limnephilidae > Limnephilus > Limnephilus rhombicus. The sequence continues at coordinate 30,011,623 of OV815272.1, forward strand.
GGCATGGCAGGCAACCAATCGCTACTACAACGTGCCCACACTAATAACTAATAACTAAACTAAACTAATTACTAATACCCCAATAGAGAGAAAACAATAGGCGTCAAGGGAAGCATCGCATAATTCTAGTTTGTTGAGTTGACTTATTAGATATAGTTTGTTTAAGAAGTGAGAGTTGGAGAGGGAGGGGAGACGAGAGGGAGAGAGAGATGGCGCTAGCTGCTATTTCTTTGCTTGACACTCGCTTCACCTGCTGCTGTCAGTATTTCATCTACCTTATTGTCTACTACCTACTACCTACTAACTACTAACTACTACCTATTAGCTAGTAAAATGTTCTGTCGTCACTAAGTAACATACATACATATTATGATAAACATTAAATATATCAATCAATTCCTCTACCCTAGTTTAGTATAAGGATTACTCCATTGCAGAAAACACCAATAGTCTAGCAATCAGTGTCCTGTAGCGGCGCCTGTACCCGTCGGTTGGTAGTCCGTTTCGTTTGTAAGTAGCGTGCATGTTCTATGTTAAGTCCCCATCATTTGCTGTCAATCAATCAATCAATGGCTGTCTCGCGTTGGTCCCATCCTAACAACATATTATATAGTGTAGTGCGCGCGGCCCCACCTTTCTCTCGGGGGGGCGCCTTAAGCTAGTCACATCGTGCTCCTCCATTTCTAAATTCTACTACACATGTGCCCCACAAACATCCAGTAACAACCGCAACCATAACCATGTACCTTCTGTATACTGAATGTTATTCTGAATCTTAATAAACTTCAACTAAATCAACAACCCTCACTCTTTTATTATCTTCACTCATTCATTATTTGTCTTCCATATTGAATTTTTAATAATGAATTGTGGGATTTGGAATCTCATTTTTTGTGAACCTAGCATTGCGACAATTCAGTATTTAATACGTTTGTGTCTTTTAAAAAGGTTATCTCTATGTAATCATGAAGTAATTTTTGTCTACTTCTTATGAAGTAATAAACTTTGGTGATACAATATGACCTCACAGAACTGTCCAGGTAACCTTCGTATTGCATTCACCGTAATTATTACACAATATTTAAATAAAAACTAACCTTTGCTGAAAATGTGCTCTTTTAAAACACAATAAAATCACTGTTCACATTGAAAATGTCTAGGTTTAATTTGCACAATTATTATATTGAGTGCTTGATGTTTTGAGTAAACTTTGGCTCCTTCTGAACATTGTGCGCTACTCTTTTGTCACTCCATCTTCAATCCTTGGACACTCGGCTTATTATCATTTTAATTTGTTAGCAGCCAAATTCTTTCCCAGCATTCTGTAGTTGGATCTCCCTTTTTACATTCCATCCTTATTAAAGTGGCTTCTATAATCATTTTTGGCAAGAATTTAAATATTTGAATAGTACATATTTTTCTAAGATAAAAATGATTCCTATTGTATTACCATTTGGGCCTCAGTTCCACAAGTTGAAGTGAAGTAGATGAGGGAGTGTATGTGAGTGGAGTGCCAGTAGTTTCCTGACCGTGCGTGGGTACCAACTTGAACTAGTCTGTGGCAGCTTTGTCACAAACCATGGCGTTAAGCAATGGATCTGTGCGTGGAGTGCCAGTAGTTTCCTGACTGCGTGGGTACCAACTTGAACTAGTCTGTGGCAGCTCTGTCACAAACCATGGCGTTAAGCAATGGATCTGTGCGTGGAGTGCCGGTAGTTTCCCAACCGTGCATGGGTATGTGGCTACGAGCTTGAAGTAGTCTGTGGCAGCTCTGTCACGAACCATTGCGTTAACAATGGGTCTGTGTGTGGAGTGCCAGTAGTTTCCCGTCTGTGCGTGGGTATGTGGGTACCAGCTTAAACTAGTCTGTGGCAGCTCTGTCACAAACCATTGCATAGAGCAACCCGTAGTTCACGGACTAGACCCGGCCTCTGTAATAATTCTTTCATTCTCTTTCCTTAATCTTATGTCTTATGGAATTGGTCGTGTAATTAGATCGGTTGCGGACATTGCAGGTTTCTGTTTTGTCTGAATGAGTTATGTCCTATTTGTCAGTAGCTTGGATGAATACTTTGTGTAACCAAATCCACAACACTTTCTTTGTACATTATTATTTTAAATAATAATGCACTGTAGTCTTTTTTTATGGAATATTTAACAGTAACGAATTCGTAACTATTATTGAGAAGTGTGAAAGAGAAGAATGCGCGAGTGAATTTGAATGATAACTTTACTTAGAGATTGATCACAAATCGTTTGATTTTATACTTTAAACAATAAATGAACATAATGTTTTAACTACATCGAATATATCCTTCCTGCGGATCGTAAGCACTAGCGACACTTGAACTTTAGCGAGTGAAACCTAATTCTAACATTTTTATTTGAATAATTTTGTGATATTTTAACATATTGTTATTACGGACAAATATTCCGAATGGAAAGAATGATTTAACTATGGTAGCAACTACAAAATATCCAAATGGAATTAGAACTAAAATACAAAATGATTAATAATTGTAAATATATACAAGAAACAATACACAGAGATTTATCTGATTCCTTTTGTTTTTTAATCAATTTACAAGTGTATATTTAATAAAACCAGTGGAGCCTTATTGAGGAAGTGGCAGGTAGATCAGTTCCCCTTACCCAGCTCCGTGATATACTCTGGTTTTCTTAAATGTATGTGCTGAAGTCATGGAATTATAATACATACATCCTACCTTTAGTGCAGGAGAGTCGCAACATACATACTCGAGTCGAGGCATTACATACATGCATACATACATACATTATATATATATATGTCATTGTGTACTTGCAGACGAGTCGTGGCATTATTAATACTGTAACATAGTCATGTATGTGCGGAAAGTCATGGCATTATTAATAACTGTAACATAATAATGTGAATCAGTTCTGAATACAGCATAGTTAATAAACAAGTAATTATGTCAACCACTCTTGTATTTATTTATCCTTACTCCTAATACCCAAACGCTCTTACTCTTATGTTTTCAAAGAAGAATTGTCACTTTTATCAATACAGAATCCAAACCCAGGGTGGTAAACACCCAGTGGCGTGCAGTCCATTAAATCTGCGCCTCCCCTACGAAAAATTAGAAGGAAATGTGTGAAAGACTTTTATGCTCATTCTTTTCTGTTGGCTGTAACAATCAACAGAAGGTGATAATAAAATGGCCATATTCAATTCACAATTTATTCATAGGGGGCATACATTAATTACGTGAGTTCAAAGGGGGGGTCCAGCAAAATCACATGTTACTTGAAAATAATATACGAAGAGGCCCAAATTTATCTCACTAAGGGGGGGGGTCTAGATTTGAAGAAAAACTGCTCACGTAATTAATGTATGCCCCCATACCTGAACTTAAAAACCTATATATAGTTGGTCATAGAGCAATGTGTCACTGCAAACATTATAATGATCCTGTCAGACTACGCTATAAGCTCAAAGCGTTTTTGGAGGTGGCCTATATCACCATATCACTCGCCGTACATTCCCATACAGACCTGTCACACCAGACAGATGATGTGTTATAAGTGGGATATATCGTGATCTGCTAGCCAGGCGGTATTTGAAAATGGTGCAACCTCCTTCCTGCCGTAGGCAGATAAGAAGTCAGATCAATTAGTTAGCTGCCGTGGTCACGGAGCTGTCAGCTCTCAAGATGACAGAGCCTGTACAAAAAAATGATATTCTGTATATATGTATAACCACGGCAGCTCCCTAATTGATTGACCACCTCTCCTGCCGTAGGGAGAGGAAGATTAGAGCTTAATGTGACACTACAACATATATAATCAGTATAGGCCACGCACAAAAATGCTCTTGAGCGTATAGCATGGTCTGAGGCATGGAAGCACACAATATTTATATAATTTACCATCAAATGATGGTTTAAATAAGCTAACGGTTCGAATCCTAGCTGATAATTAAAGTGACTTTTTTTAAAAACAAATGAAATGATCTTTAAAACATTGGTCCTTGAAGAAGTTTAATTTGAATTTTTCAAATAATATATCCAGCTACACAGAGATCGAGACTTGGTGCACCGACACACAAAACCATTTTGACGCAGCGTGGAATACAAAGAGATATATAAAATGTAAGTATGGATTAGCACTATTAGCAGACAATGAAAGTTACTTGGCCTTCCCAGGTCCTTTATAGCAGGGATTTTTATAATCTACAGTAGTAAGATAACTAGTATTCTCGTAGGCATATACAAAATATTTAAAAAGTAACTTTACCTTAGTACCTATATCATTTGTTTATCACTGAGAAGGTGATTCCATGTGAAATATAATTATGTACTGTCAAGAAAATCCAAAAAGGATTTTCTCTACTCCTAACCGCTTAGCGGAAAGATTACAAAATATGAGCAAGCAGAGCTAAAATACTAATACATAATAATAAAATTGGTATTCAAGTGAATAATATATTATTTTTAGGTAAATAACTGAACAATTTCGTAGGAAAAGAAGATCGTGCAGCGCCGAATCAGCTGTTCGACATCCGCCATTTTGGATTTCGTAGTTCGGAGGATTGTTCGTGGAAGTAGCATTGTGATTTTTTTTGTATAGTTAAAAGTTTTTGAAAATTTTAAATAATAGAGATACCTCTCCTTTTGATGCTGAATTATTTAGGCCTAAATAATGTTTCAATAAACACAACAACTAAATCTCTTTAAACAGTATGGAAATAAACGAATAACAATTACATGAAATGTTGTTAATACCAATGGCTTGTGTCATACATTTCAATACAATGACTGGAAAATTATGGTGAGCAGTGACGTCAGCACTAAACATTCAATAATACCAACTTGACAGTGTGTTTTAATGACACGAACTTTTTAATATTTTTTTTAAAACTGTTCGTTTAATATTATTTAATAATACGTATATATTCAGAATCAGCATTTATTGGTCTGCATTTACATATTTTTTAAAGCCATAATATTTTTCACTGGAGTTCCTTATTGTCAAAATATATAAATTTCTTCTTCTATACAGTCTGCCTGCCCAAGTATCATGGTAAAACAACTAGTCTTATATTTGGTTATTCTGGCTCTTGACATAACCCATTCAAGTATACAAATACATACACATAATTCGCTTGATCGTGTCATGACTTGACATGATATCCTTAGGTGTTTCCGACTTCTTCTACCTTGTGGAGATATATGGGTCAAAATCAGAGAGGTGAGCATTATGCTTCTGACAAAGTTTTTCTTAATAAAATAACTTTATATTATTACAATACTAGCTGACCCGGTATTTTTTTCAATTTTTTTTTATTTTATAAATATTTTTTTTTAAATAGCCATTAAACTGGCACACTTTATTTTACTATTTTTTTGTGAGTACTATCACTTTACTTTTATCTTACTTTCACTTGTTTTTTTTTTATTAATGTACATATTTTTTCTCGATCCTACATCTAGTGTTTTTCAGTTTTCATCATTATTTTTATATATTACTTTTTCTACTTTCATTGTTTTTTATCTTATCTTATCTGTATCTTTTATGTATCACACAGTATTAGACAGTGTATATAGTCTATGTTTAGATTGTTTATATAGTTCCTATCTCTGTAATATTAGGCAAAAAAAGTTAATAATTATTGACTTTTTATTTATTTATTTTTTTTTGGTTTTAGGCAATTCACCCTGAAAAGAGTGCTTTGTGCCGGTAATAGTTAAAGTGGATAAAAAAATTCAGTTAATCTATTGGGAAAATAATAAAACAAATTAAATATTGGACTCATTTAGATCACTAAAACAAATTAAATATTGAATTCATTCAGGTTAATAAACTTACATAAAGCTGTATGAACACGAGAATTGTTAAGAGATAAAAGGTATGAAATGTTAAGGGGGGACTGGTGTGTGATTTTAATAAGCTGGCGGTATATGTTCTTGAATGATGAATGGTTTTTACAGTTAAAGAAAACGTGGTCGAGGGTTTCCTCTTCCACACCGCACTGGCAGACCGGATCATCTAAAACTCTAATTCTAGACAAGTGAGATGCAATTGAACAGTGACCAATTCTCATTCTCGAAATACATGAAATGAATCGTTTTGAAAGTTTTTTACCGTGAAACCATGGCTTAGCTATGGTTTTGAATTCCAGCATAGAAAGATCCAGTTCTTATTTTGGAGACTGCCCAATTTTCTTCCCAGGCACGAGTCATGTTGGATTTAAGAATCGGGAAGACATCGGAGATAGGAATTCTAAAATTTTGTGGGATAGTTCCGGAATCTGAACCAGATTTGGCGAGAAAATCGGTCATCTCATTACCCTCGATACCCAAATGGGCAGGGACCCAGGCCAATATCGTCTCAAACCCAGATTCACTTAGAGAATTGAGAAGATATTTTATTTTACACATAATATTGTCTTCCGGATAACATAGAATATTTGACCTAATTTTAGTTAGAGCACTTAGCGAATCAGTACATAGTAAGGCTCGATGAATGTTGAGAACCAGGATTTGATTTAGCGCTTGTTCAATTGCAAAGCATTCAGCTGTAAATATGGAAGCTTCTTTCGGTAATTTATAAGTGAGATTGATGTTGAATTCTGGACTATATATCGATGCTCCACATCTTTTATTTTCAAATTTGGAACCATCGGTATAAAGGATGGAAAATCCAGGGAATTTTGAAGCCACAATGCTTTTAAAACAATCATCCACATTTTGAAATCTATTTGGAGAGGATAAAATATTCTTCTGAAAGACTGATGTTACTGTGTTCGGCATAAAAGTTATTGCCTTAAATGGAATATTGTATATAGGGAGATTGGGAACTTCTTGAAGATATTGGAGGGAAGATGATAGAGAATTATAGAGATGAAAACTTTTAATTAGGAGAGGAAAACATTGTTTTTCTCTCAATCTTTTGTTAGAATTCAAATTAACACTTAACCGATTAAGACTTTGTGTAATAGGATGATGTGATAACGATAAAGCCTTGAAAATATATTTATTGGCAAGGAATTGCCTTCTGAAATATAATGGAGGCTCCCCACATTCCACCTGAAGCGCATTAATTGGAGAAGACTTCATAGCTCCAATAATCATTCTGAGGGCTTTTGATTGAATTCTTTCCATTTTCTTATCTAAATATTTAGGGAGTGGGTCAAAAAGGAATGAGCCATAATCCAAGTGGCTCCGAACTAGGGAATTATACATTAATTTAAGAGTGGTAGGATGAGATCCCCACTATACTCTGGAAACTGCTCGCATCATATTAAGTCCCTTTTCACACTTTGTAGAAATTATCTGAATGTGTGGAAGCCAGGAAAGTTTATGGTTCAAAAGAAGACCAAGGAATTTGATTTGAGTAGCGTTTGTAGAGGCACATTATCAAAATATACTCGGCTGTGGAATGATTTGCCGACCTCTGTGTTTCCTCCTTCCTACAACATGGGTCTCTTCAAGACCAATGTTCATTCCTTCCTCTCCTCAAAAAGACCCTCCACACAGCATCCCAGATGACATAGGCCCTGAGGGAAATTATTTTCCTCAGGGCCTCCTGTGTGGAGTTAATGTAAAAAAAAAAAAAAAAAAAGACATTGAGGATTGGGGAATTTTTCTTTCGCGCGTGAAAACCACGACCCTTGTTTTAGATGCCGCCAGATTCATCTCATTTATTGACAACCAGCTTTTAATATATTGTAAAGCCAAATTCATTTCCTTAGCTGCAAGAATAATATTTTTATGTAACATATATATAAGGATATCATCCGCAAAGTAAAGTCGCTTGATAGAAAAAGGAATTACTGAGTCTAGGTCGCTTATATAAATATTAAACAACAGAGGACTAATAACAGAACCCTGGGGCAAACCTCTCCATAGTTTGCGCCTTAAGTATTTAGAGGAAGACTCAATAATAATGGACCTATCTGAGAGCAAATTAATAATAAATTGGACCAATTTCGGGGGGATTTGTTTTTTAATTAGCTTTTCTTTCAAAACATTCAGTAAAACATCATCGTAAGCTGATGAAAGGTCAAGGAATGTGGCCAATGTATAAGAATTAGGGATTGAGAAACTCGGATATCAGTTGTGAACAAACTTAAATTATCCATTGTAGATTTCTTTTTCCGAAAACCATACTGATTTGGTAAGATAATATCTTGACTTTCAACAAACCACTCTAATCTGTTTTTGATCAAACGCTCCGCTACTTTCATCAAACATGATGAAAGAGCAATAGGCCGATAAGACGAAATTTCAGATGGATTTTTTCCAGGTTTTAAAATGGGAATGATTTTTTGAGTTTTCCAATCATCCGGAATTAGTCCTGTTTCAAACATATTATTAATAAGAGATAAGAAATATTCAACCGCCATATCAGAAAATGATTTAATGAAACTATTAAATATTCCATCGGGACCCGGAGCAGAGTCAGAAAGGGCTCTTATTACTCGTTTCATCTCATCAATGGAGAAAGGAGCATCTAGCCAGTTAGAATGAGATGGATATGGCTTAATAGAAGGCATTTCTTCACATCCGGCCACTGATGGGGGGGCTATTTTATCCGCAAATCCTATAAGAATTTCTTCTGATATATGTTTGATTCTCGGCGGAGAATACGATGATCCTAATTTTTTTAAGCTAGACCAAACTGAAGACTGGGGAGTTTCCGGAGACAGGTTCTCACAGAACTTCCGCCATCCAGCGCGTTTTTTATTTTTCAAAATTCGTTTGGTTTCTGCCTGGGCTTTTTTAACTGATAAAAAATTTTCTAGTGACATACACTTACGAAAAGAGGAAATTGCTTTTTTACGAGAGTCGACGGAGCGAGTGCATTCCTCGTCCCACCACGGAGTAGAGTGTTTTATTTTAATGTTCGCATTGTGTTTCGGGATGGATTTTTCTGCTGCATATATAACCATAGAGGGAAACGTCTCACATTGCATTCTGATGTCTCCCGGGGACGATTTTGTTAAATTAATAAGGTTATCTAGTTCAGAAGAGAAAGTGCTCCAATTCGCATCTTTTGTTCTAAATTTGAGATTATTTTTAACTGGGGGGGGATAAGTGTTAGATTGATGGTGGAATCGGATTATAATTGGGAAATGATCACTCGAGAGGGGATCGTTTAGGATGTCCCAAGAGCATTTAGATGCTAACGAATACGAACAAAGAGATAAATCAACAGCACTTTTCCGTTGATGAGGGGGGGTGAATCTGGTTGGAGATCCGTCATTTAAAAAACATAGGTTATGGGTATCAATAAAATCTAAAAGATTGCGGCCAGAACGATTTGTTATTTTGCTACCCCAAGAAGGGGAATGTGCATTAAAATCTCCAAGGATCATATAAGGGGAACAAATCTGGGTTAAGATTGGTGCCCATTCATTTTCAATAAAAGTCGTAGAGGGGGGAATATATATTGATAATATTGTGATATCAGATAAGACAGCTGCTATTATCTGGATATCGTCCGAGGGAGTATGAATATTAATTTGTTTAAACGGGATAGAATTATGGATTATCAGAGCCGTGCCGCCTTTACCATCCGGTCTGTCGTGTCTGAGACAATAATAACCTGGAATTCTTAAGTGAAAGGAGGGTTTTAACCACGTTTCAGAAATGGCGGCTACTGAAACGTCGTGTTCATCGAGTAATTGAATTAGGTCAGATTTGTTAGCGAAGAGGCTTCTACTGTTCCACTGAAGAATTTTGTGCAGTTTCGAAGTCATTGGGGAGGCAAGATAATAAAGATTTAATGTAATCGGCAGCCTTGGACGGTACAGTATTGTTGTTTGTAAGGATAGAAATTAAAAGGGTAATTAAGGTTTGTATAAAAGAATTATTATTCATTATTTCGGGGAGAGCAGGAGGGGAAGTATTACCATTAATGGCACACCCATTGGGGGTCTGGGATTTGGCATTCCCATTCGGGCTGGCCAAAATATTATTCAATTGTTTTTTATCAAGGTAAGGAGTATATTTTCGGTTGGGTTTGACTGGAATGGTTTCTCTGTGAGAAGATGACGTTGAATTTAAAAAGGTGGTTGTTTGGAAAGGAGCTGAGGACGATTTCAATGATTTTTTCGCAGGAGAGAATAACTTTGAGGCCTGGAAGTACGAAATGTTGTCGGTAGCCATTTTATGTTTTATGTTCTTCTGTCTTGATAATTCCGGACAGGCTAGACTGACCGCGGTATGTGCACCCGAACAGTTAATGCAAATGGGGTCATTGGAAGATTTCAAACATTGATCAAATGGGTGACCTTCTCCGCAAAAGTAACAACGTGGAGGGGAGCGGCATACGGGTTTTGAATGTCCAAACCGGCAGCAATTGAAGCATTGAATAGTTGGGAATTTATAAACTTCGACGAGAAGTGAGGTATAATAAATAAACACACGAGACGGTAGGGATTGTCCTTCAAATGTAATAACAACAGATTGGGAAGGTTTCCAGATCGTGTTTCCATCAGTAGAATCCTTTTAGTTCAGTCGGCGTGCTTTTAATACTTTCGGGGTTCCGTGGGAATTATTCAAAGCATCAACAATTTCAGCCTCTGGGATCTCCGCTGGAATTCCTCGCACAAGACCCATTCTCGTAAGGTTAAATGTCGGGATGAACGATTTATATTTATGGTTTGAGAGCGAGTCAATTTTTTTTACAAATACATTTGCGGAAGCGGCAGTATTAAACTCGATAGATAATTTATATCGTCCTTTCGGTTTAATTGAACCGTTAACAATACCAAGTTTATTATTTTTAATATTCCAAAATCTAAAGGATGAATAAGTTTTCCTTGTTCAGTTCTCTGAACCATAACGATAAAAGGACCGGAAGCGGAAGCAGGATAAAGTAAGTCAGTATTTTTTGTATTATCGCTAGTTAAAGTACTTATCTAGGTGTTACTATTGGTGTTAAGGTCGTTAGAGGTCAAGGTTTGTTGAATCGGCAGTATAGATTTAACTTTCGATGGAATGTGAAGGCTATGCGATGGTCGTCGCTTACGAGATGGGAGTGCAATAGAAACATGGCTAGTATTAGAATCCGAATCAGAAAAATCTAATATCGACCCTGGGTCGGGAGGCCTATCTTCGTCTTCCTCCATTATACATATAAAAAAACTTAACCTTTAAAAATTAAACTGAAAAAATAATACGCAGTCTATTTCATTGACTGTACAAACAAAAACGGATTAGCCGTAAGCAGGAATTCAAATAAATAGGTATACGATAAACAAAATTAAATAAAATGTAACAATAATCTCTTATCTGTATGAGGCACAGGAATGGGCGAACGGCACTAAGCAATAGGTAAGGTACACACAACCTGGATACGCGCCATAAATATATTTGGGCATTAATTTCTTTAAATTGATAATTTATGCTATAAGACCATAAGGGCGCCATCTATGGGTTTTGTATTGTATTGAATTGAACCTATGTGACTTGAGATGCAGTGTATTCATGCGTTTCCTTACCTTTGTGAATCAAGCAATTACGTCTGACGGGAGTGTCAGTAAAAGGCCAAGAGATGTCTCTCCTGGTCAGTCATAAGAATAATTCATCCAGTGAGTGAATTATTGTTGTACCTAAGATTGGATTTTTGACACGCATTATTAATATGCAAATTTTTCATGGTTGAAACTTCCTTGCTGTGCGAAACATCTGTCAAGATTATGCAATATCGCCTTGACATTTTTATTGAAAAGAAGTGTCTTTTTGTGTGGACATCGTGGCTGAGCTGCATTCTCTGAGTGAGTGTTTGTTTGTTTTCACTTTGGTTTTTGAGATTGCTGGGTCAACTGTTTTTTTGTGTCACATAGGGAAGAATTCAATTTTCGTTAATTTTACATAGGGTAGTCATCCCTTGTGTCAGGGACTATTTACACGCCCCTACATATTTATTGGTCCTTCGAGCCGGATTATTAATTCATTCATACATTCAATTCGAGATTATAGCTTAATTACATGGATGTTTGAATTTACGTTTTTTTTTTGGTAAATTTGAAGTACCTCTCATTTTTTGAGAACTATAGCTGGTCTTGTTTTTTGCTTTTGGATGACATATTTGGATGTTCGCAGAATTATCGTAATTTTGGATAATTATTCGCAACATTATTATTATTAATTAATTGTTAACATTGTTCGCAGAATTGTCGTAATTTTGGATAATTATTCGCAACATTATTATTAATTAATTATTAACATTGTAACATTATTGTAAAATTTTGTGGTAATCTTTTCGCATATATAAAAAATGCCAAGAATTACGGAGGAGGGTTTTGATGAGGCTCAAGACAGATCGCTTATTCTTTTAACCGCAAAAAAGGAAAATCTTTTTGTTCGTATGAACGATCTGTATAATGCAACAAATAATATATCTAATTTTGAGTCAAGAAATAACGAAGTGTTTATGGCTCAGTCAGAGATGATTGATCAAATGCGAAGTCAATTTGAAAATATTATAGATAGCATCAATGATCGTCAGTTAACTTTAAATCCAGAATTTAAACCAGATTTTCAAGCTTTAAATGCTTTTGATGATCTTTTTTTGAAGGTCAAACGAACTAGATCGAATATGAAAACTTCTGTAAGAGAGTCACTGACGTCACAAAATAAGTCGCGGGAGCCGTGTATGATTAATCTTCCTGCAATAGATCTTCCAACCTTCGATGGTAAGAATGAAAGTTGGTCGAAATTTTTTGAGTCATTTAAAGCCAATATCCATAATAATAGACAGCTAACTGACTCGCAGCGTGTGCAGTACTTAGTCGGAAAACTCACACACGGGGCTTTGAACATAACCGCAGGCATTGTGCCTTCGGGTGATACATATCAGATCATTTGGGAGAGTTTAGTTAAAAAATATCAAGATAAACGTACACTAGGAACACATTATTTAAATAATTAATATTCTCGATACGAAAAACTGCACGAATACATCTGCCAGTCTCAATTCTTTCATTGAAAGATATTCTTCGTCAGTGTAGGCATTAAAGCAGTTAGGTATTGAAGATTTAACTGATTTTATTTTGTTTCACTGCGCGGTAAGAAAAATTGATTCACAGACGGCTCAGAACTTTGAGCTGACAGTTCGTAATAAAGAAATTCCTTCTTATAATGAGTTAGTTTCGTTTGTACAAGATCAAGTAAAGATTTTAGAACGAACGAGTAACTCGCATGGTGTCGTAAATAAAACGCATCCCATTTCGTCCTCCCGATCAAATAATACTAAATCGTTCGTCGCGAGTAATGCGAATATTCCGCGCTTCCCAGCTCCGCCGAAAGGATGTATTCTGTGTAACAAAACTGATCATTTAATCAACGTTTGCTCAAAGTTTAAATGTATGAGTTCCCCACAGGCTCGATTTGAATTTATAAAATCGAAAAATGCCTGTGTAAATTGCCTTAGTGGTTCACATACAATCAAGTCATGCAAATCGGGGTTAGTTTGTGATTTGTGCAATAAACGTCATCATACATTCTTACATTTCGGCAGTGTGAATAATATGAAAACCAATACTCATGTACATACGTCGCAAGTACCTACCAGTGAAGAACCGTCAGTCCCCCCTCCAGTGTCATCCAGCATCAATGGAACTGGCATTGGTGATAAGCAAGTGGAGGGGACCGCGAATGTCAATCCTTCGTGTTCGCTTTGTGCCAAAGTAACACCGAACTCTTCTATTTTACTTTCGACCGCACAAGTATACGCGAAGCTTAAAAACGGAAATAAAGTTATTGTTCGGTGCCTAATTGATAATGGCTCTCAAAATAATTTGATTACGGTCGATTGTTGTAAGACGCTGAATTTACCAATAATTCCTTTGAGTAATTCGTTTGTCAAAGGAATTGGATCAACGTCTCGACCAATTTTCGGTTACGTGTATTTGGATATTGAGTCTCGCGTATACCCAGAGAATAAATATAATATACATGCGCTTGTCGTTGACAGTATCACCGACCAATTACCTAATCACTATATAGCCAAGGGTGATATGAGGTACTTAGAGGGCATACCTCTCGCAGACTTAACATGGAATATTCCTGGATGCGTGGATGTCGTCATCGGTGCACAACTGTTCCCATATATTTATTTATGGAACAGGGTTGAATCGGGTACTAGTGCACCCCCCGCGTTATCGACCGCTTTCGGTTTCGTGTTGATGGGTGATTACCCCAATAATGTGCTCAGCACAAACACATCATTCTCGGCACTCGCACTTAATGATTTAGTGCAAAAATTTTGGCTGTTAGAAGAGATACCTAATATAAAATTTCTAAGTCCGGAGGAGACAGAATGTGAGAATCTCTTTACTTCATCAATTTCTCGCACTGATGATGGTAGATATTCTGTTGCTTTACCTTTCTGTAAAGATCCAAGACAATTGGGTAATTCTCGTACTGCTGCCCAACGCCGATTTTTTGGCATTGGAGCGAAAATTTAAACATTCCCCTGCTTTGCAGGAGAATTATAACAAGGTTATCAGTGAATATATTGAAAATAATTACCTATCAGAAGTCTCAGAGTCTGATATCACAGAAGATGGATATTACATCCCACATCATGCTGTCACTCGTCCAGACAAACCAATGCCTCGTATTGTGCTCGATGCTAGTGCTAAAACACACACAGGGCTGTCACTGAGTGACATTATTCATACTGGTCCCAATTTGCAAGCCGATTTGTTTCTGCTTTTGCTTGACTTTCGTCTTTTTCCCATCGCTATGACTGCGGATATAAAGCAAATGTATTTACAGATTGAAGTTCCTAGCAAGCATCGCAGATACCTGAGGATCTTATTTCGATTCTCAAATAATGGTCTCATACGAACTTTTCAGTTCAATCGAGTTCCTTTCGGCTTGACGGCAAGTCCATACTTAGCAATGCGGACGGTTCGCCAGTTGGCCCAGGATATGAGACCACATTACCCGGATGCTGCCAAAGTGGCAGAGTCCAAGCTGTATATGGACGACCTGGTCTATTCTATTGCAGATGAGCCCAGCGCCATACGTCTTTCTCGAGAATTAATCTCGTTGTTTAAGTCCGGTGCCTTTGATTTAGTAAAATGGACTAGTAATTCTCAAGTTGTACTTGAGAACCTCCCGGATTCTCACCGCAGCCCAGTGGACTTCACTGTTGGTTCTAACAATACCTCTAAGGTGTTGGGCCTTTCGTGTGAACCAGCTGATGACAGCTTCTTCTTTACGACATCTTATGTTCAGGAGAAGTGCACAAAGCGGAGCATACTCTCCATAGTCGCCCGTTTATTTGATGTCCTCGGCTTGGTCGCCCCTGTCATTCTGTACGCTAAATTACTTATCAAAGAGCTATGGCTGTGCAACATTGGTTGGGATGATACACCCCCTGATAGCGTTATTCGTCGGTTTTCGGCGCTTACACAGGAATTTCCGCTAATTTCAATGATAAAAATCCCTCGCCATGTTGGTGTCCTGAAAGACAGTACGGTGCTCGTTGTTGCTTTCTGCGATGCAAGCATGAATGGTTACGGCTGTGTGATTTATTTGCACACCACTGATCTGTTTGGAAAAATTACAGTGAGATTGTTGTGCGCAAAATCAAAGGTTTCTCCCACCAAAGTGACGACCCTCGCTCGTTTGGAGCTATGTGTCGCAGTATTGATGTCCAAATTAATACGGACGGTTCAAGATAATTATTCTGAGCGTCTTCCTATTGCAGGAACATATGCGTTTTCCGATTCTACCGTTGCGCTCTCTTGGATACATTCTTCACCGCATCGCTGGTCGGTGTTTGTTAGTAATCGCGTAGCTCAGTGCCAAGAAAATTTGTCTCCAGAGAACTTTTACCATGTTGCTGGTAGTGAAAACTCGAGCGACTGCCTTTCTCGTGGCATGCTTCCTTCCCAACTCGTTTCACATGATTTATGGTGGAACGGCCCATCATGGATTCGCAGCCCACCTTTGGAATGGCCATTAAAACCGTTTCACCCTACCAATACTGGTGAAATGCCTGAACACAAGGCTAATGTGCTCATTGCAACATTTCAGGGTGAAAAATCGGTCCTGAGTGAACTGGCTCAGCGTATATCCACTTGGGATAAACTACTAAGGATTGTTGTTTATGTCCTCCGATTCATAAAAAAGATATCACTTTCCTCTGGAACGGTCAATAATCTTATGACTGCTGAAAAGGCTGTGATTCGTGCTGTGCAGAGTATTCATTTTGCAGGAGATATTGCTGCACTCCAGGAAGGCAAATTTCATTCCAAAAGACTTCAGAGTTTATCTCTATTTCTTGATGGAGATAATCTGTTACGTATTGGGGGGCGGCTTTCTAAATCGGATTTACCTTTTGAGGTTAAACATCCGGTTTTGCTTCCCAAACATGACTGTGTTGTCGATCTGATCATCGCTCACTTTCATGTCGTGAACTGTCATACAGGCCCAGGACTTCTTATGTCTATCTTACGTCAACGCTATTGGATATTAGATGCTAGGACTGTTATTAGGGCGATGGTGCGGAAATGCAATTGTTGCTTCCGCTTAAATCCATCGCATCCTACACCAAAGATGGCAGATTTACCGTCATATCGTGTTGCAGAAGCAAAGGCCTTCGTACATACCGGTGTAGATTACGCAGGTCCACTCCGTATTACGCTGACTCGTCGGAGAGGACAACATTCTCAAAAGGCATATATTTGTCTATTCGTATGCCTTGTGACCAAGGCTATTCATATTGAGTTGGTCTCTGACTTAACTTCAAATGCTTTCCTGGCTGCTTTCAGCCGTTTTATTTCTCGGCGTGGCCCGGTAACATGCTTGTATTCAGATAATGGTACTAATTTCGTGGGTGCGAAGGCACAATTAGATGACCTCTACAAGTTTTTGGTTGAATCTGAATATGAGCCCTCATTAAAGCGCGAACTCGCTAAGCGTCGTATAGAGTGGAAAATGATTCCACCACGCGCGCCTCATTTTGGGGGTATGTGGGAGTCGAACATAAAGAGCATGAAGACACACTTGTACCGTGCGATTGGAACTCAGCTTCTCACCTATGAGGAGTTACAGACTGTGCTAGTTCAAATTGAGTGCATAATGAATTCGCGTCCACTTACAGTTATGTCTTCTGACCCTTATCCCGAAGTCCTTACGCCTGCGCATTTTTTAATGTCGACACCATTGCAGTACTTGCCTGCTTCTGTCCTGGCAGACGGTAAAATCAATTTGACTCAGCGTAAGCAATTATTAGACAGCATGGTTCAGTCCTTCTGGAAGAAGTGGCGTTCAGAGTATCTGCACACCTTGCAAGTCAGGCAGAAGTGGACTACTTCTGATCATCCGATTGATATCGGAACTGTCGTACTAGTGGGACAAGAAGATTCCCCTCCGTTAAATTGGCCTTTAGGCGTGATAACTGAAATCCATCCCGGAATGGATAAAATTGTTCGCGTTGCGACGGTAAAGACAAGATTTGGTTCTTTTAAACGTCCGGTTGTCAAATTATATCCCATTCCAACGCAATAATTTTATATTTTATCTATTTTTGTTTATTTTTATTTATTTATTTTTTTTGATTTTAGTCATTGTTTCAATGATCTCTGACCCAGACATGGCATTACTTAATATCCGTTATCTTGGTCAATTGAACTTTATTACATTGTATTTTTAGTTATTTTTCTTTATTTTGTGAGATTCTGCGAATTTCCAATGCGTGTCATTCCTGAATATTACCGGTGAATAGTCACTTTATTTCTATTTCATTTCTTGTTTCATTTGTATTTTTATATTCTTTCTTTTGTAAGCTCTACGAACTTCCAAGGCGGGGAATATGGATACGCGCCATAAATATATTTGGGCATTAATTTCTTTAAATTGATAATTTATGCTATAAGACCATAAGGGCGCCATCTATGGGTTTTGTATTGTATTGAATTGAACCTATGTGACTTGAGATGCAGTGTATTCATGCGTTTCCTTACCTTTGTGAATCAAGCAATTACGTCTGACGGGAGTGTCAGTAAAAGGCCAAGAGATGTCTCTCCTGGTCAGTCATAAGAATAATTCATCCAGTGAGTGAATTATTGTTGTACCTAAGATTGGATTTTTGACACGCATTATTAATATGCAAATTTTTCATGGTTGAAACTTCCTTGCTGTGCGAAACATCTGTCAAGATTATGCAATATCGCCTTGACATTTTTATTGAAAAGAAGTGTCTTTTTGTGTGGACATCGTGGCTGAGCTGCATTCTCTGAGTGAGTGTTTGTTTGTTTTCACTTTGGTTTTTGAGATTGCTGGGTCAACTGTTTTTTTGTGTCACATAGGGAAGAATTCAATTTTCGTTAATTTTACATAGGGTAGTCATCCCTTGTGTCAGGGACTATTTACACGCCCCTACACAACCACTGTTGACCGCGGCTCGAATCGAACCTTTTTATTTATTATTTGGGCATGATGTGAACATTTGTTATTGCGTTGTAACCTAACTATTATAATTTATTGTTTTGTAATGCATATAATGTTATTAACCTGTAAATGTTCCTAATAAAATAAAATTAAATAAACGTCAGACAGCATTTGGATAGCCAAAATATGAAGAAAGTAAACTGATATGATTTGATAATTTTTAAAGCTAATATTAAAAAATAACATTTGTAATTCGTAATTGTAAACATTTTTGACTTGTCTGAACTATGAAACATGGTATAAGGACGCATTCCCGGAATGACTATTTAGGCCTGTTTTGTTTAAAATCAAGAATAACATTATTATAGAAAAATAAATATGCTAAGTGCCTTGTAATTATGCAGAGTACCTTTATTTTGAAATAAATCTTAATATATAAGTAAAACAAAGTCGGGTTAGTTACACTATTAATAACTCGAGAACGGCTGGGCTGATTTTGATGATCTTTGATTTGTTGGATTTGTCTCCGCCCCGGATAGGATAATAACTATTAAAACATCACAAAACGAAATAAATAGTTATAAATAAAATTACTTTCCACATGCATTTTGTATGGAACGAATTCTCCTATTTTGAAAGAACTGCAGCAATATTGTGAGGGGTATAATATTGAACTGTGCATGAATTCCAAACATTCAAAAACGTCAAATGTCAATGCGTTGATTGTTGTCCATTTGTTTTTAATCATATAATGCTGCCCTTCTTTCTTACACACTCAATGTCAATAGTCGAAAATGAGACAAATTGTGGACGTATGTCCGCACACCTCCAAAGGAAAAATACAATAATTATAATAAATCTCTGAAATGAAACGCATTTTTTTACATAAGCTCCACACAGGAGGCCCTGAGGAAAATAATTTCTCTCAGGACCTATGTCATCTTAGGGGATGCTGTGTGGAGGATCTTTTTAAGAAATGGGGAGGATAGAAAGTTCTGGGAAGGAAAAAGGTATGAGGGGTGGGTAGGAATCTGGGGGTCAGTGTGTCCGGAAGTGACGGACGTATGAATCCATCCCTCTAACTGTGGTGCAAGGCAATGGGTCGAGAGAGTCCGGCTGGAAATGCCAAAAGGCCTCGCTCCACCAGTCTCTCTCGATCCGGCCCGCCACGCAGCAGGTGGGCAGGCGCATCAACTGCCAAGACCCGGACATAAGTCACCTCATGAACCCGGGCACCCCTGCTAAATCACCAAACGTAGCGAACCACTTGGGGTGATCTATGGTAGAGGTGTTGGTTATTCAATAAATGGTTCCGGGAGCGGCGGCACCCGTATCTGCCTCCCGAATTCCCGTAAGTAATTGTAAAAGTAAGAAAATCACAAAAATATAAATCCGTACACAACGCCATCTCTGATACTGACAAAAACAAAACACGGACAGTTGCGCATTGATAATTGCTTCATTGCATAATTTTTAACTTAATAAAAAAACTGAATTTGATTCAACAGCTATTGATTCTGAGGCAGTACGAAGTTCGTCGGGTCAGCTAGTATTGTAATAATATAAAGTTATTTTATTAAGAAAAACTTTGTCAGAAGCATAATGCTCACCTCTCTGATTTTGACCCATATATCTCCACAAGGTAGAAGAAGTCGGAAACACCTAAGGATATCATGTCAAGTCATGACACGATCAAGCGAATTATGTGTATGTATTTGTATACTTGAATGGGTCATGTCAAGAGCCAGAATAACCAAATATAAGACTAGTTGTTTTACCATGATACTTGGGCAGGCAGACTGTATAGAAGAAGAAATTTATATATTTTGTCAATAAGGAACTCCAGTGAAAAATATTATGGCTTTAAAAAATATGTACATGCAGACCAATAAATGCTGATTCTGAATATATACGTATTATTAAATAATATTAAACGTACAGTTTTAAAAAAAATATTAAAAAGTTCGTGTCATTAAAACACACTGTCAAGTTGGTATTATTGAATTTTTAGTGCTGACGTCACTGCTCACCATAATTTTCCTCATTAATTGAAATGTATGATACAAGCCATTGGTATTAACAACATTTCATGTTATTGTTATGTTATTCGTTTATTTCCATACTGTTTAAAGAGATTTAGTTTTTGTGTTTATTGAAACATTATTTAGGCCTAAATAATTCAGCATCAAAAGGAGAGGTATCTCTATTATTTAAAATATTCAAAAACTTTAAACTATACAAAAAAAATCACAATGAAAAATCACAATTCCACGACCAATCCTCCGAACTACGAAATCCAAAATGGCGGATGTCGAACAGCTGATTCGGCGCTGCACGATCTTCTTTTCCTACGAAATTGTTCAGTTATTTACCTAAAAATAATATATTATTCACTTGAATACCAATTTTATTATTATGTATTATTTTTTTTGCTCCGCTTGCTCATATTTTGTAATCTTTCCGCTAAACGGTTAGGAGTAGAGAAAATCCTTTTTGGATTTTCTTGACAGTACATAATTATATTTCACATGGAATCACCTTCTCAGTGATAGAATATTGTGAAAGATCAGTAAAGCAAAGAGTGTCGGAGATTTTGGAAATTATTTCTGAATGATGACTATTTATGATTTTCATACTATTTTCATCTTCATTGCGTTCACGGAATGATCTTATCAAATCATTAGTAATCATTCATCAGAACGTTAGTTTTACTAAGCTACTCGCTGGGTGACTCGCTAGGCTCTAGGCGCTAAGCCAGCCGCCTGCCTATGCGGACGTAGCCTAAAAAGAACTCAATATGATTTGGTTTTTGCTCTTTGTCAATCTTGGATTGCATTGCCCCCAGAAACACAGATTACTTCGGGAGGTTTGGAGATCTGGTGTATATGTAGTATGATTCGTGGGTCAAATAGATTCTTTGATTTGTAATTTGTCGGATTACAAGATACTCTTATTTAAAAAAATTCCGGACTGTAGAGGGTCTTAGGCAGTACTCTATAATCCGACAAATTCGATAATCCGACATCACCCTGCAAAACGTTTGTTGGGTTACCGCGGGTCCACTGTATTATAAAACTCCCCATTATGTTGGCATCACTGTATTGGCTGATTCTAGCGCATGCCGGAGTCTTCACGGGTATTTATTGTTTGACAAATTTAATGTTTTGTTATCAGAAATTTGTGAATCTAATAGATTCGCTGTTTTTGAATTTATCATCATCTTCTTCCCCTTATCCTATTCGGGTCGGGGACCCATTGCATCGACAAGGCTCCTCCATACGTCCCTGTCTTGTGCTGATTGTTCGGCCTCTGTCCATGGTAGACCCATCCTCTCCTCACACAGTTTCTGGAGTTGCCTCGCCCAACTGTGACTGGGGCGGCCCACTGGACGTCTACCCTCTGGAATCGCACTCAGTATCTTCCTCGGAATTCGGTCATCAGACATTCTTAGTACATTCAATTCAATTCAATTTATTAATTTTTAAAACATTACAAAATAATATTTCAATGCGTTTTAAAAGAGATACAGTATTAAGATTCAAATAGGTTTAAGCAATTTATACTTCAATGAAGCACAATCATACTTACAACAAAGCTTGTCTGAATTGTGCTTCATTGATATTAAACATATCGATATTCAAAGTGATTCTATTTAACAACAAGACCGCTCTCCCGACTGGCATAATCATTGGCAAGTTAGTTCTGCAAGCCGGGAGATAAAACAGTCTATGCTGTCGGTGACGGAGATAACCACCGGGAACATAAAAACTAATGCTCTCCATGATAGCCGAGTTTTCGAACCTTCCACAAATCAGTCTGAAGAAATGTGTTACAATGAGCACATCACTTCTGACCCGTAGAAGGTTCAAACCAAGCATGCCCAAGAGAAAATGGGTAGGGTAGAGCCACGGGTAGTAGCCATACTTCCTCAGGTAAAGAAATCTCAGAAATTTCTTCTGAACCCTCTCCAACATGAGGGAATACTTCACTTGGTGTGGGCTCCAAACCACCAACCCACTCTCAAGCCTACTCCTAACCAAAGCATTGTATATTACTGTGAGAACCCGGGTGTCTCTGAAGTTTTTACGCAGTGCGTAGGACGAAACCGAACATTCCATTTACATGCCCAAGCCACCTCAGTTGCGATTTTTCTAGCAGTGGTTCAATGTTTAGATCATCTCGGATCGTCGAGTTTCTTATATGATCCCATTTCGTAACCCCTACCACTCCTCTCAAGTACCTCATTTTGGCAGCTTGGACTCTTGAACGTGTTCGTTCATTTAGCATCCATGTCTTGTGGCCGTAAGTGAGCGTCAGGCGGTATACCGTTTTAAACACTGCCATCTTTGTCTTGGTGCTGAGCTCGGCTTTTGTTATCACTGAGCTGTAGAGAGGACGCAATACACTGCCTGCCGCACTTATTCTTCTATCAATTTCTCCGTCTTGCTGACCATCGCTTGAGAATTTGACCCCAATTACTGGTTTTGAAAGCAGATGAAAGACTATTTCAGATTTTCACATTACAAACTATATATTATGCAATTAAAAATACTTAAGTATAAAATATTTTATTAAAACAGAGAAAGTTTTTGTGATTGTTTTGTCGCTTACCGATTATTTTCTTCTTGTAAACTATGGGAATACCACAATATGTGAAACTAAAAAATATATTTATTTGCACACAACAGATTATAAAGATTATTGTCACTTCCCTTTATTCGTTTTATATAAAAATAATTATTAAAAAATCACACACTTTGACAAATCTTTCAAATTATACTTTATTTGTATTGGAAAATTTACATTACAGTTATTTGTGTGTGGTAAGCTTGTAGTTGTGTATATAAAGAGTGGTGTTATATTTTTCTGACACTGCTTCAATCATATATCTCACCTAATACAAAAGGAAATAGAACAACTATTATTATTCCACCGGCCAAATCTGACCAAGTTTAGCGTAGATGTATATGTATGTAGTACAAGCCAAACATTAAGACCGGCCTGACGTTGATCAAAAATCGTTGCAGTATGCGAGTTTCAGGACAAAAAAGCGGCATGCCCCCCCCCCCACCCACGCTTTTCTCTGTCTGTATGCATGTTTTTAAGCATCTTTCTCTTTCGCTTATGTTCATTGTATAGTCAGTATTTGGGCGAGAATGAAATGTCCCATGTTCAGCCCGCTCTTAAAGATTGAATCTTGAAGATACTGACTTGAGCCTGTTGGTAAAAAAAGTAAATTACTGGTGACTAGTGACATCACATGGCTCCTTATGACGTCAGGGGCGTTTTAGAGAGTATCGAAAAATTAAAAACTTGGAAAATTATTCTAACTTTTAAAACTAACTATTAAAAAAAAAATGCTGTTATTGAAGTTATAATATCATTATTAATTTTTAAAAGTGGACTGAAGTTCCTTATTATGGAGAGACGAAAGATGAATTTATATTTTTATTTTATGTAAATGGGCAAATTTGGAAAGATTCGGAGTCGTGTTCTGACTTAAGGTACTGGACACACATGCTCATTAATGAGCAGGCTCATGAGCTTATGCACTGTACACATTTGCTCGTAAATGAGCAAGCTTGGCTTGAGCTTTCTCATAAATGAGCATGCTCAAATCCAACAACTCCGAGCATGCTCAAGTTCAATATATCTTCTTAAAGAAGATTCAAATGCAATTATTTAAGAATCTTCTGACGAAAGAAAATAAAACGGTTGATTTGGATCCAAGATGTCAACAAATCCGAAAATGACTAAATGATTAAAAATAAATTCTAATTTCAATAGAATGTGGTTTCATTTTGGAGGTAAAGGAACTTTTAAGGAATTTGGAAATCTATTGTCGGTATTTTAGTGACCTTGTGTTCCAAATACATTCGTGATTCCCATAATAAATCACGAAATGCAAGGTTTTTTCTTCTCCTCAGTGGGCCATTTTTGATATTTTTGCAAAGAATGCTCAGGCGCGAACTGAGATCGGATCGAAATGAGCATGCTCATAAGCTGGCCTGTTCACACATGCTTAGAGACTTCTCACAAATCAAACGGCTGTTGATTTGTGAGCATGCTCATTTAAGTTCAAATGAACATGCTCAATACTAGCAACGCCACTGACACACATGCTCATTTAGTAGCATTCTCTTTTGCTACTAATGAGCATGTGTGTCTGTAGCATTACAAGAGATGAGATGTAGAATGGAAGAGAGTTGAGGGGAGGCATTTTTAGATAAGGCTTGTTAGAAGAGTGGATATTTGTATAGAAAGGGATAACCAAAAAATATGTGATCTGAAATTCCAAGGACCATACTACAGAAAAACCACATTGGGGAGTCAAGCATGTGAATTTTAAAAAGATGAGAAGGAACTGAAGGATGTCCAATTCTCAATAAGTGAGGAAATTTATATTTGGAAAAATTGGGGAATTTTTAAACCACGGTTTTGATGGGATATTACTTTGTATTGAGGCATATCCTGGATCCCTCAGATGTATTAGCAATACACCAATACTCTACCCAAATATTATATTATATTATAAATAAATATTATATCCTACAAACGATCTATTAGTTTATTATGCTTTTATAAACAGTTATAAGCCTACCACCGCCACAAAGTACTATAATATCATAAATTCAATTATTTTCCGCCATTATCTTGAAGTAATGCAACATGCTACACTAGCGCCATAAATAAACCAATCCCACTAGCGCATAAATATATCAAACCACCCACCACTAGCGCCTCTAGCGACCAGAGTTGTCAGTCAATTCAATGAAATATTGCCGAATAGCGGAGTTGGACGTATTATTAATACAAATTAGGGTATTTGGTTGGAATAAGAGAAGAGTATGTGAGAACCGGCTAGTGACTGAGTTGACAAAAAATGATCAATTCAATGTTCAATTCCTCTCCTAGCTAAGTCCTCCATCATTGTACAATCAATATATTCCGCTTATACTGATAGTAGTAGGAGTCATGTTATTCATAACCCTGAAAATTTTTATTATATTTTGCTCTCTGTATATTTTTGGAGCAATAGCTGCAGTTATGATGTTATTGTGAAATTTAAAATAAAACAACCTGCCCCGTTTTCAAAGGCCAGTTCATTTATTTTCATGCAAGCTCAAAACCGGTCCCGTCGCCTTATCGCGTAGGATTTGACAAGATATGCAAAGGCAAAGATGTGTCAGGTGTAAATGTCAAAAAAATATGTTTACTTGATTTTTATTTAATTTTTTTGTTGTATTTTGTGGTACCAGAAACGAATAATAATGATGTCTTCGAACATCGAATAAATTCTTATCCGGAAACACACGGTAAGTGTAGTTTTTCTTTCGATTTGTAATAGTGTATTTGGACGTAATCTAAAAACTTGTTATTGTAGACATACAACCATCTGTGCTGTGTAGTAAAAGTTTTGGTGTGCTAAGGACCTTCGCTAGAATAGAGGATTATGTTGCTCTGAATTATGCATTCACTTAAATCGTGGTTCGTTTGCTGATTTCCCAATTTTCTGTTTTGGATGGGCTCTTTTATTTATCTCTTTACAATCTACATATATTTTTGTGGGCCTGCTGTTTTGTGAATTGCTTCTTCTCACAATTCAGTATAATACTCTAGATTAACCTTGATGATCTCAGTGTTGTGTTTTTGCAGGTCTGTCACCTATGATT
Source organism: Limnephilus rhombicus (assembly GCA_929108145.2). NCBI lineage: Eukaryota > Metazoa > Arthropoda > Insecta > Trichoptera > Limnephilidae > Limnephilus > Limnephilus rhombicus. The sequence goes on from OV815272.1 coordinate 30,037,697, forward strand.
AGCAAAATGTTCACATCTCTCAAAAATAAGATCAAGGAAGAGACGGGCAGCGATGTGCCCAGAAGGTTCCCACCGCGGCATCATGTAACTGTACTTTCCTTTCTTCAATATTAACAACTAATTATAAGATTGATAAACTAAACCTTGACTTAAAACTATATTTTAGTGTAAAAATCCATTTAAATATTTATGTTTGTGTTGATCTACATGTATAACAAGCGCCCTTGAGGTGAAATTTCACAAAAATGGCGCTCAATTTAGCCAAGTGTTAAAAGTTCATTATACAAGATGTATTGTTTCAGGCATCTAATTCCAGTCTGGGCTCCACGGTCTCAAGTGATATGGATGGGAATATTCTGGCTACACCAGAAAGTCTTCAAGTGAGATGTCTTATAATAATATATATTATACTATATGCAGTCTGATTAGATCCAATACATTGTAATTAATCTAATCATTTACAGGATTACACAATGAGAGAAAAAGAGCTCCTCCAACGGCTAGAAAAGTTGACACGAGAACATGGCCGACAGCTGGAAGAGAGAGACAGAGAATGGCAGGAGAAAGTCACTTCGTTGCAAAACAACATGCAAGCTGCTCAAGGTAATAAATAAACCCTGTTCAAAGTCAACACCACAAAGTTGTAAACCAGGATCGTTGCGAGAAACCCCTCAAATCACAGGTTTTGCAATAATATTATATTTTATGTTTCGGTGTGGGCCCTCAAGGTCTAGGCTCCCTAGTGACTGCCCAATTGGTCGCTATATCACTTTGGTAAGCCCTTAAATGCTGTTAAATATGTCTACCCACGCACACAGGTGGACCTTATCACACAGGTCTTATCAGGTCCCATTTCCCCTGGTTCGCCAGGTTACCGTTACCTTATCTCTGCTTTATGTGGCCACGCCAACTACAGGGACTATAAAATAAACATCATGGCGTTTATTGCATATTAGTTATCAACTGAATGCTACTTTTAAAACTACATACTTGTTCAAATAAATAGAAAAATGATAACCACTTATCAATAATTTAGTGTAAGAAATATGCTCCTTGTTTAGGCGAGTTTTATACATTTTTATGCTTTTGATAAGAACATTGTTTTGTTAGTTATGATAAAACCTACTATTCATTAGTTAAGATAGTTACTATAAATAGATATTTTTTATATGGCACCATTTTTGTTTTTATGACAAGATTACTTGATGAGCGATTTACTATAAATAAGTATGGTGGGATAATGAAGAATTAGAAGATAAGTGCTCTCCTTTTTAAGTAGTTCTCAGAAAAATGGCAAAATTAATTGCTTTTGATTCTTTTAAAAATTAGTTTTGAATGTTGTAAAAACAAATTATATTTTATGTTAGTCATGTTGGGCGTAACTCTACAAGATATTGAAAGTCGTATCAAATTTTGCTTAGGGAATGTACCCATACTATATGACCCAATTTTTGCAATTTTTAACCCCCCCTCCCCCCTCGGTGACCACGTGTAGTATATTCCAAGACCACCCCCCCTCCCCCTACAGTTTTCACGTAGTAATTCATAAATATGGTTTTGAATCATTTCTTGCTAACAAAAAGGTTTAAAAAATTTATTTGGCTTATATTTGTCTTTATTAAAACGGCGCTTGCTGCGTGACACAAGAGTGCATACATACCTATAATTACAAGTAGAAAGGATATTATCAAGATAAAACTTATGTCAAAATATGTTGTAATCAGAACTTAATTTAGATTTCTAGATTGACTACGTAATAAAAACCTAAGCCCCCCGCCCCTCATTGTGACCAAGCGTGGTATTCTGAAGATCCCCCTCCCCCCCTGAACGGGCCACGTAGTATGGGTATGTTCCCTTAGGTCCCTCAGGTCCTGAGCACCTCAATTTTCTTGTATATAATGTGTGTGTATTTTTTTTTTATATGAATATCTCACAAAAGTCCCAACTGCTCCCGTCTGGAGCCAGTGAGACTATTGCATCCCCAATTGGGATATGTTGTGAGACTGAAGGTAGAGAGGAGAGGAAGGAGATGGGAAAGAGGAAGGTGGGGAAGTACCTGGCTATTCAGATCTGGTCACCAAACACGGCTAAAGCCATTTCAAACGACGTTTCAATTCTGATTGGTGGTCTTACACCACGGCGATACTGAGAGTATGTTCCACTCTGGAACGTGCCGCAAATAAACTATATATATTATTTTAAATGAATTAATTGTGAAATAACACAAATTAATCAAATAAAATTTATTTGCGAGTCAAGAGCCTTACCCCTCGACCACGCCGGCCGTCAAAACCGTGTATATAATATATGAGTGGGGAGCGGGTTTTGCAACTCCACGACTCGTGTTTATATTATGTAATGTGTGTATTGTAGAGGTGTGGTGCGGGGAGGCAGCGGCGGCGAGACGAGAGTGCCGCGAAGAGGTCCGGAAGAGTGCTGCGCGCGCAGAGCAACTGCTCACCGCCACTAACGCTGCGGCCCGGGCCCAAGACCGCCTGGACCAGGCTCTGGTGAGACGTCACTTCTATGACTCGTTTTTTGGACAAGAATCAAAAGAAGGATATCTGTAAACTTGACAGATTCTAATTAAAATAAACAAGTTTTTTTATTGTTACACTGGTAATATCTGTTAACCCCTCAGGCCTCGACCATATTCCTCTAGTAGTTCAGAATATTTTCGCTTTGGATTAAAATTCAAATAAATGGAATATTTGTTAACTTATCTGAAAACTAAAAACTTTTTGAAAAGTCATAAAATACACCTTCAAATTTTATTACTAGGAATAACCATGTAATCTTTTAAATATATATTTTTTTAATGCATGCTTTAAAAAGTTTTTAAAAATTGGTTCATCCTATTTTTTTTCTAACTAAAATTACAAAAAAAAATACTCACATTTTGTTAGATAAATGTATTATAAAAGTATTTAAAAAAAATTAGTTAAAAGTATCATAATTTATTTTCAAATTAAGGTGGGAAACTTCGGTTTCGTAAAGGTTTACATTTTAATTCTTTTGTGGTTAACTTTTAGATTTGATTGTTTATCTTTCTGTAGTGTATGTGTGTGAGTGTGACGGCATGAGAGTGAGACAGCGAGTATGCTGATGTATAAAAGGCGTAGTATGAGCTGTAGAGCTCTCTTCAGTTTTACTCTTCACATAATAAACATAGTATCGATCTTATGTTATTACTACCTACAATATACCGTACCCCAAAGATATTCAAATACAGAAGAGATATGCTATGGTGACCGCGCAACTGTCGCCGGACTACGCGCTAATTAGCGTAGTTTTCATACAAAAAGAATTTGTTAATTTCGTTGATTTTTTGAAAATGTGCATTAATATTGGTTAACAATATATTTTGAATAAGGAAAGAATTCGTTCATTTAGTTTAACGTTCGTTTGGTTTATTCGTTGATTATTTGTTCTTTTAGTTTATTTGTTAATTGGTAAACAATATCGGCGACACCCGGAAATGCAGACCCACATAGTAAAAACAGCAGATAGCACATCTACTTATATTTCAATATCTTTGCCGTACCCTCATCTGCACACCACACAGCGCAGATCTTACACTTTCCAATACCATTTAGGTCAGTGGTTCCAAAGTGGTCTGTACCATCCTGGGGGTCCGTGGAAAATTAAAACTGAGTTGGGGGTCCCTGCAAAACGTCAGGGGGTCCACGCTAAGTTTAATATAAAATAAGAAAATTGTTACACATTTACTCCAGGTGAAGTGCATACAACCAATTTTTCTAGTCTTGGCCAAAAGTAATGTTTTCAGATTCCAAATCTTTCAAAATTGCAAAATATCTATTCTTGATATCCATCTGTTTGCTTATTGTCAACACTTGGGAGAAGAGGTTCGTGGGCCAAAAGAGTTTGGGAAAGGGGTCCGTGGGCCAAAAGAAAGGGAACCACTGGTTTAGATCATATTTATCACTATGATAGTAATGGAGACACAATGATTTTTATGAGACCTATATTGGTTGTTCCGAAAACCGATCAAACTAGCCTGAAAACTAAATGCCTATCTATCTACAGATAATAATTTTTATTGTATTTTATATAAGACCATTTAGAAGGAGTAATCTAAAAACTGACTAAAATTTTGTACTTCCCAATGTAGTTAGTGCAGGTGCAATTTTCCTGAACTAAATGTTGAGAGTTAATCCTAGTTTAAGTTTAAGGATTTTGTGACACTTTCTTAAATGTACAGAGTTCAGTTCAGATATGGAAATAAATTTAAATTAGGCCATTTGACAGAAAAGACATTTGGGAAAATAAACTAAATCTGTCAAGGAATCAGAACTGTTAGATATTGAGTTGTGACCTTAACATTCCTTGAAGCCGCTGAAGCAACTACATACAGAGTAAAAAGCAAGGTAACCGGGGCAAAAACAAAAACTAAGCACTCAAGGTTTTAAAAACTTCTCCAATGTCTTAAATTGTTGGTAACGTACATTACAAATAAAATTATATTTAATTTTTATTAGAGCAACTCTCTTTTTATAACTTTTGAAGGTTATTCCCGTCAATGTAATATATCATTGAAGAAGATTATAACACTAATAATCTAAACGAGAATATGAAAGAGAATATGAAAGAGAATAAGACACAGAAAAATAAAAAGATAATGACGAGAATGCGAGAGGTTCTGGATTCGAGTCCCAGTTGCGACTGTTATCTTTTTATTTTTCTGTGTCTTGTTCTCTTTCATATTTTCGTTTGGATTGTTAGTGTTATCTTCTTCTTCAATGATATATTACATTGATGGGAATAACCTTCCAAAGTTATAAAAAGAGACTTTTTTTTCAATTATTTCTGGCTTTCACCCTTGAAGGGTGTTCTAGGCCATCATTTAAAATTACAGAGAAAGGAAAGGTGAATTTATATATTAATTTTATTTAAATGTGCAAATTTCAGAATTATATGGAAGATTGGAGTCGAGTTCAGACTTAGAAGAGATGAGATGTTGAATTTTAATGGCAATTTTAGATAACGCTTGGTTCTAATAAAAATCGAATATTTATTTAGACTTAAAAAGAATAGGTGTTCCATATAAAATAAAATCGGATATATTTATCTGATACACTATCTAGGTTACAAACCAGTTCTTAGAACGATTTTTTCCAAAAGGTAGTAGCTTATAATATGGAAAAAAATTAGTTGAAGATAATATTGTTAATTCTAAGATTTGTAATATGAGATTGACAAATATGACAGTTTGATAAGAGGTGGCAGTGGCTAATTGCATAAGGCGCTCATCCCGGTATGACGAGTTGGGTGACATCCTGGGTTCGAGTCCATGTTGCGACCGTTATCTTTTTATTTTTCTTCTTCGATAAAATTATATCTATTGTTATTCAGCCTTACTAAAAAACCCAGTGAAAATTTTATTCAATTGACAAACGACCGCGGATGTGAAAAAATTACTAATTAAAAAATTGTTCATTGAAAGAAATACACATTGCTTACACGGCCTGAGAGGGTAGTTTATCTCTATTTTAACGATTGATGTCCGATCGAAAATTTGGAATTTTTCCAAAGCATTTTGAATGTTCTATATATTTCTTATTTTTGAAGGTGTCGTAAAAACATATACCTTTATAGAAACTAGATAGAATTGCCTTTTAGATTTTTGTACCTGAAATATACGATTGTGTTTTAAAATTGCAGTATTTTAAGTTTCAACATGAAAAAATTTGAAAAAAAACAGCTGACTGTAAACATATTCTATTAAATGGTCGAAAAATTTTAGAAAATTCAAAATTTAAAAAATACTCACCTCTTACTTTATGAATTTGGAAGAAAACTGTCACTTCACTTTTTATCTCGTTCATACAATTAAAAAGGATAAAAAAGTATAATAATAATTCCGAAAAAATAACTGAAAAAATCTGACATCTTGGATTCTTTTTTACGCAATTAATATGTCGATTTCTCGAATTTGTTTTTATTCACACATGCATGAGGCTTTTACATTATTAAATAATATTACTTTTATGGAAGTTTTATTAAATTCACGCAGAAAAGTCTTTAAAAAAATAAAATTTCAGAAATAACCTAAAACCTATCGTTAACGAAACTAAATCATCAACAAAACAATATTTAAAGGACTAAAACTGAAAAAAAAGTAACGCCAGCATGCTGAATTACACTAATATCACAGTGAATTGATCATTTAAACGAAAATTATCTTCAAAAACATAAAAATTAACTGCAAGTACAACTGAACGTTGTCAAACATTGTTTACCGCGAAGTTTATAAAACAAGATGGCCGTGGCGCCTGCGCAGATCTATGTGAGATTCAAGGGGACCAACATAAAAATCATAAAATACGTGATAGTGTTATTAGTAAAGATGTAAAAATGCAGATCACCGCGCAAGCAACAAATATGCAGTTGACCGCTCGTTAAGGCGTTTTGTTATTAGTAAGGCTGATTGTATTTAAGGGTGTTGCAAGTATGGGCAATGGCCTAAGGATTGCGATAATATTTGATGTTTATTTAGATTGGTGTGCTTGCCATTCTAATCTCGATCTACTATCAGTTTAATATTTATCTGGCTGGTTAAATATATGTTTGTTTATGGTTTACGTAGGAGGAGATAGAATCGGAGCGTCGGGGCTGGGCCCAAGAGAGACTCCGATTAGCCGCCCAGGCAGAAGAAGCCCTGCACAACTTGTCCTTGGCGGAGCCCTTAAATTCTACAATAGGTAACCAAACACCCTAACCTAATACCCGCTCTACAAGCCGTACTTTTCACCACATCATTTTTCCAATACTTAAAAACTGTTTACAGAAACAAAATACAATTGAAAATAATACTGTTAAGTTTTAGCGTGGCTGTATCGATATCGTCACAATTGTATTGTGCATGCTCCTCTTAACCTAACCTAACAGCCATTCTCTTCCTTTTTTATTGTCTCATTGGTCCAATCCTACATGCGTTATATACAGGGTGTTAATGGACGTTCTTGACTTATTTTAATCAGTGCTTCCTGACATTATTTGGAATAAACTTTTTTGCACTTTTTTTCAACACACCGGAGACCAAAATTTCATTTACATACCTTTTTTACTTCAAATAATGTCAGGAATCACTGGTTAAGAGGGAATAACCAGGCAAAACCAGAAATACTTGATTTTTAAATCAAATTTTAGGCGTATTGACTCTTTTCCACAGAAAATTATAAATTGATTTTGAAAGACTGTTCTTTTAACATACTCGTAAACATACGAGTATGTTTTAAATTTTGAAAAAATGTCTTTATTTTTAGGACAATAAGGTTTTACCGTAGGTCGTTGGCAGATTTGTTGAATTTTCAAACGAAATTTTGTATGATACAACCCATTTCAAATCATATAATCATGCAGTATTCTAAATAAATACACTAACTAGTAAACATATGTTTCAAAATTTTAATTTTAGTTCAAACTAGCGGGTTCCCGGCATGCGTTGCTATGCCACCAAGAAATTGTTTCTCCCTGTGTGTCCTTTCCCATTCGTCCCATTCTCTTTCCTCCTCCCCTTCCTCTCCCGCATCTCCTTCCCCTCACGCGTTCCCACTCTGCTTTCTCCGCCTTCCCTCTCCTCACTCTTCTCTCCCGCTTCCCCCGTCCCGGGAAACCACCTCCCGAGTTCCCCTCTCCCCTCCCGGATTCCCCTCCCCCCTCCCGCATTACGTTCATTCAGTCCCGGTACATTCAGTTTTCAATTTCTTTTGCAATTTTTTAATACAATTTCATAATTTCAGAGCTCACCAGTATATATAGAAACCTTTGCGGGCATGCACACATTAAATCCCCAAAGTTCGAATGAAATAGGTAAAGTCGTTCGGAAGTTATGTTCATACATTTAGGCAATTCATTTTTATTTATATAGATAGATAAATAAAATCATTAAAAAAACCTGAGCATGTATTTATGACGAAAATTTCTCTGTTTTATCTATGTATTTACGGTCTTACAAATGAATATATTTCAGAATTTTTCGCACATTTATTTTGCTTGTACATTATTGAAAAATTATAAATACTTACGATGAAAAAATAAGTATAAAAAGTATATAATATTCATATTTTTTTCATCACGTATTTGAGCATATTTGTTGCCAACTCGAAGCACCAATATTTGAAGCCATTACCCGTTTGAACGCGGGAGCGATAAGACGTGTCCGCGGCGCTCTTTTAAGCAATGTTAGCCAAAATCGTAAGGCGACTCACAGGAAGGCAGAGCGCTGCGTTTGAAGAAATCGGAATTTTTGTTTGCTGGTCAATCGCTCTTAAAGTAAGTCAAGTATGTCCCTTAACTCCCTGTATATATCTTTGGTTAGGTTAGGTTTATAGAGACACGTGTAATGTGGTTGTGAGCATGTTGATTCAACCATACAAAAATTTTCAATTGTATTTAGCATCTGTATAACAGTCGTATACCATTTCTCTTGCTAAGAGTGTCTTCAAGGCAAGAATAACTATTTCAGATGAAAGTGGTGGTGACGGAATGACGTCCAATGAATTGGCACTGAAACGAAAACTGGAAGAAGCTCAGCTCCATTTGCACGACATCAAGACTTCCTGGAGTGGACAGATTGCTGCTCTTGAAACTCAGGTATGTTTTATCAACTTTTGCTACAACATATTATTTGGAAGGTCATTCATTATTATTGGACACTAGCTGGTCCCCGGCATGCGTTGCAATGCCATATTCAAAGAAATAAATTGTTTCTCCCTGCATGTCCTTTCCCCTTCCAACTTCCCCGCCCACCCACTTCCCTCTCCCGTTCCCCCGTCCCCGACAAACCCCCTCCCGCGTTCCATATATTCGGTCCCAGTACATTAAGTTTTCAAACAGCTCGCGTTCCACCTGTTACAATTTTTTTATTCAAATTTTCATTTTTCATTTATTACAAATATTCATTTTCGTATATTATAATAACAATAAATCTAATTTCGTACCTAACATACCTATTTAAAATATCTATAATTTTAAAAATCCATAGAAAATTCTTTTGTTAAAAAAAAAAAACAGCTACCTGCTAAATTCACATTCATCAAATGCGCAACTGTCAAACGTGCGGAAGTTAAAATAGTCTTCAATTTTTCTGAAATTTTCCAATTTTCTGTGCAATTTTCTTAATTTTTCTTTCTGTAAGAACCTTCTGCAAAGTATTAGAAAACTTAGATGAATGAAATAGGTAAAGTCGTGCTGATGTTATGGCGTGACCAAGGGAAACAGATATTCATTTTTATATATATATAGATGGGTAAGACGTAAGTAAGTAACCCATGAAAAATCACGGGATATTCTAGTTGTAGGATTTGTGAAGCCGAATGTGAAATATGAAATAATAAATATAACAAAATATAATAGATATATGCCTCTGGGTCATTGCCATTTCAAATATAGAATTTTTAATCAATTTTGGTATCTGCTTTATTGCTTGTCTGAATCGTTCCCATAATCGGTTTCAATTTTTCAAATCAAAGCGAATCCCAGCTCTAGAGGTTTTAAACCAGAGTTACACACCGAGACACACAACTGGTATTATTATTTTTAATTATCTTAAGCTTTATTTAGAACAAAACTAGAGAAGGTACAGAGTATTGTATACTTGGGCTGCAATGTAAATGATAGATGGTATCTTTCGGTTGAAATCAAATGCCGCATTCAGCAAGCTCATGCAACCTTTATCTGCATGAAAAAAATGTTCTGCAGTCATGATCTCAACCTTGGATTACGAATGCGAATGGTCAGATTCTACGTGTTTTCGATATTAATTTAAGGAATGGAAGCATGGACGCTTACTGAAGAACTAATTGGGTGACTTGAGGCATTCGAGATGTGGATCTACAGAAGAATACTTAAAATAAGCTGGATGGACAGGGTTACAGGGATGAAAGGTTATGGTTCGGATGAATAAGAAAAAGAAGTTATTAAAACTATTAAAATCCGAAAACTTTCACATGTGATGAGATATCCAGAGAAGTATGAGATCTTGGATCTCATACTGCAGGGAAAGATTGCCGGAAGACGGGGCCCCGGAAGAAGGAGAACCTCATGGTTGAAAAACCTGAGACAGTGGTTTGGCCAGTCTACTGTAGAGTTGTTCCGGGCCGCAGTATACAAAGTCCGCATAGCCAACATGATAGCCAATGTCCGTTGAACGGACGGGGCACAAGAAGAAGAAGAAGCTTTATTTGAAAATAATTGTTTATTTCTCTGTAGAATTTGGACTTTCATTAGTCTCTAAGGAACTAGATTAGGGTGAACCAGTGTTGCCATGTCCCAAAAATCGTGTTTCAGGGATGAAAAAAACCATCTTTTACCATGTTTGAAGGAAAAAATAACATGTTTTTCGTAAGCTGTTTATTGATAATTTAAATAAGAAAGCAACGGTATCTAAGTAAAGAATCTACAATGCTTTATTAAAAATAATCATTTTGTAATTTTCCTTTGGATAAAAGGAAATAATAATGTTTTTTAGGAAAATAAGCCGTATAAATAAAACTTCTTTTTTTTTTGAGAGAGAGAATTTTCTTTAAAAAAGAGGTTTTTTTACTGTTATCAAGATTAATTTGTGCCTATTCATTGGATTATAAATAACTTTTTATTAAATTAAAATTAATTTTTAAGTCGATGAGATGGGGGAAAAATAAATCCTCCAAAACTCCAATAATATCTTGTTTTCTAAATTTGACAATAGCAAGTGTAGTACTACTACTACTAAATTACTTGCATGAAATGTATATTAATTCATCTTTGTTTACAGTGAAACCCTCTTAAGAAGTTCCCTGTTAAGACGTTTCATGGCTTAAGAAGTTTGATTTTTTCAGTCTCTCGTCCCAAAATTGGCCCAATTATTCCCATATATAAGGTTTTCCTGCTTAAGAAGTTTGTTTTTTCCGGTCCCTTGGAAAACTTCTGAGGGTTTCACTGTATATGAATATTGCTTAAACAAAGTTAAATTAGATGAAGAGACACTGTGAACCAGTACTTAACTTCAGAACTACATTCCTGATTTCAGGATTTCCCCACGCAACCCATGCTAAAAAAAAACGTATCCCACTCAAAAGTGCACATTTTTGTTGATCGGTACAAAACCATGTCTTATTCGACGTGGTTTTTTGAATTTAGAAATGACCTTAAAAACCATGAAAACATGGTATAAACCATGCAAATGGCAACACGGTAGTGAACTAATTTTAGAAATATCGAATTTCTCACTTTAGTACATAATAATACATTATGGTTGATTTGATTATTGCAGAATATTTCCAAAGTTACAATGAAAAATATTATATCAGTTGACTGCACAATGACCGGTTAGTAGCTGTGTTGAAAGATGCATTGGATTACCACCCGGGCATCAATTCAATTGTGGGTTCAATTCCTATGTTAGCTAAATCCATCATGGCATAAACAACATTTTCTGCTTAGTACTACGGAAGTAGGAGTTTTGCAAATATCTTTGGATTATTGTGAACTCGTAATTATGTTTGGTTCTGATATGGAAAAAACTTAGCGTGCATGCCTAACTTAAATTATATATTTTTGTGAATGTCTGGTTCTGACCCACTCATATATGTATATTATATATATTCCAGGTGGGGCGTCTGTCCCGCCAGGCAGGGGAAGAGGGTGCGGAGAGGAGAAGGGTGGAGAAGGAGAGAGATGCCCTGCTGCAGCGTGTGCGTGAGAAAGAGACCCAGCTAGAGCAGGCGCAGGCCACCCTAGAGGACAAGGAGGCCAAGGTATGTCTACCTGAAATCAGTTGACTCGTCTCCTGAAATTATTTCTTTCAGAATATTTATTTATTTAATACAAGAATTATCGAAAGAACATATGGTTTTTTTGTGATATTTCACCCTCCATGCTATGGCATGACCTGTAAACTTCACCCGCCATAACACAGATTATGGCGGGTGAAGTTTACAGTTTACGGATATACATTCATTAGTATAGGTTGAAAATTTTCACTAATTAATTATATGCACACAAATTCTTCTACAATAAGAGAGTTTATGTAGTTATATTGGATTACAAGAATAAGGTGAAGAAGTTAAAGAATTATTGGAAAAGAGAAGTTATTATGTATTAATATATTAAGGAATTATTGGTATATAGTTCACAGTAATTAGTCTTATACATATAATGCTGCTTAGATAGCAAAAAAAGATATATAATGATTTGCCTGCTCTTAATACTACGCACACAGATCTTCTATAATAAGAAAATGATATATAGTTAGATTGGGTTACAAGAAGAAGTTGGAGAATTATTAGAAAATGAAAAATTTGAGCAGTTGTAGATATAGATCACACTAATTAATCTTGTACATACAATGCCGCTAATTTAGAAAATAGAGATATGTTATGTTTTGTCTGAAAGGTATTAAATTGATAGAGTGTAAAGTGAATGGGTATTAAAATTTTAATCTATTCCATGTGTAAGGATCCATTTTGTTATTTGTTTTTTTAAAGGAATGGGGTTGTCTCAACGTTTTTAAGTTTTCAGAGATAAGGTTAAAGATTTTAGGAGCTAGGAAGAAAAATTGTCTTTGAGCTGACATGGTGTGTTAGTGTAGGTACATTGTAGTGTTCTTTGGTTATTGTTCTGGTGGTGTAGTTGTGTTGTAAGAGAGTTTTGTTTTTGTATTTGAACAGGAAATGTATTAGCATAAATTTTATGTAAAATATAAATAAATACATAATATACAATCTAATAGTCAATAACTAAAATTAAATAATTCAATTTATAACAATATGGCTATTGATGCAACAATTACAATTCCTTTGCATTATAAGAAGCTTCTAGGATATTTTGTGATATGTGATGTAAAAGTACACCTGAGAAAAAAAAATAATCCAAAAATTATGGATCTTTGGGAAAAGAGTACTTTTTCATGTATTTATTACTAAACCTCAGTCATTTCTGAAATGCCAGCGATTCCTTATCAAATTCTCAGAATAAAACCCGGCAAACTGACCGTTGCATTTTCGCAATTTCAATGTAAAATGGCTCAAGTATAGAAATGTTTTATAAAATCAATTTAAGCCTTACCATTAATAATATTTCTTTTTTTCTATTTACATATCTTCAAACATTAGACAACTGATTTATAGAACCATTTTATCAACATTGAGATGAGGAAGAAAATAAATAAACATAGTTTTAATAATTTAATATTTTTCCATTCAATAATATTTCAAATCATTATCTTTTCTGGATTCACCTGTCTTAATTATTATGTCTTAAATTTTGCATTACTAATTTTATAACGCATGTTGTGAATCCCAAATATTGAATAAAACTAAGACAAGAGTTATTGCAGCTCAATATGACAATACATATATTATATACAGTGGCGGCTCGAGAAATTTTCAATGGTGAGTTTAATGAAATCTCACTACCCGGAGAATATATGGAATTTCTGAAAATAAAATGTTCATGGACAAGTAATGCATCTAATCAGATCTCTAAATATAAAATAAATAAACTGTTTCAGTAAAAAAATAATATTATAGCAAATAAATAAATTAAATCCGAAGGTCGCGGGATCGAATTACGGCATGCGCAAATAAATTCTATTTGGTTAGTTTGTGTTATTTCACAATTAATTCATTTAAAATAATATATAGTATATTTGCGGTACATTCCTTTTACTTTTGGAAGATACTCTCAGCATCGCCCTGGTGTAAGACCACCATTCAGAATTGTAACATTGCTTGAAATGGCTTTAGCCGTGTTTGATGACCAGATCTGAATAGCCAGGTACTTCCCACGATCCTCTTGCTCATCTCCTCCTCCCCACTACCTTCAGCCTCACAACATACCATATTGGCGATGCCATAGTCTCACTGGCTCCAGACGGGAGCAGATGGGACTCTTAGGAGGTCTTCAAATAAAAATTAAATTCTCTGTAGGAACTGTTCAAATTTTATGTTTAACTCTTGGAATGCCTGGATTTGCTAGGTACTCACCGCACTTGCCTCGATTTTATGGTATTTTAAACCTTAAACAATGTTCCTGACATATTAAATAAAAATTATTCGCATAGCGAATATATTGAAAAATAAGAAATACAGAAAAACATAAGCTGCATATCTCACTAGGGCATTCCTGTATCGAGATATGCAGTTTTACAATGTAATTTAAACAAAAAAACATACATACAAACTTAATAAAAATATAATTATAAACCTACAAAAGAAGCACTGAGAACAATTATTCAGACATGGATTATTAATAATTGTAAAAGAAAATAATATCAGGTAAATAATAATAAACATTTATGTATATTAAAAATAATAATAATTAAGTAATAAATTTATATAGTTTATGTAATAAATCTTAATATATAAAACAAAGTCGGGTTAGTTACACTATTTATAACTCGAGAACGGCTGGGCTAATTTTGATGATCTTTGATTTGTTGGATTTGTCTCCGCCCCGGATAGGATAATAACTATTAAAACATCACAAAAGTTAACGAAATAAATAGTTATAAAGAAAATTATTTTCCCCATACATTTTGTAAGGAACGAATTCTCCTATTTTGAAAGAACTGCAGCAATATTGTGAGGGGTATAATATTGAACTGTGCATGAATTCCAAACATTCAAAAACGTCAAATGTCAATGCGTTGATTGTTGTGCATTTGTTTTTAATCATAGAATGACGTATGAATAGACGTATGAATCCATCCCTCCAACTGTGGTGCAAGGCAATGGGTCGAGAGAATCCGGCTGGAAAGGTCAAAAGGCCTCCCTCAACCAGTCTCGCTCGATCCGACCCGCCACGCAGCAGGTGGGCAGGCACATCAACTGCCAAGATCCGGACATAAGTCACCTCATGAACCCAAGCACCCCTGCTAAATCTCCAAACGTAGCGAACCACTTGGGGTGATCTATGGCAGAGGTGTTGGTTATTCAATAAATGGTTCCCGGGGCGGCGGCACCCGTATCCGCCTCCCGAATTCTCGTAAGTAATTGTAAAAGTAAGAAAATCACAAAAATATAAATCCGTACACAACGCCATCTCTGATACTGACAAAAACAAAACACGGACAGTTGCGCATTGATAATTGCTTCATTGCGTAATTTTTAACTTAATAAAAAAACTGAATTTAATTCAACAGATATTGATTCTGAGGCGGTACGAAGTTCATCGGGTCAGCTAGTATAATATATTAAGTAAATAAATATGAAGATAATATATTAAGAAAATAAATATTGGTAAATAACAACAACTAAATAATATCAGGTAAATAATAATAAAATAGTTTTACCTACCAATAAAACTTATATTATGTACCTAACCTCATTTAAAACCTATATTGAGAGAAGCATTCTCAAATCCCCTTTCGCGTGGCCTTCCCCGATCTTTTTTAGTACCTTGTGGCTGTCAAGTGGTCACCAGATGCTAAACAAAAGTATCTACATACATCTAACTTTTGTTTATGGCATTTTTTTCTCATTAGTTCTCACCAGGCAGTGATTGCCTAGGTTTTAAATGAGGTTAGGTACATAATATAAGTTTTATTGGTAGGTAAAACCATTTTATTATGTATCCTGAACCGTCATTTAAAACCTATATTGAGATGTGTTTGTTATCGACTGGTGACCACTAACGCTAATGTGATGATATTAAAATATGTTAAACACTGGAATACCTACTCACGTGTTACAGTGGGTGGAATAGAGAAGTCACAGACAATGCCCTATTTACCTCTAGAGAAGTATTAACTTCTCTTCTGTAGAATTTGGCAAAGGTGTCCCGGCTCCTCCAGTTCCCTCGAGCCAGGATGTCATCCAGTCCAAAATTATCCAGCCAGTTAAGTAATGCCACTGCTGCCCGTACGCTTCCCGGTGCAGATGTGGTCTTAGCTTCTTCTAGAATCGTTTTGACCCAAAGGGCAATGGCTGTTCTTGAAGCTGCCTTAACTGCTCCTGATGTAGTGATGAAGAGTTATGTTAAATTCTGCTTTGTATCTGTCTTCTGTCCGTTCTTTGGAGATCTCAACCAGTTCCTTAATCCAGTATGTTTGGTCTATATTTGGTTGATTGCCATTTAACAGCCTCCAACCTGACTGTACGTAGCGGTACGTAGCGGAGTCTAAACTGGCCATAACGAGACCCCTTCCTCATCTATGGATAATTTGTCTGGTGAACACTGTAACAAGGTCAGGTCATGCCCTCTTCGTCCCGAAGCTAATAAAAGTAAAGTCGCTGCCCTGCTTGATGTTTCAAAGAGATTCAACTTTTTGGGTGGGTTAGCTTTTAACCAGGTCAACACCACTAAAGGATCCCAGATAGGAGGTTTAGCCAATTTAGGATGTCTTAATGCTGTGGCTTTGAGTACTTGTCTGACTAGAGGATGTGAACTTAGGTTTCCTTCTTCAGGGCTACTGAAAGTTGTTACTACCGATTTATGAAGTCGAACTGTGCTCGGAGAGAGACTATCCTCTAGACTAAGATCTGTTAAAAATCCATGCCGGTTTGTATGTTTTAAGGGTGGACTCTCTCCAACCCGACTTTAAAAAAATCTTTCTGTTTGTCCGACCAATCTGTTAATGACTGACTCCACCCCGGCACTTCCACACCTCCAAAATGAAATCCTCTACTTGTGGTGGGGGTTTCAAGGTTCTGGTGTCTATCAGCAATTCTATCAGTTTCAATATGGTGAACGGAGGACTCGCTGCTCGATTTTTGAAGTCTGGTCTCCAGAATACCTTCTTCCATCTCAGGGCTACAATCAAGTATAGGTCCTTGACCCGGTTCAGGTGTGCTAGAACTCTCGGCATAAGGCACGGCAGGGGGAACACCCAAGCTAGAGGAAAATCCCACTCTTGAGTCCAAGCATTGACAAATTTTGCCTCTTTGTGGAATGCATTGAGGGACACATAATCTTCTACGACGTGGGCTGTCTCTGATGCATACAGGTCTATAGTTGGCGTCCCCCATTTTGCAAAAACTAATTTTCTTGCAGCTGGTAAAAGATGCCATTTCGGAGGTTCACGTTTTCAGGAGAGTTGATCTGCTACCTCGTTGAACCTTCCCGGTAAGTAGTGGGCAGACAGTGAAATGTGATACGTGTCTGCCATTTGAAGGACTTGACGAGTCGCTTCGAGCAATGTCTTGGATCGTGTGTCGCCTTCGTTGCGAAGGTATGCGACCACCGATTTGTTGTCTGACTGGGTAAGAAGACCCGAGTCTGACAGCTCTGGCCCGTGAGGAGTAAGTGCTGCCAGCACGGCGAGCATTTCCTTGACATTGCTGTGGAGTGTTTGTTGTGTTTGGGACCAAGCTCCATTCAGCCTGAGGTCGTTTAGCTGCGCGCCCCATTCCCAGTCCGAGACATTGGTCGTGAGGTTGTGGCGAATTCCCGGTAAGTAGTGGGCAGACAGTGAAATGTGATACGTGTCTGCCATTTGAAGGACTTGACGAGTCGCTTCGAGCAATGTCTTGGATCGTTTGTCGCCTTCGTTGCGAAGGTATGCGACCACCGATTTGTTGTCTGACTGGGTAAGAAGACCCGAGTCTGACAGCTCTGGCCCGTGAGGAGTAAGTGCTGCCAGCACGGCGAGCATTTCTTTGACATTGCTGTGGAGTGGTTGTTGTGTTTGGGACCAAGCTCCATTCAACCTGAGGTCGTCTAGCTGCGTGGGTTTGAATGCAGGTAGCTTGCTTGTAACATGCGAAGGTTAAGCCTGCCTCTACGAATGGCGAAACTAGCAAAATTGAGGGTACCCAAGAGGCCCTGGGCCTGCTCAAGTGACCATCTACCTAGATTAATGTATTGTTTCAGTTACTTTGTTATTTTCACTTTTTTATCTTGCGGGAGATCTTTTAAATCAGCCCTTGAATTCCACATAATTCCCAGATATTCAATTTTCTGAACTGGACTTGGAGTGGATTTAAGGAATTGTACTATCCACCCCAGAGTTTGTAACATTGAAATAGTTTCAAATTTATGAATTTTTAATATATTAATATACTATCAAAAAATTCTCTAAGTATACAATTATTCTGAGACCTTTATCTCTTGATTTTTGCGCTATCCAATTGGTAAGATAAGTAAAAACCTTTGCAAACATCTCATTTGAAGTAATTCTCCTTAAAAATGAGTCTCAAGAAACGGCGATGGTTCCACTTTAACCATCCAGTCCCCCAGTTGAATAAATGGTGCAATCTTATTAAATGCAGGTGGCTTGCGACTGGCATACTCCCTAAATTTGCCTATAGTTAAAAAATTGTTCAAGCGACGAAGGTTGAAAACCGGTCTAAATGACCCGTCTTGCTTCGGTATGAGAAACATCCGTGACAGAAATGAAGGAGATATTGAAGGCGATGCCAATATCTTTTCCTTTTTCATTTTGTCTATTTGTGGCGTCATTTCTTTTGTGATATGAGTTTTATAAGTGGAACTTACCGTGTCTGCCAGTATACTTAGCATAGATTTCTGACGGAAGGGTAGCTTGTACCCTCGCAACATCGTTAACAGCATCGGTGGGGCTCCTAAATCATCCCAAGTGCTTAGGAACTGTCCTAACTGCCCCCCCTGAAACTCTCTCTGGATAGTCAGACTATCCTTGTTGCCAAAATTGGCCTGGTTGGTCCTCTCTTCCTCTGGACTCCTGTTGGTTGGTTCGCCCACCACGGAAGGCTTTGCTATCGCGAAACGTCCTGCCTTCCCGAAAGGGCCTGCTCTCGCGAAAAGGCTTCCTCGCTGGCCCTTTACACTTGGGCAGCTGCGTGCTGGTTGATAGTTGAGGGGCGAAGCTCGAATGTGGGAGGCATTTATCCAGCCCTCCCATTCGCTTAATCTGAGATTCCAATTTGCTTGGGTCAAAAAGATAACCCGCTGCTGGAGGAATATTTTTAACCGCTTCCCGTACATACTGACTCTTTACTTCATTGAGGATTCCGTCCCTGTGATGCTGGATTGCGTTTGCTCTCCTTCCGCAGACCATCTACAGAACATCTGTAATCACTGCCTGCTACTCTGTATCCGGAGTCCTTCCTCTACTCTCCAGTTCACAGTTCCTGCAGAGATTTTCTGAGGCACTCATTCTGCAGAAAGAGGGCATGGCTCAATGCCCCACAGAATTTATCTAGGATTAACGAGACCAATCCCTAGAGAAGTTGATGCACCACTCTCCCCGTGCATCTTCCGATCTTCTGAGTCATGCTCGTATTAATTCATGGACAAACCGCCGCATTTTTATGCACAGATTACGGAAATTATACTTCATTTCAACAATTATCACAAGAAACAACTATTTACGAACATAAAATAGGTTATTAGGTTCTTAGTTTAGGTAAATGAAGTAATTCATGCATTTTAAGTTTGAAACGAAACTTCGCAAATGTCAAATCCATTCAAAAAACATGGCCGTCATGGTGATTCATTTTGATGTATATTTAGCTCGTTTTTGAAGCCATAAAGTTTTGAATAAATGAGCTTATATATGGCTTATATGCTCCACTTGGGCCGAAAGATGATCGATGCAATCTTTTTTCGCCAATTTCGGCAACTTTCACTTCGACTCTTTTGGTCAAATCACTTTATTTATTTCCTCTACTGTCATCTCTACCGAATCGGATGAGGAAATTTCGGACCCGCTCATTGTTAATCAAACACAACTCAACACATGTCAATCACAACACAAGATACAAACAACGAAAACAGACAAAGAAACAAAGGACCCAAAATGCAGACATTCTTTGTTGTGTTCACCACATATATCATCATTTATCGGTCTTAAACTCTGTTTTTAATTTTAAAATACTTCGAACAGCCTCGTTGTTATAACATAAAGTATGATTTTGAAATAATTCTTGCTTTTTGGGGGAAAAATCGTTATAAATTCGGAGCTACTACAAAACGAAAATGCCAGCGACGGAATTTAATACGCTAATGAGAAAAAAATGCCATAAACAAAAGTTAGATGTATGTAGATACTTTTGTTTAGCATCTGGTGACCACTTGACAGCCACAAGGTACTAAAAAAGATCGGGGAAGGCCACGCGAAAGGGGATTTGAGAATGCTTCTCTCAATATAGGTTTTAAATGACGGTTCAGGATACATAATAAACAATTATGTATATTAAAAATAATAATAATTAAGTAATAAATTTATATAGTTTATGTAATAAATATAATGCACGGTGTCCGGAAACTCGTAGTACAAGCGGAAATATGGTGAACCTACATCACAAAGAGAACCCAAATAAACATAAAGATTTTCAATTTAAGCATTTTTAAATTTAAAATTAAGAAAAAAAAAATATTTTAAAAAAATTTCGGGTTTTTAGGGTTAAAATTTTTGAAAAGCGGAAATGTCATGATGACAGATGGAAGATGTTATTCTAAAATTATTTATAAGTTGCTAAATCTCTTTTCGTGTCCATAGTTTATTTATTTTCATCTTAATAATTTATTCCCCCACCTCTTCTAGGCATTACAATATGGTTAATTAGCGTACCTATTTATTTTGTTGTGTGGCAGCTCCGCATCTGGTTGCAATGTTTTCAAATCCAAAAACACATCACAAACATTTGTCACCAATTGTTCAACTTTATCACAACTATCATCAACGTCATTGGAGGGTACCCACCGCTTTCCCGCCCTGGTATAAATAACAGATTACTCACTAACTAATAATTCAATTAATTTCATTCACAATTAATCACACAAAGAAAATAACTTATAATAACGAGTCACAAAAACACCTTGTTTTAAAGTTTGTTACGCTATAATTAATAACGCACTATTATTTACGTTTCAAATAAAAATAAAACACAAGAAACACACATTTGATTTTGAACCGAATTAGTTTAATTTAATTAGTTAGTTAGTTAAATCAATTAAAAGAACATCCCACGTCAAAGCGTAAATACAAACTAATTGGGCGGGCCAGAACACGGAACTGTTTGCTTACAACTCGAGTGAACTAGCGCTGTTTCGTTTTTTAAAACGGTGCTAAAATGAGACGCATGCGGGGACTCTGCGGCACATTCCTTGTATTTTTGAATGAATTCGACGCGAAATATTAAAACATCCGGTCAGTATAATAAAATGATCGCTGAACACGAATATTATTTAATTTCTAATTAAATAATATTAATGAGTTAAATTAGTTCATTATTGCGGACATCAAATAAAAAGAGATATACAAGTACCTACCTATTTTCGGAAAGCTATTTTACCACTTGAACATTACGCGGCAACGCACATTTCGATCGCCGATATTTGTTAGGAACTTCTAAAGCTGAATCCGGTTATCATCGTATCATATCATTACAATATCATAATATGTAATATGTGACGGACATATGAATTCATTCCTCCCATGGCGGTGGAATATGATAAATGTATTTATAAGAAGAAGCTGTAGCACATTTAACAGATTATGCCCAAATATCGATGTGTTTAACACTAACTTTGATAAATTCACAGCATACATAAAAAATAACACTCCATTGATTGCCACATGTTTAACTAATAACTTAATAGTTCATTGATTTCTGTATTTCTCTTTTTTTTATTTTTAGTTCACAACATTTTCTCTCCTACCTTTAGCAGTTCAAATTCAAATAAAATCACTTCCTAAAAGATATTATTGATATTATACGTCGTATAATTTGTCGTTATTTTATTGGTCAATAACATAAATAATGAATTTATACAGACTGTTTATAACAAATAAAATAAAATAAAATAAAGGTCATGTTCCGAGAGAGTACGGCTGGGACTCCCTCAACCACTCTCTCACGATCTCTTGCCATGCAGCTGGTAGGCAGACAAATAAACGCCGCCAAGACTCGGATAAACCTCACCTCATGAACTCGGGGACCCCTGCTAAGTCACCAAACGTAGTGAACTACTTGGGGTGATCTACGGCGGAGGCGTCTAGTAATATCTACAGGAATTCCAAAAACTGAAAAAATCGAACTAATATCTATGAGAACCAAAGTGCGTACGAATATCTACAGCTCAAACTGCTGACTAATATCTATGAGAACCAAAGTGCGTACGAATATCTACAGCTCAAACTGCTGACTAATATCTATGAGAACCAAAGTGTTGACGAATATCTACGGCACTGGCAGAGGTTGGATTTGCAATTAGCATATTGGAATAACGTAATAATGCAGTTTAAAAAAAAACTTTATTTATGCATGTATGTAAAAACCCCTAATATCGAACTATTGGACACATTTAGCTGATTATTAAGGATTTGGGTTTTTGTTTTAACAGCTTTCTTTATTTCGAGTGCTTCTAAATTATGTAGTCTGTTACCATAACTATTTCTATGTGAGTTAGGTTAGGTTAGTTTAGGTTGAGGTGCCGTGTATTTCGAAATAAATAAATATCTTTGTATTATGACATCCATGTTTGTTCAATAAATTATTGTCCTCGTAAACAGCAAAATATGTAATATTATGCAAAAACTTCATGTACTTTAAACAATTAAGCCTTTACGTAATTAGTAATTACGTAATTGAAGTAATTTAAGCTTCTCCGTACAAGCTCTTGCTCAGCTGCCCTCTGTAGATATTAGTCCAACCTACGCTCTGTAGATATTAGTCAACACTAGGACCGTCATAGATATTCGTCCGATTTTAGCTCTGTAGATATTAGTCAACACTCTGAAGTTCGTAGATATTAGTCCAACATAGGAGCTGTAGATATTCGTCCGACATACAGGCTGTAGATATTAGTACCTGGAGTCACCTACGGCAGAGGTGTTGGTTATCCAATAAATGGTTCCCGCGGTGGCGGTACCCATACCCGCCTTCTAAATTGATAAATTTAATACATTATAAAAAAAACCTTGTTCAAATTGGTTCGAACACGACTGTAGCCAATGGCGGCCATTGATGTTACAACAGCAACCATTTTTATTTCCGTTCCCGAGGATAAAACGGTCCAAGTCCGAAATTTGAAGAAATGAGTTTTTGATGCAGACTTGAAGTAAATTATCATGTTTATCAGTGGCAGAAAGATGGAAGTCCCATTATGAAGAAAAAATACGATTTTCAAAATTGCATGTGGATGCAAGTACCATGATGCAACAACTATCATAGAAGCAGAAGGGTGTACCATGGACTTTATTCCTTTTATAATACACTACATGTCATAACAAAATAGTCCACTTCATTTAGAGGCAGTAGGACTCAAGTCCATGTTTTTGTTTTTTTTTTTTTACATGAGCTCCACACAGGAGGCCCTGAGGAAAATAATTTCCCTCGGGGTCTATGTCATCTTTGGGGATGCTGTGTGGAGGGTTTTTTTAAGGAAGGGAAGGAGAGGAGAGTTCTGGGAAGGAAAAGGGTTTAAGGGGTGGGTAGGAATCTAGGGTTCAGCATGTCCTGGTCATCCGCCTGCAAGACCTAGACAAACCTCACCCCATGAACCCGGCACCCCTGCTAAATCACCAAACGTAGCGAACCACTTGGGGTGACCTATGGCAGAGGTGTTGGTTATCCAATAAAGGTTCCCGGGGCGGCGGTACCCATTCCCGCCTCCCAAATTGAAAAGTTGACTCAAGTCAGCGTTTTTTTTTAAACAATTATTTTTAAAGGCTTTACTATAAAAATTTCGTTTCATTTGCTCCTTTTTAAAACAAAACTAATTGATTTAATAATTAGTTTTTTTGTTATCTATCATACAACATCTCCTGAACATCTGAACATTTTTGTTATCTATCATACAACATCTCCGTATGCTTCGGGTACAGAATTTGGTTCGAAAGTTCACAGTTCAAGGCCAAGCCATTCGGCTTAGTAGCTTACCCCTTCTATTGTGTTGATCGAACCGAGCGCAGAAAGGGACAGCAAATTTCGCATT
The DNA here is from genome assembly GCA_929108145.2 of Limnephilus rhombicus. Classification (NCBI taxonomy): domain Eukaryota; kingdom Metazoa; phylum Arthropoda; class Insecta; order Trichoptera; family Limnephilidae; genus Limnephilus; species Limnephilus rhombicus. The sequence goes on from OV815272.1 coordinate 30,061,559, forward strand.
GCACTTTGACTTGGAAGCGCGAAAATAATGAACAGCTGTTTTTAACCGTGAAATGGATAATTTCAAAATAATGCTTTAAATCCGGATTTCTTTGTTTGTTTTCTTTTAATTAGTTTTTATTAGTTAGGTACTATGATCGTCAGTAATAATTTATAAGAATTTGACCAAAAAAAAAAATCAACTTCTGACTCGATTTACTCGAAAACGAAAGCTCAAATCAAAAAAAATTATACCACAAAATCGACTCCAAATGTGATGAGGATTCCCCAGTTTCCCGCTTGTACTACGAGTTTTCGGACACCTTGTATATTAAGTAAATAAATTAAGTAGATAATATATAATATAATTATGAGTAAACAATAATAAACAATTTATTAATAATAAGTAAATAAACATAAGTAAATTAAGTACATAATAATTATGAGTAAATACTAATAAACAATTATATAGCAGTAAGTTAATTATGATACGAAAGAAGTAGATAATAATAAGTAAATACTATAACAATAAGCAAATTAAAAAGTACATAATAATATTTAATTAAATGAAGACAATATAAGCGAAACTCAATCGAAAATCTGAAAACAGAAAAATCAGAAAAAGATATTGACACATCTGGGACTCGAACCCAGGACCTCTCGCTTACCGGGCGAACGCGCTAACCACTGCGCCACCGTGTCGATTGTCGATTGTCGATCGACACGGTGGCGCAGTGGTTAGCGCGTTCGCCCGGTAAGCGAGAGGTCCTGGGTTCGAGTCCCAGATGTGTCAATATCTTTTTCTGATTTTTCTGTTTTCAGATTTTCGATTGAGTTTCGCTTATATTGTCTTCATTTAATTAAATATTACAATTTGAGGTTTTACTCATAAAGTTAAAATAAAAATAAAAATACATAATAATATATAAGTTAAGTACATACACAGTTATTAACCCCTCCGCAACGTAAGCACATATAAGCGTTAAAAATAGGACAGCAGTCAAGTACAATAAGCGTGTTTATACGTCAGCGCGTGTGTTTCCATAGAAATCGTTATAACTCCGTTATTGTTTTAGTTACATCCCTAAAACAAAAAGTCAAAGGTCGATAGTAGATCAAGCTGCACATTTCTATCAAGTTTTCTATGGAAATACATAACAGGAATCAGCTGTCAATCGTGTAGTTGACAAAAATATTTACCCGCGCAAATTTGCTACCAGCAGCTCTACCGCGCTCCACATTTTAAATTTTTATTAAATATTTTTATATGAAATGATAAAAAAGTGAGGTGACAAAAGTGTTTATTACACATATATACAATAGAATAACTATTGTTGTTTGCATAATCTGTGATTTTAGTACCGTTTTCACATAAAAACATCACGTGAGTCATTTTTACCTATTTTTAATGTTTGCGTTCTAAGTTTTAATATTTACAAATGCTAATATTTATTTGTAATATAATAATTTAAAAGCCTATTTTGTAACCTTTCTAAAACAGTTTATACTACTCGGTTACGTTCAGAAATGTTTCATTTATAGAGCTTTAATTGTGAAGCGGTTATAACTAAAAGTTTTCGTAAAATGTCATTTCGTTAAGACACCAAAAGCTAATATTCTCGAAAATTCGGAGGGGTTAAATATGGATTGTATGAAATATAGCTTAATTCCAGAGTGATTTATGATATAAGCAACAACATGGGTAATCCAAAACCATCACTCTCAGTTATTATACATATTTTGACCATTTTCTTGAATAAATGTAATGTACCAATAGTTTTTATTTTTTCATCGAGCATGTTATAAAGCAACGGAGCTTTATATGAAAAACTTCTTTGTACAAAGGATGTTTTGGTATGTACCGGCTGGTACATTAAAGAAGAGCCCAATCTAGTGTTGCGCACTTGTTGAGATCTTTTCGCAGTGATAATGTTGTTGAAAAATTTACAGAGAGCCTGTATTATGTACAACTGCCTTATTGTCATAATTTTGCTTTCGCTATATAGTAACTGTGATGAATAAAAAATTTTCTTGAACATTATTTTTAAAATTAATTTTTGTGCAATATTTACATTATTCATTTTTGTACATTGGAGAGAGAAAAAACGTTTCTCTGGATATAAGTGATTATCGTAGGGAAACTGCATAGGATAGAAATATGTATGATTTTTATAAATAATAGACGGTACAACTTAATACAAATACATAATTTTTCAAAAATGAACTAAGTTTTTACGAAAATGGTGTCAGCCAGCGCATGACGGTGGCATTTTAGTTGACACACTAAGGTTTAAAAATTATCGACAAATATGATTTAATATTATATTTCTACAAATGTTGATTGCTTTTACATAAAGAATTCATTCATTTTCACCAAGTCAGCCAAAGCTTCAACTATTTTTTTCTTTTAGTAGATTTTGCGAATCTGATGGGAATAATCCCCAGTGTCCCGCCACCGATCCGCCATTGTATGTATTATAACATTGAGCAAAACTGCATGAATAAGCCAACATAACCATGCATTTTTACATATTATTGTACATATTGATTGATAAATTACTAATATGTATAAATATTACTCGACTAACTTCGTTCTACTTATTTGTGAATTGTGGTTTCTGGGAGAATAGAACAAATGTAAAGCAAGTACATGTATACATTAAAGTAAAAAAATACAAAACGGCATGTGCGGAGTAAATAGTAGTTATCTTATTTGTATGGTTGAGGTATATAAAAGTTGTACATTACAATGAAAACCCCTTATAAGATTACCACATACAATTATTTTGAAGAAACTTACAAGAGGATTTTACCCTTTGAAACTTATAAGAGTGAAACCCCCTTATAAGGTTCCGGCATATAAGATTTTGAGTTGAAAAACTTTGCAAGAGGGTTTCTCTATGTATGGGGTGGAAATAGAAGAAAACTGAGAGTAATATCTGCGGCAATGCAACAGATGGCGCTACTGGCTGCCGAGGCAGGGGAAGCGTCTCGTAGCGGCCGTGTGGCGCGCACCGAGGCGCAGGAGCAGCGCCAAGCGGCTGTGAGTCCCCCCCAAACCTCCGCCACAACCCCCCCCCCTTGAAATTAGTAGTACCTCACAATATGCACCGCAAATATGGGGACACGCCTGCATTGATTTTATCACTTATGTATTGCATTCTTTATTATTTTGGCAATATAACCCCTTAGAATAATAAAATTCCATCAGACACAAGAACGTTGTGCAAAAATAAACACTAAATTACTGTGTGTAGAGCGCGGCTTTCGCATTAAATTGATGTTTCGGGCAGAACCTTATTATTTTAAGGGGTCGAATAGGTAATTGTGAGGTTAGTTTGATATTATAGTGTGCACGTTTGTTTATATATACAGAAAATATTTTAATCATTATTGGTATAGAATGTGACCATATTAAACCCTTTTTACCGCAACCAATTTTTACTGATAAATAATAATCACGAATATTGTGAATAATTTTCACTTTCTTTGAGCATTTATTTTTATTTACGATACTTTAAATTTTTGCACTTTCTAGTTATGCCGAAATATCGGCGCTCTGAGACTCAAAAGATTAATGACTTTCTTTCAACATCAAGCAAATTATAAGAGGCCCCTTTCTTTCCGTTAACTGGATAAAACAGAACTGTTTTGGCACTGTTCTGTTTTGTCCGGTTTCCACTTCTTTCCAATGATTTTAATTTTCTGTGAATTTTTTCATATGGCCTTCAAAAACAACAAAACACCATACAAAGCTACACAAACAATACACAATACCCGAGCCAAAAACAACGAACTTCTCCAAACTCCTTTTTTCAAAACCACCTTCGGGCAAAGACACTCTAAATACATAGCTTGCAAACTATACAATACACTACCAACTACGATCAGACAAAGTGACTCCTTTACAAAATTCAAACAAGATATTAAAAAATGGATTATAAGTATTGGACGCCACACTATCACAAATATCTGTAAAATAAATCACACATAGACAGAAATAACTATTCACATACAACCTAACCCATATAAAACAAATGAAAATAATGGAATCCTGTCAAATTTAACCTATTAATAGACTAGGCAGAATTTATTTCATTACTCCATCTCCAACATTTATAAAATAACTCTTTAAAAGATTTACCACCCTTCCAATCACCCTTCTGTTCTAATTCTATTCATAATATGTATTTTACCTGAAATATCCTTGTAACTACTATATTCATTTATGTACGCCTGTCTCGACACAGGTATACCCTAGTGAGACAGGCATACAAATAAAACCATTGTAAATATATTTTATTATAGATAAATAAATAAATAAACTATGCATGCATTGAATCATTAACAATACTAATACATTAAAATTATATGACTGTGTACTTACATAGAAACAAAGACAGCTGGTTATTGTTATAAATTTTTGGGTTATTATGTCGTGTTGCTTCCATCCTTCTTTAGACGACCTTTAGGACCAATTATGCTGTCCGAAACATTGGTGAAAACAAAATAACCCAAAAGTTAATCACCATAATACTTTTGCCTTTAAAATCTCAAATTATTTAAAACACCACAGTTTTGAAAAATTTATTTTTATTGTTCAAATTATCTAATTTTAATGATAAATTACTACAAATGCTAAGTGCGTACAAACAATATTTTAATTATTGCTGCATTCGCAAATAAAAACGTTAATTTATTTACAATAATTTGGTCAATGGCGGACATTGCCGTCTTTGTTTCAGGACCTCTCTTATTTAGCTCCATAAAAAATAATAATTGAGGAATGACCAGAAGTGTTTCTATTGTAGGGTTCATTGCTGGAGCAGACACTGTGGAGCAAATGAGATGCGTGCTCCAAACAGTCTGTTACATTTAGTGCTCACGCTGTTGCTGTTGGTTCTCAAAGTCCTTCTTTTCTTTCAGGAACGATGTTATATTCCCAGTTTTTTGCCGAACAACTGACCATCAAATTACTTAACAAACTAAATACTAACTTAAGTTTGATAAAACGTTTTTATATTTTTGTTACATTCTTAAAATTTTAAATGAGCAGCATAAGCTATTCAAATTTTTCTATTAATTATGGATGTGAATCCATTTCTTTATTATTATTGTACAACAAAATAATATTATTATCAATGTACTAGTGTATTGAATTAAATTTGTTTTATTATTACTTTTTACAGTATTATAACAAATAATTTTATTAATGTTATTTTTTAAATTAATAAGAGACATTCCAATGTTTTATGCACGGTATGAGCAAGCTTTTGCGAATAGGCATGTCCTTTATTTAAATATTTTACACAATACATTACTTATTATGTTTTAATGAATTGTTGCTTTCCTAAAGATAAGATTAGGTACCTACCAATACAATGTTCCTAGTTAATTTGATTTGAACACTTTTGCATAAATGTGTTTATGAGAGTTCATTCCAAAGATATTGATTGTTAATATAGGAGACTGGGAAATGAGCAGCTATCACTGTAAACCACTTTTTTATTTTTAATGACTTTGCTTGTTTTTGCACGTTTTACGTTTGAGCTAGTTTTATTTTTAGTTAAAAATAGGTTTGTTTGTCATCCTAACCATGTTTGTACTTATTATATTGAAATATAACTATGCATGCTCGAATTTGCCTTTTTTCTAAGAAATGATAAACTAACCCCCATGACTATCAATCACTTTTCTTCCTCGTGTGCCGTGTCCTCAACAGATTCCCCATCATCCCCCCCATCTCACAGCACCTTTTTAATTTGCACAAATTTCAGATAAAGGCTTTGTTTATTTTAATGGATAAAAATATATTAATTCTGATTATTCATTATTCAAATATGGCTTTAGTTAACAGAATTTCTTCAGACTCAATTTTTTTTTTAATATTATTTATAGTTACATGCAATAAGATTGATTTTCCGTGATTTTCATGAAAATAATTAATCTGATGTGTATTGGCAACCAGGATTCCATATCTGGCAAACTCTCCGACACGGAGAAGCAGCTCACCTCGTCCCAGAAACAATTAGAAGCCGTAATCTCCGAGAACACCAGCTTAAAAAAAAGTCTAGAACAAGAAAATAAAAATGTCAAACTTCTAAAAAATGAGGTAGACACTCTTTCCGCTGAGAAAGTCGAATCGACGCGACACGAAGAAGAACTAAATGCAATTATTCAACAGAATATAACTCAATCTAAAAATACACAAATTGCAATTGAAACAGAAAAGAACAGGTTTAACGAAACCGCAAAAGAAAACGATCTATTGAAAGAACAAATTGATAGCTTAAAACATGAATTAAATGAAATTCACGAACGTTATGATAAGTAAGTACCCATTGACTTTTATAATTAATTTGAAGAAATTAGGTCAAAAATTATGTTTGGTTTATAAATTTTGTTCAGTGTTTTATAATTTAATTGAAGGTTTGATTAGTGTTTAAGACATTCACTAAATTTTCCAGAGAAAGAAGAGATAAGGATGAATCACTTATGCGCAATGCTCACATGTCCCAGACTCTAGAGATTTACCGTCAGGAGATGCGGCAGCAAGAGACGGAAATAGGAGACCTCAAGGGGAAAATCAAACAGCTAGAGAATACCCTTTCACAAAATATAGAGGTTTGTAAAATCATTCATTGCTTTTCCCAATCAGTCAAAATATTTTTGTACTGATTATTTATTTGTGTACATAATAGAATGTATGTGTATGTCTGCTAATTGAAGGCACTTTTCATCCAGGAACAAAGCACAATTAGAAAGCTACAGGAAGCAGAGAAACTGAGTCAAGCGGAGTTAGAGAAAGTATTAAATGAAAAGGAGACCGTCTTGGCTTCAGAAAAACAACTACAAGACTGCATAAAAGATTTAAATAATCAACTATCAGAAAAAACCAAGGTAATGTTTTTTTTTACTCTCGATGAAACTTTACGAATTTATTAATTTTCTGTGCGCTATGGTATTTCGAAACTGTCCTATTGTCTCCTCCCTGAACCCCTCAGGTCTCGGACCCATTTTTAGGACATTAAAAATATTTACACTTTGCAGTGAAATTTAAATAAATGGAATATTTTTTAATGCATCCAAAAACTAAAAAATGTTTTTTAAAGGTGATGAAATAGGCTTTCAAATTTCATAATTTGAAATAAACAAATTAAATTACTCTTGAAATATAATTTTTTTTAATGCAAACATAAAAAAGTTTTAAAAATGGCTCACCTTTCCCATATCTTCTTCTCCTTCCTTTCCCTTAAAAGACCCTCCACACAGCATCCTTAAAGATGACATAGGGCCCTAGGGAAATTGTTTTCCTCGGTGCCTCCTGTGTGGAGCTAATGTAAAAATAAAAATAAAAACTTACTTTTTTTCCAACTAAATTGCTGATAATGAAAAAAAATAAATACACAAACATATTTTATTGGGCAAATGTATTATTATCATTATCATCAACTGACGTTTTGTCATTTCATGTGAAAATAATTAATAACAAATTCCCAATGTCATAAATTTTTTCAAATTGCGGTCATAAACTTTGGTTTTATAGAGGTGTACATTTTAATTATTTTGTGGTTAACTTTTAGATTTGAATATAAAGCGTGGCGTTTTCTATTTATAAAACCATTTAGTCATGTTTCTAGGAATGATAGTAAGGGAGACACAATGATTTCTATGAGGCCTATATTGTTGTTCCGAAAAGCCAACAAATTAGCCTGAGGGGCTAAAAAGGTATTAATTAAGAATATGTATTAACGAATTTTTAAATGCTTTCCAGAATATGCGGATACTGCAGAACCGGCTGACGGACATGAAGAAGACCCTCCAGCGAGAGCTGCGCGGGGGCCAGGTTGACCCCCTGGGCTCCAGCGTAGTGGAGGGGTCCACAGAGGACCCCGACGTCACCAAGAAGTACCTCAAACACGTCCTCATCAAGTTCCTCACCTCCCGGGAAATGGAGGCCCGCCAGCTGACGCGGGCTGTGGCGGCCCTGCTAGGGCTGACACAACAAGAGGAGGCCCAGCTGAGGGACACCCTGGCCTGGAGAGGAGGCCTCAGCGCATGGCTCACCCCTCACCCCCGCATCTCATACACATGACCATAGATACATTATACATACACAGAATAACATAACGAACAAGGGAGCATTTCTGCCAGGGGCAATGACTCTAGAATACATGTAATGTAATTATGTGATGTAATTGCCGACATTTATGATTTTGGAAAGCAATTTAAATCTGTCTTCAATACAATCAAACAGTATTTTACGTAGGGAAGTATTATGTTCTTTGGGGGCAGTTTATATTATATGGAATCAACTTAAGAGGCTAGACTTTAAACCAAACGCAGAATGTTTAGGTATTTCATTATATCTACTCTGTCCTGCTCAAACTAGCTCACCTGAAAAACGTGCGAATGGGACAACTGCCGTAAACTCTCTTATATACCTATAGAAATCGCTCGGAAAGGAGTTTAGGGAGAAAACATTTTTCTACACCGAAACTTTCACAAAATTGTTATTTAAAAAAACTTTTCTCGAAAGAAGAAGCTATGTCGTTATGTTTTTATAATTTTGTAATTCTTTACGAGAATTGAGTTAGCAGCACTTCTTCCTTAAATAATATGTTCCGATAAATTATACATGTTTGGCAGTAAATGTTTACGTTAATACGAAACGCATCGAAAATTAAAAAACATACCGACGTAGCTTTTACCTTCTAGAAGGCAATATAAAAAAAATGTATTCATTTCATTCAATTTTCGATGTAGAAAAGTGTTTTCTTCTTTTTGTATGGGCCGAAAAGCGAAGTCTATCATCTTAACAACCGAGATTATCTCTGCAGTATGCAATAATAATTGCTTATGTTTAGTATTTTATGAATTTCTGCTAGTTTTGTGAATGCAGGCAGTAAAAGGTCGGTGTCGTTGGTGATTCTCATACTATCATCTTTATACATATTATCCACTTTGTAATAATATTTACTTTTGTATGAAGGTAATAACATAGTATCCTACGTAGATATAAATTAAATCTCTTGCAAGTAAAAAATGGCAGTCAATAATAATATTAACCTTCTCTCTCTCTGGTTTCAATCCTGGGATTGGTTTGCAGCAATTTCATCTATTCGTTTCTTCCACTCTTCCCTGTCTTGTGCGGCTCTTTTGAATTCTGCATATGATAAGCAGCGCACGTCCACCAGCAGGTCCTCCAGGTACTCTCGGCGTGGGCGTCCCCTAGCGTTTGTCCCCTCGGTCATACCCTCCATTATGGCATGCAAGAGGCCTTCTTGTCTTATTGCATGGCCGATCCATCTTGCGCGCCTTTCGGACAAGGTCCTGAGCAGGTGCCTTCCTCCTTCGATTCTTTGGAGAACCTCCTCATTTGTGATGTGGTCTCTCCAGGAAATTCCTAGTAGTCTTCTATAGGACCACATCTCAAAAGCCTCTAGTCTCCGTTTATCTCTTTCGGATAAGCACCATGTTTCGCAGCCGTACATCAAGATACTCCATACATAGGTCTTGATGAGGAGTATTCTCAGTTTCAGGTCTATATTATTCGATTCTATTATTTTCGACATTTTATTGAATGCAAGCCTAGCCTGGTGTATACGGCTGTCGACCTCGCTCTTAGACCGACCGTCCCATGTTATTTTGCTCCCGAGGTACACAAACTCCTTGGTGTTCTTTAGTGGAACTCCTGACATCTCTACTCTCATCTGATGTTGCATTCGGCCTACAGTCAGCAGCTTTGTTTTGTCTTTATTTATCCTCATGTTGTAATTATTTTGAAGAATGCTTTGCATGGTTGTTAAGGCCTCTTGCAGTTCTTCTTCGCTTTCAGCAACCAAAGCAATATCGTCAGCAAACCTTATCATATCCACCTTTTGCCCGTGTATCTTTACACCTTTTCTGTGACTCATTCTCTCCCTCAAGTCATCAATCGCACTTTGTATATATGCGTTAAAAAGAACAGGTGACAGAGAGCATCCCTGTCTCACCCCTTGTCTTATACTGGCTTCTTTTGTATCATTGTCACATCTAATTATAGCGGCCTCATTCTTGTATAGCGCCTGGATTATTCGTCTATCTCTATATTTGATGTCAATTCTCTTCAGAATCTCGAAGACTATTAACCTTAGGTGGTTGTAATTTATTATTTAATTCCTTAAAAATATTAATATTATAATATACGGTGTCGAGTGTTAAATGAACCTTGACTGATATTTTGGATATAAAACCATTGTAAATACACATAATTAAACTAGGACCATGGTGTTAATTGTTTAAATTCAATTTATATTAGTTTTTAGTATCTATTGTTTTAAAAGAAATACCCATAAGTTATCTAGTCGTTTTCGGTCAGTATATCCAGAAGATAAGTCCTGCCGTATTTGTAATAAACAAATTTCTATGTAAGTTAATGTGTATGATAATTTTGTACATATTTTGTGACCATTTTCCATTCCATCTGTATAAGTTTTTTTCCAATATCTAATCTCTTGCTTATATAGGTTCAACCAAGACTGTTTACAGCTATTCCACAATATATATTATACATATTTTGTAATTTAAGATTTAAGCCCCAATCAACTTACAGTAGACACCAATTTAAAAAAAAAACTCCCTGGCCCTGAGGAAAATAATTTCCCGGCATCTTTGGGGATGCTGCGTGGAGGGTCTTTTTAAGGAGAGGAAGTTCTGGGAAGGAAAAGATATTAAGAGTGGGTAGGAATCTACTGTTCAGTGTGTCCAAGAGTGACGGACGTATGAATCTGTCCCTCCCTCTGCGATGCAAGACGATGGGTGGAAAGAGACCAGCTGGAGAGATCAAAGGGTCTTTCCAAACCGGCCCCTCCCAATCTGACCCGCCACGCAGCTGGTGGGCAGACGCATCTGCCGCCAATACCTGAATACACCTCACCCGATAAACCTGTTAGTTAAGTTAAGTAACCCTGCTAAGTTACCAAACATAGTGAATCACTTAGGGTGTCCTATGGCAGAGGTTTTGGTTATCCAATAAATGGGCGGCGGTACCGTATCTACCTCCGAAATTTAAATTTATTAGTTTATGATTCGTTAATTTTTGTTGAACAAAATAAGTCACAAAAAAAGTTTGCTAAAATGCATGTAACAAAAATTAAAAAGTTTGTTAAAATGCACGTAACAATAATAACTATGCTGTTTTACAACTCATTGCGCCCATAATATGTATTGATGAAAATGTATAGAAAATATAGGTAATATTATGTACATTGTATTGTACCATTAAGTTGGGCCAAATGATACAAACAAAGAACTCTGTTAAGTTTGCAGACCGCAATGCAGTTGCAGTCAGGCAATTTCCCTTTAACAGTAATCTTCATTCCTACAAGTTTTTCTGAATTTGTCCAAACTACTTAATTTGCTACATAAATGCATGCATAGTCTTATTATTTTATCAACAATATTGACATGTTTATTAAGGTGAATATGTTAACTGTTTAACCGCGGCTGACACACATGTGATTTGGAAAGCCAAGTCCACTAATCGATCGACACTCAGGATTCAAATCTCTACATCCAGGAATGTTTAAAAAAACTTGCTAAAACATAATGATAAATGAAAAAAATGGTATGTAAACAAGGTGGCATTCATTGAGCAATTTATGGATTCATCAAGTGAATGTAAATCAATTTTTTTTTTATTACCTTCGGAAAAACAAATGACTCTCTCTTTTTTACAAAAGTTATCTTATTCAACAGTATGTCAATTTTGAGGACTGATTTAATTTACGCATCCAAATAACAATCCATGGAATGTAATTTTTTGGAAAATTAATCTAAATCTGTCTTGAGTATTTGACAGCTGTTAAAAGCACTATTCGTGCTATGTATATATTTTCGATTTATTTATTTATAAAGTCTGAGTTTACTATTCGGTACTTGAACCTATGAATGGTGGCTGTATATCGGATAGTTATTTTGACAGCTTATTGACAGGATGGTTAAATACCTCCCAAACAAATTCAGAATAAAATAAATTTCCCACGGAACCGAACTTACCAGACAATGCCTTGTCGCATACAAAATGCGAAATAATTGCAAAACATTTCAAGTATTTTCTAGCCTCTGCTCTGTGTTAAATTGTTTTTATTTATTAGATTCCTTTAATTTAATTAATTTGCTGAGCATACATATTTTACTGATGTGTCTGTTTATTACAAGATCACGTACCTACTTCTGCTAACTTTCAGTATTTTGTCTTCATAGAGATAGCACAAATGTTTAGATAAATAATTAAACAAAATATTTTTTATTACAATAGGGACCCCTAAAGTTGTGAAAGTAGGGTAACAAACATTATTTTTTGTATATACTTTTTCCAAATTCCAATTTTCTGTAATGATAAAACTGAATGTTTAAAAAGCATATATATATTGCAAAAAAAACATTAAGGTATATGTAAAAACAATAATAAATAAAAAAAATAAATCCGGTAAATTTTAAAAAATTTCACTGCACACTGGAAACAGAGATATTATATGTTTTATATAAGTAGGTACATAATTTTATTATTATGAACATAACTCTACAGTCCCTGGCCAAATTATTAGACGCACTGCAAGATTTCATGTAAAATATTAATTACCGGGTGATATTGTACCGCTTTATTATTTTAGATTGATTTTTTTTTTTATATTATCCAATCAATTACCGATTTATTGGACATAAATAAAACAGCATTAATTTAAAAAAGCATAAGTTTAATAAGTTTTAAGGAAAAGTGAAATTAATGTTAGATCGCCTTTTCTACCCATAATGAAAATAGTCCAATTACTTTTTTAAAATACTGCATACAAAATAAACTAATAACTGAGTAGTATAAAACTGTTAAACAAACAACCACAGTCCATAGAGCCACAGAAACACGTCCGTACCTGACTCGATTCCGATCGCGACTGATACAGGTTTGTACTTGTTAACTTTCATGTATCACTTTGTCAACATAGTGTTGCCATATGTTAAAAATAAATACAAATATGTAGTCTACAACAATTCTTTTAAATAAAAATCAATAATATTGTAGTTTAAATATACCATTATTGCATAAAAACTCTTAAGAAACATAAAACTACAAAAAAAATACAGTGCGTCTAATAATTTGGCCAGGGACTGTAATTTAGTTTATGTTTGTTCAATAATAATACACCTAATTCAATTAGTCATAATTATTATAATTTATAGACACACAATAATTAAATCAATGACAAACTATTAATTTGCAATATTTCAGAACATTCCTATTTTATTTTGCTGTGATAGTGCTTATTCTTATTAGAAAATGTTCAAAGTATTATTTATTTTGATATGTTTATATTTATTTATCTTCTGTTTATTATTTATTGTACTATGAATAAACTTGAGAATGTTTCAGAATTAGTTTTTTTTTAAATTTAGCCCAGTGAAGTTCCGAATTTTCCCATCCTAGATGTAGAAACATTTTGAAAAGAGTGATCGGAAATTGGACTTGGTTCGATGTAGTAGCGGTTTGTGGGATTGAAAAGTTGGGAGGCACAAACATTTTTTTGAAGTAAGTATTATGTGTACCTACACCAGGGTTGGGCAAAATACATGCTTTGCTGTATTTAAAATACAAATTACAAAATACTTTTTCGCATGTATTTAAAATACGAAATACAAAATACTTTCAAGTCATGTATTTAAAATACAAAATACAGTATTTTAACCATTTTTTTTTAATTCAAATACAAATTACAAAATACATTTGGTTTTGGTAGAACCTTTGGTTGCAATAAATTGTCGTAAGTGCCCTTATTTAAGGGTGCATTTCCGTAGACGCCAAGCTGAGCAGAGTGAAACAGAGATGTGCAAAAATTGACCAATCATATTGCTCAGAAGACACATCTCACATCTCATCTCCGCTCCACTTGTAAAGTTTTGTGGTATAGGACCCAGGTGTTAGATAATAATAATTATTATTACTAGCAGTTAAAATACCGCTCCGCAGGTTTTTACTGCTAGGCCCTGCGGGCTGCTTTTAGTTCGGCTTCCCCCGTTAGTGTTGGTGATCATTTTATAAATCCAATAGGAACTGGTTTCAAAATTAGCCCGTTCCTCGTGTCCACTGTCAACATATCAACCAGTGATAGCTAGTCACCGCGACAAAGTAGCCGGGTCGGGCGATGACGTCATATGTAATATACAGCCGCTTGATACAACTGAATATTACCGTCAATCTTTCGAAATCCGGGAGATACTCCATTTTCACAAATTCGTAGATCTTTTTCCTAGGAACGACACGTCCCTTTGCGTCTTGCCGACGAAAGTGGCGACATCTTGTGACGAATTCTTGAATTAGAAACCAAATTACAACGGTAGCTTTGTCTGAAAATCCACGAACACAGATTTTATATGTAGCGCGGCGTGTAAGGCGTGGCGTCGGACATGCAATCGAAACCGGGTTCTGAAATTCAACCACGCAGACGCTAGGGTATTAATAACGTTCGATAATCCTTGTGTACGTGTATTGCCCACTTTTTGAGGGAGAGGTCGATTCAGGTGGTTGCTGACGGTTTCACCTCTTCCTCGCATTCGATAAATGCTGGCGTCCCACAGGGATCGGCTCTGTCACCGACTTTGTTTCTGTTGCACATCAATGACCTCTTGTCGAGTGCACCGATTCATTGTTACGCAGATGATAGTACAGTCCATGACAGCTTTTTGTTTGACAAGCCCCCAAAGAGCACACAAACTCCAATAGCTCGGAGGGCTTTGAAGCAAAGAATGGACAGTTACCTCGAGAGTGTTTTCTCTTGGGGTAAGAATAACCTCGTCGAATTTAATGTTTCAAAGACCCAATCAAGTTTGACAAAGTCTAAAAGGGATCGAAATGAAAATCTAGTCTCCTTCAACGGAAGCAATCTTCCGACAGGACCTCCATCGATATGCTTGGTGTAACTCTAAGTGACTAGCTCAGGTACGGGGGCTCCATCGAAACCAGAGTAAAGTTTGCCTCTCAGAAACTGGGCGTACTGTACAGGGCCCGCAGATACTTAACAAATAAAATAATATACACAACTGCTAACCCTGTACTAATCGCAAGTACGCCCCATGGTTGAATTTGGCAGCCACCTGTGGTCTGGAGCTCCAAAATACCTAAAAAAACCCTTGACTCTGTGCAGAAACGGGCGGTCCGTTTGATAGATTCTCCCATCTTAACAGACGGACTGCAATCTTTAGAGCATAGGCGTCAGGTGGGAATGCTGTCCTTGTTCTACCGGTATTACAATGGAAGATGCTCTGAGGAACTAGCGTCATTGATCCCCTCGGCACCGGTGCATAGTCAGGAAACACGCCAAACACGCGTCCAACATTTGTACACGGTTGACATTTGTCACATGAGAACGGGTCGTATCTATGACTCGTTCTTGAGTTCAACGGCTCGGCTGTGGAACGATTTGCCGGCCTCTGTGTATCCTCCCTCCTACAACATGGGACTCTTCAAGACCCATGTTCACTCTTTCCTTTCCTCAAAAAGACCCTCCACACAACACCTTCAAAGATGACATAACTCCTGTTAATGGAGTTAATGTAAAAAAAAAATAACATTTGTATAGTGCAGTTTTGTGTTATTTTACTTCAAGTCCGCTCTACTGTAATTAACTTAAAAATAATCTAGTATTCAGTCAAATTATTCCTATAGTTCTTGATCAAATTCTATTACACAAAAATGTACATACAAAGCAATGACGGAATTTGATCATCCATTATAAATTATCAATTAACTCACGTCTTCATGAATAAATACCGCGGAACGATAAAAACGTACGATAAAAAATGTACATACAAAGCAATGACGGAATTTGGTCATCCATTATAAATTATCAATTAACTCACGTCTTCATGAATAAATACCGCGGAACGATAAAAACAACAATAGACAAGATACTTGCTTTAACGTACCTACAATGTTACCAACTCTAAATATTAACATAATATATTGCTCTGGATTGTAGCGTTTTTATTCTATGTATTATCTATGTCAGTTTATTTTTCATTATCATTATTAAGATCGCTAAACGTATTTGAAAATGTATTTTGAAGCCATGAGTATTTGAAATACAAATTACAAAATACCTCAGCATCAGGTAATTGAAATACCAATTACAAAATACATTCTTAGGACGAATACGTATTTCAAATACAAGTAATTCAAATACTGCCCAGCCCTTACCTACACCTACAACCTAGAAATAAGTAAAATTTTAAGTAACCCCCGACACAAAAAAGAGCTGATGACCTTCAAACGCCTGAACAGATTTTCATGAATTGTAGCTAAGAACCATCTCGATCATGTCAGCTTTCAAACAAAAAAAAACTGCATCATAATCGGTCCATTCGTTTAGGAGCTACAATGCCACAGACGGACATGTCAAACTTATAACACCCCTCTTTTTGCATTAAAAAAACAGCGGACTTATGTCAAACTATAATCAGTGGTGTAGCATAGGGGGGGCGGTACTTTTAAGGGTCGGCAAAATTTCACAATAAATAATAATAATATCTTGTAAACATTTGAACCATCTCATTTCATATTTTTGTCGCCTCTACAATTCGGACCAATTGAAATGGGCATGGACTTTTTCATTACTTATTCTGTGATGAAACCGGGGAATCCCTTTTCTTTAAATGAATGTATAATACATAATGACATCTTGCTCATTTTAGCAACTGGCAACACCGTCTGTACTGAATTGATGATTATGATTAATATTCAGCGAGAATGACTTCAGGGAAGTCCGTGAATGATGCTTTGACAATTTTTAGATAGTTTCAATCATCGATGGATCATCCTTCAGTGTTCCAATTCACATTAACTTAATCGTATATATGTTCATATACGCTTTCCAAACTGTGATTTTGATTTTAATGCTCATAGTATATGTGTCGTGATTGTTAAACTCCATTCAGGACTAAAAAGATTTTTATAGTTTATAGTTTAATATAATGTTAAAATCAAAATATTTATGACGTAAGTTTTGTTTTTAATTCTAACAATTATATTATTTTTCAATAAAAATATAAATAGTGACAGTATCGTTCTAGTTCTAACTGGAAGTCGATTTGTGTTTTCTATTCAATTCGCTAATAACTTAATCTTGTCGATCATCAAGGTATAATCATAAGTTTTCTATACCTGTTATATCAATGTAAGTGGTATAGATGTAAGAATTTTTGTAATGTATGTGATTATTATATTGTAAAGCATATATGTACATAGGTACATGATTTTTTATTTTGTAAACTGTACAATACACAATAATGATGATCATTCTTGTCGAAAAGTTCTATGGAATTACTATATATTTTAGTCTTTTAAATTGAAGTACCTAAATAAGCTGGCGTAGAAATTTTCCTCCGCACTGGGCAGCTGACACCCACCTATGCCACTACTATAATACTAATAATAATATAAAAACACAAGATAGACATTCAACTGCGAATTCGCTCTACTAAATTAATCCAAATAGCTGTGCTCCGTAGAGTACCTACTGCCGCATACTATCACAAAACTTGGTCACTAGAGCGCTAGAGCTAATCGTAAATGATCAGTTCTACTTAGGAAATGTGTTCATTTACAATTTTTATTTTATTTTTTTATTTTATTTTTTATTTTTAGTGTACAACAGAATAATACCAATTACAGTACAATTTAGTTACCCTATTAGCATTTAGGCAAGTGACTCTTCAATAATATTTTTAAGGCATATAAAGAACAGTCACTTACATCCAAATGGTTCGCAATTTCATTTAACAGCACCACTCCCCTTGTCATGCTATGCTTTGCCAAGACGTCTGTTCTGCCATTCGGTACTTTAAATAAGTCGTGATGTCGACTTTGGCTGTAGTGGTCTGGTACATATAAATCATAGCATCCCAAGAGAAATGGGCTATCGATGAAATTATTCCAAATTTTGAGACAGAATAGCAAAACTTGCTTTCCATCTAGTTTCTAGACTCACAGAATCAGTTTCCTCAAGTAAGTCAATATGGTGCTTGGATAGGTTCCATGCTTCCGCATATAAACATAACTGAGGAATTTCTTCTGGATTTGCTCTAACATATCAGTGTACTTCTGGTGGTACGGTGCCCAAACATCGCTTGCGTACTCCAGCTTGCTTCTCAGTATGCCATCGAATAACGCTAGCATAGCTTCTTGGTTATCAAACTGCTTTCAAGTCCTGATGATGAACCCAAGAAGTTTGTAGCAAGACTGAGTGAGCTACGATATATGGCAAGAGAATGTCAGTTCGGGATCAAAGACGACACCGAGATCCTTCACGGATTTTACACGTGATAACGTTTCGCCTTTTATTTTATAATCATAAACTATAATGGTTTTACAATGAGTGAAGGACATTTTGACACATTTCTTTGTGTTAAAATCTAATTTGTTTGCCAACGACCATTCAGATAGTGCATCCAGATCAGTTTGCATTTTAAAGCAATCTTGTTGGCAGCTTATTTCCATCATAATTTTAAGGTCATCAGCAAATAGTAGACATTTGCCGTTCCTAACACAGTTTTGGATATCATCTAAAAGTATTAGAAACAACATAGGTCCGAGGTTAGACCCTTGAGGAATTCCAGATAGCGCTTGGAATTTTTTTGAATTATGTCCATTTATCGAAACAAATTGGCTTCTGGATTTTAAATACGATGAGAAAAAGTTCAGTGTTGGTAGATCGAAGCCTATTTTAAACATTTTCCTCAAAAGTAACAGTTAACACGGTCAAATGCTTTGGCAAAGTCGGTGTAAACTACATCTGTTTGGTGCCTCGAGTCTAAACTGGTGGCTACCAACCGCGAAAAATTAAGCAGATTTGTGATTGTTGATTTCTTTGGAAGGAAACCGTGTTGATTTTCACCAATGAATGGTGCAATCTGGTGACTTAATTTGTCACAAATCAATTTTTCAAAAAAAGTTTGGGCAGCTACCGGTCTGTAGTTTTTGACGACTGTCTTATCTCCATCCAGCCTTGAAAATAGGACTGACTCGGGTCAGTTTCCATATTTGGGGGAACGTAGAAGTCAAAATACCAGAGTTAAATATATAACAAAGGGCTTCACTTATCATTGGCGCTATGCTAATGATAATACTGGAAGGAATTCCATCCGGTTCTGTAGCCTTGTCTGTTTTCAGCTTACGAATATAGGCTTCTATCTCTTTCGGATTAGTTAATCCAAAAGATATGTCTGTGGCGACCAGTACAAATCTTCGCCACGTACATAACTGCCGCAACCGTTGCCCTATTGCAAAATCCATCGCAGCGCCACTGGTTAAGGAACACGCCAGAAATAAATACCTAGATGCAAGCCGCTACCGGACCTACCTACGGCCGATAGTACATCTATCACCTGGTAACAATTTAGTGCGGCAACCTACTGGAAAGTTCCCGTCTCCACAATAATATATCAGCACTAGCGACTGGAGTGTTCGTGAACTTTCTCACCTTGGCATGCCACTGAGACTTTCTCCTCACAAGGTTCACCGCTGTCCATCTCCGCGACTCAAAGCGTCGAGCGACATCCTGGACGTCATGGTATTCTCCACCACCACGGTGCAGAGCTACATGCTGGTGACATGCAGACCCGTGGTCTGCTCCACCACAGCATCATCGACCATCATCATCAATTTCACTGCCAACACCACTTCTGCTTGCACTCACTACTACTCGTGTCATCACCATCTGACCATCTGCTACGTAGCTACAAATAAAGACTTCGACTCACTACTTCGACTTGCCGTCTTTTATTTCTCGTCCCGTCTCTGCCGATCCGGCCCGCTCCCTCATGTCACCTAAGTTGCACGGAATTTCTGTTTTTGTAAATTCCGTACTGAGATCCGGGGTTTTACTATCATATACTGACCGAAAGTAGTCCGCGAACATCTGACAAATAGATTCTGAATCTATTCGTCTCCACTCTTCAGGCCATTATGCGACCTGGAGTTTGCTTTCTGTGATTTTATGAAATCCCAGAAACATTTGACATCATCTTTAATCCCGTCCTGAATTCTTCCGTTCCAGAAAACAACAAGTAGTCATACTGCTTCTTGTGTAATCTATACCTTCTGCGATGCGCTTCCTTGCTTTTTATTTTGTCAATAATTGATTTTGTGAACCATATTGGGTAGGTTACACTCACTTTTATTGATTTCTTAATTGGTACACATAAATCAACAACACTTGCTAAAACATTATAAAAATAATCTACCGCAACATCAATAGAGTGTATGCTTTTAAGAAATGTCCAGTCAAAATGTGACAAAATGTTTTGACACAATTTTATATCAGCATGCAAGTTATATTGCGAGTAGCAGTTGGTAGGTTGTGCAGACGAGGCGGGGCGAGTGCAGGCGTGGGGATTGTTGTGACCGTTACGTCGTGTGCGCGTGGCTCGCGCGAGACTTGCCATGATGGCCAGTGTTGGATGATGACGATCTTCTTTGACGAACGGCTCCTCGCTTCTCGTCACTTCACATACGGAAAGGTTACTTAGGACGAGGTATATTGTCATAACTGTTAAACACTCCACTATGCTGTGTTAATCCATTTGAGCAACAAAAATATTTGAAATCATTTAAAATATTATTACGTTTATTATTCAGGTTGAAATCATCCAGTAAAATAATATTTTTATTCAATAATAAATTCGAATTCGTATCTAAATGCTCATAGAAGATGCGTCTATTTTCACCATCGTCTGTGCAATAAAAATAAGTTACACATATAAGAAGGTATTGTTGTAATTGGAATTACAACAATACCTTCATATGTGATTGTTTGACAGTTTTGTGATTGTGAACTAGAAAATCTTTTAACAAGTGTTATAATCATTGTTTAAGCCCAAAAGCATCATAAAATCAATAAGACAAAGCTCTTCTCCAAGTACAAGTGTTATCTCATTCGAATCTCTTTTCAAAAGTTTAAAAAAACAGTGAAAATAAAAACACTTCTAACCAAAAAACCATTTGCGTCAATAACATCTGTCATCAAACCACTCGAACATATAAAACATGAATTGTTTCAACTGCAATGGGGATGTTTCCAAGCCAGAAGTGGGAGTCACGTGTGATGGATGCAATCGAAGTGTTTGCATTAAATATTCGGGCTTATCCGCAACGGAAACCAGATGCCTAGAGCTCAAAAGCCGCAGAATGAAATTCCTGTGTCCCGAATGTGAGAGTGGCCTACAACAAATACCTGTACTACACAAACTAATTAAGGACCTCCAAGAAGAAGTCAATGTCTCAAAAAACAGCAACAAATGCGATGCACAGAAGACATGATTAGTGAACTTAGCGATCGGCAATCCCGAGCAAAAAACATAATTATATTTGATATCCCTGAGTGCGACTTGCCGGATCTCGAACTACGCAAATTACGCGACACCGAAGAATGCTGGAAAGTTATAGAAAGCATCACCAGCACAAGTCAAAATAACATAAAAGTGCTCCGGCTTGGAAAACCTTCAGCAGAAAAAAAATTCCCTCGCCCGATAAAAATAATCTTCCGAACAACAGATGAAGTGTTAGCCATTCTCAAAAATAAAAATAAACTAAAAAAACCAAATTCAATCAAATCAGATCAAACTCCGATGCAACGGCAGTATTTAATTGATCTAAGAAATGAGCTGCATCAAAGAATAGAAAAGGGGGAAAAGGAATTGACTATCAAATACATCAAAGGATGCCCTAAAATGATAAAAATTCCAAAAAACATGTAAATAATTACATAGTCAATATCTCGATACTGTATATGAATCTATGCTCTCTCACATGGAAATTTGATCTTGTTGTTGCACAAATAAACCTTATAAAACCAACAGTATTAATAGTGACAGAAACGTGGCTAAAGGCAGAAATACCAGATACGTTAGTAGATCTCCCGGAGTACACACTCTTCCGCAACGACCGTCGAATTAAAAAACGAGGAGGTGGTGTGGCAATATATGTAAAGAAAAGGACCATAGGCCTGACAATCTCAGCCCAGTTGAACAAAGCCCTGGAAAACAGTTCTGGTAATTATCCACAAATTGACACGTTATTCATTGACATGCAAATAGGCCATCTCAAAACTATCTTAGCTGTGTCTACTGCCCACCAAATGCATCTTATGAAAACCACCAAAAACTATTACACCAATTACAAAGAATAGCTTATGTGTCAAACGTAATAATCCTTGGAGACTTTAATTATTCCAAACTGGTATGGCCAATTACAGAAGTGTGTAATTCAAACAGCCCCGAGGCCTTGTTTGAGGATATGTACCTGAATAGTAACTATTGACAATTGGTAGATAAACCTACAAGATACAGGGGCAACAATACCCCATCTCTATTGGACTTAGTCCTGTGCAATGATGAACATCTCATTACGGATATAAAATACCTAGCACCTATAGGCAAAAGTGACCATATATGTTTGTTGTCAACGTTACAAGTAAGAACCAGCCGTAACAATGGATCCTCCAGCCCGGGAGGCACGAAGCCGAGACCCAACTATCACATAGCAGATTATGATAAAATAAATGAAACCTTAAGCACTCCTGATATAATGCGGTCTCTCGTGGAAACCACCACAACTGAAGAAAAATGGAAGTTTTTTACAAATATGTTTGAAGAGAAGATTGTGTCAAAAATACCACTTTCCAAAGGCAATAAAAACCACAATAAGAACAAACCTTGGATTGACAAACACATCCTAGGATTGATTAAAGAGAAAAAGAAAGCCCTGGGATGGTTATAGATTATCCAGAAAACCTGCAGAGAATTCAAAAGAGACTGAAAATGAGTATTACAGAGAATACAAACGGAAAAACAACTACCTTGTATCCCAACTAAGAAATACCAGAAAAAACTTTGAGCAAAAGTTGATTGACAGCGGTCAGAAACCATTTTATAGTTACATACGGAAACAGATTGCCTCGAAAGTGTCTACTCCAACCATACTATATAACTTCTCTAACAAAACAGTTACCAGTGAAATAGGCATAGCGAAAACACCCTTGTGTTTGCTATGTCTATTTCAATTCGAAAAAACCATTGTCAATGAACCATATACCAGTATACCAACTATTAGTCAAGTTCTATATGTAGATAACTCACTATGCGAAATCGAATTCACTCCATCAGCAGTTGAGAATATTTTGAAGGGGTTGCGAGAAGATAGTGCTGCTGGCCCTGATAATATTCCTGCTATTGTTCTCAAAAAGTGTGCAGCAACTCTCAGTCATCCCATAGCTCTGGTTATACAACAATCCTTTTTAGATAGGAAACTCCCTAGAGATTGGAAGAGAGCTATAATTACACCCATCTACAAAAAAGGTGATAAACTCAAACCAGCAATACAGGCCTATAAGTTTGACTAGTATCATCTGCAAAACCATGGAAAGGATAATAGTGGATGAGATACGCTCGTTCTTGAACAAACTTGACATAATCTCAAACAAACAACATGGATTTGTGCCAAAAAGATCCACAATTACCAATCTCATTCTTAACATAGATTACTGGACAAACGGATTCCCACTGACATAATTTATCTCGACTTTGAGAAAGCCTTCGATACTGTTCCAACCAATAGACTGTTGGCTAAACTTAAATTCCTGGGCACAAGAGGACGACTTTTCGAATGGATCAAATCCTTCCTCATTGAGAGAAAGTTACAAGTTCGAATTGGCAACCAACTGTCATCTGAGCGAAACGTGACCAGTGGTGTCCCTCAAGGATCAGTTCTCGGTCCAGTTCTGTTTATTTTGTACATCACGGACCTGCACAATACAATAAAATCAGACTCCAGCTGCTTCGCAAAAGTCTATGCCAACCCACACACACATCACGACCAACTGCAAAACGATCTAAATGAAATATATCAATGGACAAACAATTGGCTTCGAAAACTCAGTGTCAAAAAATGCACTGTCCTATATGTTGGAAAAACTAACCCTACACTTGCATACTAACTTAATGGAACGCCACTAAAAGCAGTGACATTACAACAAGACTTAGGAGTTACCATATCACAAGATTTAAAATGGGAACCGCACATCGCTGGGATTGTGAAAAGAGCAAACTCACTAACATATTTAATCAGGAAAGCATTCCTTGACCTAACACCGGACATGATGTTAAAAATATACAAAACATATGTGCGACCTCTCTTGGAATATGCTTTCCAAATTATGGAGTCCCTACTTCGCAAAGGATATAAATCTGATAGAGGGGGTCAGTGGCGTAGCGTGAGTTTCGGCCGCCCGGGGCGGAGGAAAATTTTGCCCCCCCCCCCCCCCCCCCTAACTTCGGTTAGGTTGCTTCTTCCGCAGATTTTCAAGCGCTGACCGGGGGGGTTTCCAATAAAATCATGCTTATAAATTCTACTACAAATTTATATATAACGTACGTATGGAATGCAACTCAAATGCAAAGCTTCACTTGGTACACGATAAATCGGCAATTTATTGTTGTATTGATAACACAAAACTGGTTTAAATTAAACTAAATATGCGGTGTATCAAAACTACACTCAGAACATAAAAATGGTTTTTCTTTGATTCTAGCGGCACTTAAATTCTGAACACAAAACTGGTTTGAATTAAATCTGTATGCGGTGTATTAAAACTACACCCAGAACATGAAATTCGTTTTTCTTTGATTCTGCCGGCACTTACATTCTGAACATAAAACTGGTTTTAATTAAATCTGTATATGGTGAATTAAAACTATACTCCGACCATGAAAATGGTTTTTTCTTTAATTCTGCCGGCACTTCCATTCTGAACACAAAACTGGTTTTAATTCAATCTGTATGCGGTGAATTAAAACTTAATTCAGAACATCGGGGCGGAGGAAAATTTCGCCGCCCCCTTATTTGGGTACTTCAAGCGGCGAGGGGGGGGGGGGGGTTGTATATGGAAATCCTGTTTTTTTATTATCACATATTTATATACGAGCAGGATTTTTTTAATAAGCACATTTGATGAGTATTCTTTCAACGAAAATCATGTTTATAAATTCTACTCCTTAGTTAATTGATTGATACTTCGTTAGTCCCCAAATAATAGTTACACACTCAACAATCAATTTCTCAGAATTTTACATCATTATGTAACTCAAATGTAAAACTTCACTTGATGCACGATGCAACTCGTTATTTAATGTATTGTTGTATTCTGAAAACAAAACCAATTTGTATGCGGTGAATTAAAACTACACTCAGAACATGAAAATGGTTTTTCTTTGATTCTGGCATTAAATAAATAGTTTGCAACTGGAATTTTATAACTGCACATCGAATAACAGAATGTTTTCTTTAGAAATGTGTCAGCAGATGAATCCAACTGGAATATGACATTCTGTATTGGTTTAAATTAAATATCTACCTTGCGAATTAAAACTACACTCGGAACATGAAAATGGTTTTTCTTTGATTCTGGCAGCACATACATAGTCTGAAAATAGAATATTATAACTGAACTTCAAATAAGAGGATGTTTTCCTTCGAAATGTGTCAACAGATGAATCCACAACTGGAAATTTACATTCTCAACACAAAATTGGTTTGAATTAAGTCTGTATGCGGCGAATTAAAAGTACACTCAGAACATGAAAATGGTTTTTCTTTGATTCTGGCAGCACATACAGAGTCTGCAACTAGAATTTTATAACTGAACTTCGAATAAGATAATGTTTTAGTTTGAATTGTGTCAGCAGATGAATCCTCAAATGAAATTTTACATTCTGAAAACTGGTTTAACCCTTGGAATAATTAGAAAAAAATATCTAAACTTTTTCCTGTCAGTTTGCACACAAAATTTCCGGTTCTTCCCATGCATTTTAAATGTTCCTTTTTATTGCTTTTTTTTATCCTTTTGCAAAAAACAAAATTGTTCTAAAATCTAGATAAAGTAATTTTTCTGACGTGCTTATTATTACATTATTGTTTCTAAATATTAAAATTTTGATATTGGAAATGTGAATTGGCTCAAAATTACACACCTGCGAATATTCGAATTAAAGTACCTAAAATATAATAAACTTGAAATTTTAAATACAATTCCTTTTCTTAAAAAAATGATATAAAACTGTATCTTAACTTTTTATCGCAATCACAAATTTATTTTAAAATGAAATGTGTGGGACATAATTTCATAATTTTATTTTAAAGTTAAATGTATGGGACAATTTGCATCTCCTGCAATTAGACGGGTTAAATTAAATCTGTATTTGGCGAATTAAAACTACACTTAGAATATGAAAATTGTTTTTCTTTGATTCTGGCAGCACATACATAGTCTGCAACTAGAATTTTATAACTGCACTTCTTATAAAATAATGGTCTCTTTCGAAATGTATCAGTAGATGAATACACAACTTAAATTCATTTGTTAATAAAATTTGAACACAATTCTGGTTTTAATTAAGAGTGAATCTGTTTGCGAGTTATCAGCTTTAATTAGTATCACTCTCATAATATGCATACGGTTTTCCCACGAATTGCGAAATTTGCAGCAAAAATATAGTTATAGATATTTTTAATAAATAATAAAAAAAGAGTTGGATTCGTAAACGAAAGTATCTTAGAACATTTTCAAATAATGATTTGAAATGTTAAAATTTTTTTCAAGATAATGTTGATAGTGTTAATTTATTGTGAAAATTTGCCACCCCCCTTAAAAGTGCCGCCCCCCCCCCACGCTACGCCACTGGAGGGAGTACAGAGTCGTTTCAATAAAATACCGAGAGCTTTGAAAGATCGGCGATATGAAGATAGACTCAAGGAATTAAGATTACCAACCTTAAAAGATACAAGAAAAAAGGGTGACTTGATCGAGACTTTCAAAATTTTGTCTGGACACTACAGCTGCCCTGGCATCCAAGGAATCTTCACTACTAATAAAAATATAATTCTCCATGGACACTCAAAAAAAATTACCAAAACGCCTTTTGCATCTAATCCTAGAAAACACTTCCTTGCAAATAGAGTGGTGGATGCTTGGAACAAACTCCCACAACAGGTCATCGATGCAACTAACAAACCAATTCAAAGCTCTATTTCGAGAGAAGAAAGGACTAACTTAGTTAAAAATTAAAATTTACTGTCAAACTATTGTGAAATTAGATATGAGCGCATCAGCAGAATGCTGCCTGCTCATTATATAATAATAATAATAAGTATGGTAAAGTTATTTTTAAAAACCTTTACCCATAGATTTTCTCCGTTTGTTTCTAATTCCTTTAGGCGCATTGAAGCAAGCGGTTTACGAACAGCGAGAAGAACCCCGGGACCTTGCTGCCCGACTCGATCACGTCGATGTTTTGTATACTGATCAGTGAATATCAAAAATAGATGTTTGTAACCATGTTTCCGTCAACGCAATCACTTCTGAATTTTGAGAAATAATATTTCTTGATAATTCGTCGATTTTTGTGTTAAGGCCACGGACGTTTTGATATTTAATTTCTAATTTCGCCATCAAGTGGACACGCTTTTTCCTAGGAATTTGTATTTTGCTATTGCAATTCCTGTCGGCCAATTTGCTGCGTCTAAGAAAGTATTTTCCTTTTCTTGGGGAATGCCAATTTTGAAGGAATTGTAATTTTATTTGGCATTTAGTTTGACAAATGTCAAAATCAATGTTTGGATCTATGGACTTGAGAAAGCAGTGTATTTGTGGGATTTCTGTATTCGGGTTGAAACGCCAAGCGTGAATATAGAATTTTCTTTTCCAGAACAATACGCGACCTCGCAACGCCATCCGTTCATTTCGATTCCATGTGACTTTCCCACTCCCCTCTACCCTGTCCCTTCCTCCCTTGTGTATTGTTTATACTGCCTTGTGTAGTAATCTGCCGGAGCTGCCCTGATGATGGACACTGCAACGCTGTCCGAACTGTGGCTCAAGAAGGAGGTAGCGCAACACGGCATAGCTCGATGTGGCTAGACGCGTGTGGCTGGCCGCGTTGTCCTAGTGTGATGAGTTAATGAATACAAAAGTTATAGTTTGCGAAATATGAACATATTCATGGGTAATATTTAAACTGAGGTAACTTTAAGACATACAATTTATAAACTGTGAAGGGACATCTCGTGTCTCACATAGACCGTAGAAAGGGCGCTGGTCAGTCCGCTATATCCGCTGTGGGAGGCCTGCTAATCCGGGGAGTGTTTCCAATTTCAGGGTGAAGATCCAGATTGAGGCAGTCAGTCCGAACTAGTATCTCTATTTATTCCGGATAGTGTACATGGCACTACCCCAATTATACTGAACAAAAAATTTTTGCATGCAGCCGTGGAATTAATTCAATGTCAAGTGATCTCTAGCAACTAGCAACGAAGACAGTAATATTGTTTTTTTTTTTATTTTTATAAACATAAAAAACAATCTAAAAGAAGATTTTGGGTTCACCCATACGAAGAAATAAATATGAATTGTAGGGCATTCGTCGTCGCCAAGGAACTATATGAGAGTGTTGACTTTTTTTTAACCTTAATCCACGCCTCCTCCGCTAAAACCTTTATTTCGACAAGTTATATAAACATGGATACTTTCCCACCTCCAGAACGAACTTAATGTTCAAATCATGTTCGGATCCACTTTTCTGTCAATCAAACTGTAGATGTGAATGCAACTTGCGTAGCATGCGACCAGCACTGTCAGTACCATGTAATTGACGTCCAACCCGTATATAACCGGATACTCAAGAGCAGCGTGTATGCTATGTGCAAAAATTAGAGTCGCTCATAAGTAACTCTGTGTACGAATGTATGTTACCCTCCCCCCCAGTTCCTATTCATCGATTTAAAAAATATATATTTTCAGCATTTACATATTATAGGTATAAAGGAATCTGACGATAGATCGATGGGATAATAATGAAAACAAATGATAACAAAAATAAGTCAAATTTAATTGCACAAATAAAATGTTCCAACTGGAAAATCTCAATGTATCAGCAGCAAGTAAAAACACCAATGGAAATAATTAGTTAAGTACGCATTTCAAGCTATCACTAAGATTCATATATGTTGTTCGAAACCACCAGAAAAACCCTACTACATACTTTGCTTTTCTTTAGATTATTACTGGGTTTCCAGATGTTAAGTCACTTGAGAAACCACACCAATAGTAGAGTGTGTATTTTTCTAGTTTATGACTGGGTTCCCAGATAGTCACTGGATACAAAATACATAGCGTTTATTTCTCTAGTTTCACTGGGTTTCCAGTCATTAATCTTTGGAACGCCGAGCTAATATCTCTGTAGTACGCCGAGGGTAAAATCCCACCAACAGATTATCACATGGCATTATTATGATTATCGGCACTCAACGGATACAAAAATTATTTTGTATCCAATTGGTATTTTTGGCGCTGGAGAAGTTAAATAAGTTGAGAAACCGCACAACGTATTTCTCTAATTAAGAACTGGGTTCCCACATGTTAATTCACTTGAGAAGCTGATTCACCAGGTTTCTCAAGTCTTTTAAAAATCGGATAATTTTTTAATATAAAAAACATTCACTGCAAACTCTTTTGTTTACAATATCAAACAGTATGTGTATGGAAATTGATTACTTGCAATAGTTTAACTCTAAAACAAATGCTGCGATCACTGTTCACTTTTTCCTTTTCAAAAATATTCTTATTTTTTGCCATTATGTACAGTTTATTTTTTATTGCTTTGTGAGAAATAACAATTTCGTATGTATCACCATCTCGTGTTATTTTTATAATAAACAATAAAATCTACTTACAGCACAACCTATTTGTATCCAATAGTTTTAATTGATGTAAGCATTTATTACAATCACGTAAACTTTGATAATACTCGTATTAGTACGTATTACTTTACTATTCATTCCAGCTTCTTAACTACTTATTTATTTAGACATCCAAGATTGCGCTGTACATATTGAAGTCTAAAATTTTCATTAAATGATAATTACACACAAATTTAAACACAAAATAAATTGAAAACTCAAGTACCATTCTAGCCAGTGATGGCCATAAAGAGCTCCCATTGGTCACCAACAAAATACAGTGTATAAATTTGCTTATAATAATACATACATGTCGTACGAATTCAGTTAAACATATCAATTTTAAAATTGTCTCTCCATCAGACATTCATTTTCCATCACAACTGTTTTTTGACAATAGCAAAATTTTTAATTAGAATTATTCACAATGAAAAAAGTGCAATGGATAACAAAGAGGAATAATTTAAAATGCTGCACTGGCTGTATCACTAGCTATCTATCTGCAGATTACTGTTTCATCAGATCTCTCAAAGTGACAAATGCACAAACTACAAATAATGATCAAAATTTAAAACCTATATGTACTCACTAAACTCACAAAACAAGCGACAGCACAATTTAAAACTTTGAAATCATCTATCTTTTGTTGATTATCATGTATTCATAGGATTTATTAAATTATGTACTTAAATAAATAAGGGAAAATTTGCCAAAATTGGCAGCAAAGCAATCCGAGGTATTTTAAATAGTGCCATTTTGTGGCAAAAAGCGTCCAGTGGTTTTATATCTCATTTCTAATTGCAGAATCTTTGCAAAAGTCAATTTGAGAGAATGAAACAGTACCTTACTTTATGTGTAATATTATTTGTTCCTACATATGCAAAACTATATCTCATTACTTTGATATATTTAGAGATTATATTATATAACTATTGGAATAACTAGTAATATTGTATTGTTATAGGTAGGAAAAGTGACAGAACATTCCATTTAACTTTTAAATTTATTGTGTGAGAACTTTTTCAAGTTTCTCTTGGTAGTGTTTTGCACTAATTGATCAATAATTTAACATATATTTAATTGTGACTGTAAGCAGTGCACCAATATTAATATATTAATTTCATTTCATTTCAACGCTAAATTCTCAGTGCAATGTATTGTGAGAATTCCATTACACACAAATATGTACTCACATTTAGTCAACAAACACGCACGCATGTAAACGCATGAGTCTAGTACCAAGTTTAAACTCATTCATTCCTTTGGTTTGCCAATTTTTTTCTAAAATTATAGCTAACATATTATCTACAGGGATTAAAATTTTACTAACAATTCTCTAATCGGATCGACAGCCAAAGATGCAAAGATATTTATTCCCAGACACATTGTTCCTGGCTCAGATTTAATCTGTAAAACTTGCGCCAACCATTGGATCTACGGATCTAACAGCATCGCAGTGTCTACTAGCCTTCCTATCAAAAACTCCCAAATACTGCACCTAACCAGTAACCAACCAAACTGAGTAGTCGAAGGGGATGCACTACGCGCTATAATGTTATATCGGAGAAGAAGATCTACAGATAAGAGATAAGTAAAACAAAGAGAGAAGTGTGGAGCTCGATGTAAGCGGGGGGTGGTGGGGCCTACAGCTTGATGCGACCGTGGCAGATGTCCGCATGTATGGCCGTGGTCACACGCTCCCATGGCTTGGAGCCATTGCGGAAGTAGATGGCATCCTTGGTGAGGTCGGGGTCGAAGCCGTCCTTCTGGTAGCTCAGCTTCTTCAGCTTGAAAGTTCCTAGGGAGACAGAGATAAGATTCAGATCTATTCATGGACGACTGTTAACAAGATATGTTTTAAGATTTTCATGGCCAAAATTATTTTCGTTATTTGTTTTTGGGGTGTTATGCCGTGTTGCGCTACTAGGCTTGTTGAAAAAGTATCGATGTATCGATATTTTTAATTTAATACATTGATATTTTTAGGCGATATATGTTGATCCGATATATCGATACAAAATATCCAATATCGAAAATTGTGTCAAAAACGATATTTTTTTATTTATGTAACTAAAATCACTAGAATCCAAAACCGTATAGGAACGAATGGAAAAAAGTAACTGTATTGGGTCATGACATCTGACAGTTGAAATTTTAACTATTAATAGCTTACAAATTTATTGTCTTTGCATTATTATTTGTGATCACTAATACCATCTCATATGTGTAGATAGATACATAGAAATGTATGCTATTTTTCGCCATTTTTTTCTAAGCCACTCCTATGTGTTGGTTCCCAATTGTCTATGATTATTGACTATACCTTGTTCGAAACACGAAGTCCTTTTTGACAGTTTATTGCGCCAATAGAATGTTAGTGAGACGCATACAAACTTTGTATGCATCTCAGTTTACATATAAGTTAGAAGACAGCTTTTTAGTTTTTGATATTTTTGTAATTATTACCTAATAAAAATGAATACTGATAAAAATACCTTCATTTTATTGAGATTTTTGTACATTAAAATAATGCACACTGTGTATAAAAATTACTACTGATAATATTGAGCTGAATACACTATTATTTTAAAAACGCAAAATCTTTTGAAAATTTGACCGATATATCGATACATCGATATTTTTTCCTCGATATATCGATGTCGAAATTGATATTTTAATAAATATCGATACATCGATATAACGATTTTTTTTTTCCCTGTGCGCTACGTCCTTCTTTAGCCAACGTTTCGGACAGCGTTGCAGTGTCAATCATCAGGGCAGATCCGGTAGATGTATGTGACATGATCGGATCTGCCCTGATGATGGACACTGCAATGCCGTCCGAAACGTTGGCTAAAGAAGGAGGTAGCGCAACACGGCATAACACTCCAAAAACAAATAACGAAAAGACTGTTAACAAGTTGGCACCTCTCTCGTATCTCCTCGTAGTACTAATAGTGTGTGATGTGTAATACCTGTGATTTCGATGTTCTCCATGATGCGCAGGAAGAGGGGGCGCGCGTAAGAGGGCAGGCAGCGGTCCAGGCCGGCAGCCAGGCGCGCCAGGTCCAGCGAGCCTCCCTCTCCCTCCCCCACTGCCACCACCGCCATGCCAGCTCGCCCCTCCACCATGGGGATCTGCAAACAACCAAGTGCGCAAGTAAAATTTATTTTTGTTTTACAAGTAATTCAAATAATATAATACATAAACAAAATAATAATTGATGCAATATATTTACATTTTATACACAATTCAATGTTGACCTCACTGGGTGGTTTACCCGTGCTGAGGCCTCCATTTCAAATACAAAATTATACACAATACATACATATAAATATTTATTTATTGTTGTTGTTATACGCCCGTAGGGGCTTTTACATAGATTAGAAAATAATATTTAAGATATCGAGGATTACACATACATAGAATTTATACCAAAAGTTATAAAAGTGAAAAAACTTTTAAGAATATACAAGTAGTTTTTAAAGAAAAAAAAACCACTTGTATAATCTTGTGGAAAACTGTGAAATATTGATATATATATATATATATATATATAATATTGGTGAAAAAACAGAAAATATATATATATATAAAATAAATATACAGGGTGTAACAGGACGTACCCGAGGGATTTTAACCAGCGGTTCCTGAGTATATTTGGAGTAAAAAATGTAGATTTCATTTTGCTCTCCGATGATATTTTTTTTCTAAAAACGAAAATTATGTTTTTAAATCACGCGTCGCCAATGGCATGATCATTGGCATACTCGGTAGGCAACGTCGCAATTTCACACGTGCACACAGGGGAAGGGGCGACAGCGGCCAGCGCTTCAAGGCAGGACCATATTATATGCTCCAATACCAAACAAGTAATATTTAATATATTGCGTAAATAATAATTATGCTTATTTTACTCAGATATTATTGCTAGCTTTAAGTAAAGACTTTAAATACCGAAAATTCCTGATGGAATTCTAATTTAAATAATTTGTGGTTAGAAGACATAAATAACTTATTTTAAAAAAAATGTAGTTCTACGAATTAAACACAAAAACAATAATTAAATAACTTATTTGTTGACAATTGAGAATAATTTCCAATGGTCTTTTTATCATAAATATTAACAAATACATCGATTACCCGGCTTTGAAGATAAATAATTTAAGCACCTTTAAAAACAATCTCCCTTGCACTTGCTTAAGTAGGTATCCAGAATCCAGAATCACCAAAACCAAACGCGCATTATCATCGCGAAATTATTGTCAATAAAATCAATGCTCATATAAAACGAACTTGTCAAAACAGCTGTAGCTGCATGACCTTGACCCACAGAATTTAACCCGTCTGCTTGTTTAGGAATAAATACATCCCAAAACACGTAATTGCATTATACTTTCATAAGACCAAAAACGTCCCGAGCGACCTTATATTTTAAAAGCTATATATCTCTCTTCCTCTCATGCAAACATATGTATTTTTCTTTTAACCAGAAAGAGAACGAAATAATGCTTCTTATTGTCTTTGAAATATGAAAGCCATCTTGCATAGATATTTTACAATCTCGATCCAAAGTGACGGTTTCTGATTTTTCGAGCGAAACTGAGGCTTCCGGATTGTGAGGTGCGACTATATTGAACCATGCATACGGGTTAAAATAATATGAAATACATAAATGTTATGTATAGGGTATAGGTATAGAATACAATGTTATTTTAAAATTAGAAGGCTGCCAGATTGCAGAACTATTTGAATAATAATAAAAATATTTAATTTTATAAATGAATTTAAAAATAAATCAATTACATATTGGAACAATTTTAAAACCGTGTGAAATATTTTGTTCAAAAGATTTATTAAACATCACGCGGTAGGTAGAGAGGACGAACCGCCAAACAACTCGGTCTTAGCATACTCCTCACAATTTCCCGTAGTAATTGTGTATTCTTGGAAGTAGTCATGATTCAAAGGCATTTTCCCCATTTTATTAGGGTTTTTACCTAACTACACAATGTAGGTACTCAGAATAAGGATTACAATCAATAAACTATTGGTTTTACCGACCTATTAACACGTATTATGAAGAACAGGGTACCTAAGACAATTCTTAGAAAGTTCTCGACTTATAATGTGGCCTAACCAGTGTTTTGAAACAATAAACTATTGGTTTTACCAACCCATCAATAAGTACGTTAACAAATTTGTACTTATTGAATGTAATAGCATACATTTGAATTACAAGGAACTATCTAGAATAAGAATTGCAATAATAACCTGTTTTACCGATACATTTTACATAAGGTAATAGTGCCGATTTAAAAAAAAAAATCAAGTCAATAAGTTGACTGTATTCAGCCTTACCAATAAAATACAAACTAACCACAAAACCAGAAACAGTCCGATTATTAATTACGCATAAATATTTGATTACAGCTTATGAAGGATTGGAATGTTTTATAATTTTGACACAAAATGTGAGTTCTTATAGAAGTTTCAAATAAATTAATCGTGGTGGTTCGATCATGAGCTTTGAAAACATTTTAGTACTGTTTAGGTGTAATGTTGACTGAACTTATAGTATTTAAAAATACTACATATTTGCGAAAGTTATATTAAATAATACCTCTAAAAATATATTTAAAAACCCATCTGGCAATGTTTTGTTCGCGTTTGTGTCTGTCATCTGTCACAGATACGAACATAATATTATGAATGACATGTAAGAATAAAAATGCTGACATATGGTTATAATATATTTTTTATTATTATTATAAAAGTTGCTCGAAGTGGCCGCCATCGGCTTCAATGCATGCATGCAATCTTAACACATTATGGATGCTTAAATTAGCAGGATTTGCCTTCAGTTCGTCTGCTGCCTCCATGATTAGTTGGATCAATTGCTCTCTCGTCGCTATCGGCTTCGAATATACCTTTTCCTTCAACTGGGGAACTCTCTCCAGAGGTAGTAATCCAGCAGTGTTAGGTCGGGTGATCTCGGTGGCCATGCAATATTAGGACTACCTCATCCTATCCTCCGTCCAGGAAACTCGACATCCAGGTAGTTCCGCACGGCAGCGGAATAATGGGGTGGAGCGCCATCGTGCTGGAACAACATCCTTCGCAGTGCTTGTAAGTTTACTTCTTCCGGAATGTCGCCCAGCTGCCCTTGCAGGAACTCCAGATACATCGGTCCATTTAACCTGGGAGGCAACTCGATCGGACCAATTATTTTGTTACCCAAAATACCCGCCCACATATTTACTGAGAATCTCTCTTGGCTCGACGATTCCCGGACAAGCTTTGGATTTTCTTCGGCCCAATGATGCAGGTTGTGGATATTTAATATTCCTGTTTTTGTAAATTGGGCTTCATCTGTGAATAGAATGTTTTTTACGCAATCTCCATTTCTCAACACAAATATAATTCTCCAATTCAACACGTTTCGTAGCATCCGTCTACAGTAAATTAGTCTTGAGAAATGGTCGTTCTCCAGTAGACCTTGGCAGCGCCTGTAGTGGAAAGGTTTCAGGCGATGTTTTTTTAGGACTCTCCATACCGTCGTGTGTGTTATGTCTCCAACGATCATGGCGACGCACAGAAAGCGTCGGGTCTTCTGTTATGATGTTGAGGATCCTCTCCTCAACACGAACTGGAACATCATTATTTCCTCCGCCCTGAACCCGTACGATTCCATGGTCGCGCAGGCGTTGATACATCTGCAAACAAAAATACAATTGCTAACATTATTCCGTTATAAAATATTAGTAAAAATTAATGCAGACGCGTGCGTTTTATATCAGTTTATTTCAGAGAACATAGAAATATTTAATTAACATAGAAAACGTTCCGTAAGTACGAATTAATTTATTTTGTGAGTGAAACATATTTAAAACAAGCTTTTTTGGAACCGATTTTGTTTACCAACTATTTACGTTGGGGGACAAGCACAAAATATTATGATTATTAAGTTCTTAATTTCGGTTATAAATAAGTGTTAATAACAATTTCAAAATGACGCGACAGCTTGATATTTTTTTCACAAGAATTTCAAACTTTAATTGTAATGAAAATGGAACTTTAAAGCATCTTTTACCAATTAACCTACGTAAATTATTCTTGTTTCTGTTTTATTATTATTCATTTTTTACATCAACTCCACACATTTTCGGGGATGCTGTGAGGAGGATATTAAGTTAAATGAAGTGTTATTTAAATAATTTGAGCTTAAAGAATTAGCCAAGTTGGGAAACATTAGGTACCCTATTTTCTTTACTTGGTACGTCTGATAGGTATATCTTGGATTTCCAAGAGTGAAAAGTGAGTGAGTGGAAAATTTTGTAAATAAACATACGTAGTGATAACCTTTTTCCGTAACATTACAAGACACAATTAGGAGGCTTTTTGGGAGCCTTTACAATGAGATGGCGGCATTAAATTTGTGTCTAGCTCTACGATAATAAATAGGTAGTTAGGTACAAACCTTTACGAAAGTCGTATGGTATGGTAGACGTCGTTCTGGATATATTCTGCGATACTCTTTTACAGCTTCCACTGAATTTCCTCGGCAAATTCCATAAACAAACACTATATCTGCTTCATGGGCAGGTGGATAATTTTGAGGCATCTTTTAGAATAAACACTAATAATAACAGTAAAACAAAAACGAATTTCAAAAGCAACTACGCACGACCCCGTTCACGTCAAACTCCAAACACAACTGACCGAGCGGTATTCGGAAAGGGGTAGCTTCGCCGCGGTATGGGAGTGAGGGAGCGCGCTCCCGATAACTGTGGGGTTGGCTAGCGGATAGGGGGAAGGGGTTACTGCGAGGTTGCCATATCCTTCACTCGAAATATGAGATCAGTGACGGAGTGTAGAAAAAACAAAAAAAAAATGTTTTTAATTGAAAAAAAATGTCACCGTACAGCAAAATGATATACAGATTTTTTACTCCAAATAAGCTCAGGAATCGCTGGTTAAAATCCCTCGGGTACGTCCTGTTACACCCTGTATACATAATTATGTATGTATATAATCAATAAAAAAACTTGTGAACAGAAGGTGATGCAGACTGAAAAAATGGTTATGTGAAAAAGATTTTTTGTACTGCTCTTTTTTTTACTTAACAATATCGGCTACACTAGGTAACATAGTACAAAAAGCTGACAGCATATCTCTCCATATTCTATTATCTACGGTGAGTAGTCACAATAGTTTCAAAATAATACAATTATTAATCTTCCAACAAACCTATAGTGCATTGGAGGGGACCCACCACTTTCCCAACGGCGTTATAAGGAAACATATGGTTTCCTCCTTCACCGCACACGTCAAGACTCTACTTTTTTTTGAACGAAGCTACATTTATTTGAACGACTCTAGACCCTCCAATGTCCATGCATACGGGGTTAGTAAGCAGTATGCAAGTACTTACATTAACATTATACAAAAGATAAATAGAAGTAGCAGCCCGTGGAATAATTCTTCTGAAATAGGTAACATCAAAAAGAGATAATAGTGTTAGTAAAAGAAAAAGAAAAATAAAAATAACGGCTATGACCAGTCGAAGAAACCTTCTGTGAATAAAATAAGTAATGAGGAAAAAACAGTTATATGATTATGTTATAATGTAAGTAATTACTATAGTAGCGGAAATAAAATAAAATATATTAAAAAAAAAAAAAAGCCAGAGAAAGTATTCCATAGACCACCGGGCAGTCCCAATGAGAATGCGTATAGCTATCGGCCCAACCGCAGACGATGCTCGAAGTCCGCGTCCTTTAGCCGGTTCCCCGATTTTGCCTCGAAGAAATGTACTTGGGAGAGAAGGGGAAGTTTTTGAAGACCTTAAGGAAAGATGAGCGT
Organism: Limnephilus rhombicus; assembly: GCA_929108145.2. Lineage (NCBI taxonomy): Eukaryota > Metazoa > Arthropoda > Insecta > Trichoptera > Limnephilidae > Limnephilus > Limnephilus rhombicus. The sequence goes on from OV815272.1 coordinate 30,100,221, forward strand.
CGGGTTACCGGAGGGGGGACGGAAGGACATCGAGACCGCACGGTTACGCCTCAGGCCAACGCATGTCGATGGGGGAGGCGCGGGCGGATCGCGGGAAGACCGCTCTGTTGTATGTTCGCCTGGCAATGTGCATGGACAGGGTCTATCCCACCCCCTTTTTATGGGGGAATGACGATACATAACATGCACAGTTCAGTTGCGCCACCAAAGAATGGAAACCAAAACTAATCAAGAAAAATAGAAAATAATAAGAGCATTTATACATGTAAAACATAATTTCAGAATCAGTACAGAGTGATAATGTATCAAGCGATACTGTCATCACTACCATCGCTCACCAAGATGACCTATCGAGGTAAAAACATAAATCATTGTTAGCAGAGACCAGAGAAGAAAAAAAAAAAAAGTCAAACATAATCAGCAATTTATAGGTCACATAAGTTATATTATAGATAGTTCAAAGCATATTCACTAAATAAAGAGTAATAGAGGAGGACCGAAGAAGACGGGAGCAATACGTGTAGCACCTGAAACAAAGATGAATTTAGTCTAGGTCGGCGACTCTAAGTACAGGCCATCTCTCTACCCAGGACTTGACAAACTTTTTCAAGCATTCGAAATTCTCTTTGTTCGACACAAGGTCAGCATTCCACGCTGGTCTTGTTATTCCGCGCAAACCATCCAACATTTCCTCTCGTGCTTCCTTCATCAACTCGCAGTGCCACAGAATGTGCTTGGCGTCTTGGTTAGTATCACCACATGCGCAGTTTGGGTGAGGAGAGAGGGTCAAGCTATGAAGCCGACCCCTGAACTCCCCATGCCCAGAAATCATCTGCGTCATGTAGTGATCTAGTTTAATGTATGCCCCTTCCATTCTGAATTTAACTGAAGGAAAGAAGGAGAAAGTCCATCTGCCCTTCGTCGACCTATCCCATCGCTCTTGCCATACACTCAGCGTCCTCTCACGCATCGCTTTGAGCAAGCCAGGGAGGGCCACTACTCCTCCCGGTGTCAGCTCGACTCCCAGGTGGACAGCAGCCCTGCCTCTAATAAGTTCCTTTTTTGTCAATATTTCCCTAATTTCAAGGTCAATCGGCAGGACGCCGGCCAGAACCGGTAATGCATCTGAGGCCACAGTCCTATAAGCGCCCAAGAGCGCCAACAGAGGAGTCCGCTGACCCCGTTTAAGAGCCGAGTTTATCAAGACGTTATCCAAGCGATGCTCCCACACAGAGGCAGCATATGAGACTTGCGACACATATACCCCTCTGTACAGCAGGCGAATCGCCGGAGAACGCAATCCCCACTCGGCAGTTGAGAGTCTTCTCAGTTTCTGAAACAGGGCCTGGGCCCTGTCGGAGGCGTTCTTGACGTGGGCTAGGAACGAGGAAGATCTGTCCAAAATTACGCCTAAATACCTGGTGTTTTCTGCAAATCGGATGGGTGTGCCTCCCATTCTGATGAAGGGGTTCCTGCCTCGGCTGAGCATGCCCTTCATAAGGAGGCCCACGGTCTTGTGGGGAACGAAGTTCAGTCTATTTCTCTGTCCCCATTCAAGGATCACTTGTAAACCTTCTTCAGCCTTAGATTCCACTTCCCTTCTACTGTTCCCAGAGACCAAAAACAATTTGTCATCTACGTAGTCGACCGATATACAACCTTCAGGCAAGGGCAACCTGGAGGAGTCGTCAAACAAGATTTTCCACAGGTCGGGTCCGAGGACCGACCCCTGCGGACATCCCATGTCGACTGTTCGAGTGATTAAAACGTCCCCGTGCCCTATGATAACTGTCCTACCACTTAGGTAGTCACTAATAATCTCAAACAGTTTACGCGGGCAATTCCTGCTTTTCAGCTTGGTAAGTATCATCGGCCACCACGCGTGATCAAAGGCACCCGAGATATCCAAGAAGATGCCTATGACGTACCTCTTTTGGCATACCCTCACCCATTCAAGCGCATATTTAATGGCGTGCTCCGTGGATTTGCCGGGGACAAAGCCGAATTGAAGATCGCTAGGCGGCGTTAGGGTGAGGTGTAGACGGTGCTTGATGATGTTTTCCAATATTTTACCTAGAATTGGCAATAATGTTATAGGTCTATAAGCTCCTATGTCCGTCTTCGGCTTACCGTTGCCCTTTGGTATAATCCGGAGCACGCCCTTCTTCCATTCCGTAGGGAATTTTCCCCTACGCAAGCACGTCTCCAACACCTGGTAGAACTCCTCTTTGGCGTGGATCCAGACATTCTTCGCAATTATTCCATTCAATCTATCAAATCCCGGTGCCTTTTTTGGACCCAAACCCTTAATTATTATCTCCACTTCGATTCGACTTAACGGTGGCACGCCGTTCCCCTGGGCGGGCTCACTAGGTGGTAGCCGTGACAGATTTCTAATCTGTTTATGGTGAACACTTTCCCCTATTACTGAGTCTAACGGAACTAACTTGCCCAGAAGTGTCTCAAGAGTGGAGGTAACATCGACACTCTCAACGTTCCCGAGCACCACGCTCGACAAGTAACTTTCAGATCCTTTTCCCGTTTTTCCAACGACGCTGTGGATTTCCCACGGGTTGGCGTTACCCACTTCATTAACCCAATTATGCCAGGCAGCTCGTTTTGCCGAAAGGACACCCGAGCGATAGGCACCTCGTGCGGCCCTAAAGCGGGCTTGGAGGACAATAGCCTCTTCGGGCGAGCATAAACTCTGCCTGACCACATTGAGATTCCTGTAAGCGCTTTTAAATGTACCCTTCAGCAAAGTCAGCTCTTGTGTCCACCACGGCGTCCTAATAGCCTTTTTAGGGTTAGTTCTTCCCAAAGAGGCTTCTGCGGCCGATACCACCGCCGCGTTGAAAAAATTCCCCAAATTGTCCGGTTCCCTAGCTGCTACGTCGTGAAAGCCCCTTAATGATTGACGTAGCGCCTCCCCGAATTTATCCCAATCCGCCCTTGTGGTTCTGAAATTCCACGTAGACCGTGGAGCTTCTGTCTTTGGAATACCCACAGAAAAGGTTATAAGTCTATGATCAGAAACTAACGCACACTCGTGAACTTTCCACTGAGATATTTTAGTCGCAACAGATCTAGAACATAGAGTGAGATCAATGTTGCTTTCGCCTCCGGCTCCTGAAAAAGTAGAAAGCATGCCCGGTTCATTGAGGATGAACAGACCTTGCGCCGCAATAAGGTCTTCGACAGCAAAGGATCTTTCCGTCCGAATTCCGTTATAGTCGAACCAGAGAGGCGATCGCGCGTTGAAGTCTCCACCGATAATTACGTTTCGACCTCTTAATTTGTAAAGCGCTCGCGTTAAGCTCAAAATATGTGGTTCAACAGGATTACCGTATTTAAAGTAAACGGAGATCACGATGATTTCCGTGTTAGCTAATTTAATGGATACACAGGTTTGGTACTCGTTTGAGAGCCCTCCCAAGAGGAGGGGTCTGATCAAGGAAGTATTGACCAGGACACCCGCACCCGGAGAGGAACCCACCTCGAGCACCGCACCCGGACTATTAATTCCAGGAGTTTTGCCTTGCCACACGTACTGCTCCTGAATAAGCATGATGTCTATGCCAAGGTCAGACATCACCCGCTGGGTCTCCAGGGTGGCCACCCGAGATCTTTGCAGGTTTGCCTGACCAATGGTGAGGGAATTAGCGCCCGCCATAGTCCGTCATACGTACTTGGACCTCTATAGCCGCTCTGTGGGCAGGGCAAGCACGATCTCCCGTAGAGTGGTTCGCCGGTTTTTTAAACCTTGAGCAGGTAGCGCAGACAGCGGCCAGTGCTTTTTTGGGGCAATCCTCATAGTCATGGCCGGTTGCGGCGCAGTGGCGGCATGTTGTCGTCTCCTGGGTGCAAGATTTGCTCACGTGGCCATACAAGTGGCATTTATAGCATCTCGTTGCACCCAAGTAATCCCGAACACGGCAGGCGTTCCACCCAAGGTAGCAATGTCCGCTGTCTATTAGAACCTTCCTGCAGTCAGGATGACACGTAATAATCATATTCATGGTAGGGGCATCCCTCTTACCAAAAAGTGATACCCTCCGCATGGTTCTGAGGTGGTCGTCCTTAGTGAGGGTGCAGTTCCCTGTGATATTATTTACGAAGATCTCCTCAAATAGGGCGGCATCTTTTGAGACGTCACCCCTCGGGACGTCATAAAGTACAATTTTGGGTAGGCGGCCCTGTGGACTGATCATTTTTATACCACTAGCAGAGTAGATAAGTAACTACTTACAGATACTCCATAGACGACGCAAGCTCGCTGCCCGCAGATGGTAGAGATGATACCTTCTACTTCTGTGGCCGAAACATTCTCTCCCTTCCACTTGAAGGTGTCTCCTGTGCGGTCCTGCAAAATAAATCACAATAAGTGTCACAAAACACAAAGTAAAATGGAATAATCTTGGGATGACCATTATCCAGCAGATAATGACACAAGTGTTATTATGATCTAAACTGCTAAAGAACCCAACAAATCCATACCAATAGAATTGGCTCAACAATGAACTTTATGGCAATACATACTAAAACATCTTTTGGCCAAAGAAACTATTTATATCAAGCTCCACTTATGTTTAATATTCTGCCAGATTACATTAAATCTCCCAATTCATTAGCTAAATTTAAAAAGAATGTTAAGATATTTGTGTTGACAGAGGATTGGCATACTATTTTTTCATCCTTGTCATTTTTTAAATAATAAGATTTCAATTTTTAAATAATAAGATTTGTTTTCAATAATATTTGTTTTTTTAAATAATTAGATTTTATTTGAGTTCCATTTGCCAAAATCAGAGTGTTACCCTAGTTGTTTTGAACTAGCTTTGTTTCTTGGTGGGTATATAGTAATTAAAGATTTATTTATGGTCTATGTTGTTACAAATCATACTCAAATTACCCATCTGGTCACTAATATGATATTTTTATTTCTTACTTTTTATTTTAGTGTTTTGAATGTAGTGTGAATGTTAGTATTTTGTGGGTAAAATCAAATTTATAAATGTTAACCTCAATACAGGCTGTTAGTTCTAGTGAGGTTAATTTTTTTTTGTATAAGTATAAAAAAAAATAAGAACATAAATATTTATGGTGAGAAGTTACAAATAAATAAAATAAATGATACCTTGTTTATATCCATACCTTAAAGAACAAATATCCCATAGAGTCCATAACTAGAATATCTCCTGAAAGGAAGGCCTTGTCCCCCTTCCGGAATACGTCCGTGATCAGCTTCTTGTTGCTGTCTTCCTTGTCGATGTAACCGTGGTACTCGCGGCTTGCGTTTCCTTTCTGGACAATGCCAATGAACATTCCTGGCTCGTCTGTAATAAAAAAACAAAACAAAATTCAATCACCTTAATTATTTATCGCATCCATTATCGAAACATAATTTCCTTTGCAAGTATGTTCGTCCGTCCGCCTGTACATGCGTAAAGTTTTCAAAATTGGAACTAGTGCAAGTGTTGTGGCATGTTGAGGAAATAATGAACTCCATTTCATTTTAAACATCAATATTGACCTTCTAACTTAAATACCAGAATTACAGTATGCAGTTATTACATACAGTAGTTTGTTTATCTGACAACTAATATAGTCCTCTGCGGTGGCGTAACTACAGGGCGGCAGGGCTGGCAAAATGCCTAAACCTAACATTTTAAACAAAATTTAGTAAAAAATTATAATGTGTTAAAATTAATAAAAACCTATTTTCGAAACTCAATGGGACAAGACAGGCCATGTAACTTGGCAATTCTGTCTATTGAAAATTCTATGGCCCGATCTTTAAACTTTAATGACGTTATTGATACTTTTGCGGAACAGAAAGCTTGGAGAAAAGAATTTTATTAATAAATATCTTGTAAAGATTATATTGTTATTTCATTATAAATATGTAATATCTATACTTTTGAAAATAAAATTATTTAGATATTTAACCCCTCCGAAACTTAAGCAGATATATGCGTTAAAAATACGATAGCAGTCAAGTACAATAAGCGTGTTTATACGTCAGCGCGTGTGTCTCCATAGAAATCGTTCCAACTCCGTTATTGTTTTAGTTACATCCCTAAAACAAAAAGTAAAAGGTCGATAGTAGATCAAGCTGTACATACCTATCAAGTTGTCCATAGAAATAGATAACAAGAATATGCTGCCAGTCGCGCAGTTGACGCAATTATTTACCTGCCCAAATTTACTACCGGCGGCTCGACCGCGCTCGACATTGTTAATTTTTATATGAAATGATAAAAAAGTGAGGTGACAAAAGTGTTTATTACACATTCATACAATAGAATAAGTATTGTTGTTTACATAATCTGTGATTTTAGTACCGTTTTCACATAAAAACATCACGTGAGTCATTTTTACCTATTTTTAATGTTTGCATTCTAAATTTTAATATTTAAAAATGTTAATATTTATTTGTAAAATAACAATTTGAAAGCTTATTTTGTAACCTTTCTAAAACAGTTTTTACTATTCGGCTACGTTCAGAAATGTTTCATTTATAGAGCTTTAATTGTGAAGCGGTAATAACACAAAGTTTTCGTAAAATGTCATTTCATTTAAGACATTATAAGGGCATAATGGCGATTTTCGGAGGGGTTAAGAGGGCATTACCAGAGAAAACCAGAAATATGTCATTTTCAAATCAGATTTTAGACGTATTGACTCTTTTCCACAAAAAATTATAAATGGATTTCGAAAGATTGTTCTTTTATCTAGCATTCGCATGTAATAAATTTTGAGAATTTTTTTTAATTTTTAGTATAATAAGGTTATACCATAGGTCGTTGGCAGATTTGTTAAATTTTCAAAAAAGTTTTTGTAGTATACCACACCCATTTCAAATAATATAATCATGCATTAAAATAAATCAATCCATTATCTAGCAAACGCATGTTTTAGAATTTTAATTTAAGTTTCAATAAAATCATTAAAAAATATGTACGTACATGTGTTTCTTGACGAAACTTGGTCAGTTTGTGTATTTATTTGCGAACTTATAAACTAATATATTTCAGATCTTTTTACATACTTACTGTGCTAAGACATTATTGACAAATCATAAATAAGTTTGAGCGAAAAATAATTTTAGGAAGTATTTAATATTAATTAATTTACAGCTTCGCATTTCACGATTTTTATCATAGCGCCGTAACACAAATTTCACGGTTCATTACGGCCCGAAAAGTGGCCAGACGAGGACGTGTCCACGTCGCTCTGAATCACAACAGTTTGAAATAATATTTTGGGAACGAAACTGTAAATACATACGAATTCCTTGTTTCACGTTCGTAAAATCTACAGGGTTGACCAAATTTCATTTTCATTGAATATTTTTATGCAAAAAGTTTTATATTTATAAATAAATGTTTTTATTTGTCCCTCATTATACGATACAAGAGACAAGAGTCCCGACTGCTCAAGAGTCCCAAATGCCCCATTTTTTTAAAGTAAAACTTCTTTACGCATGCTCGACACATGGGGTTAACTGGTGAATCGTTACGAAAAATGGTGATTGTTACGAAAAGTGGTGCTGGTTACAAAAAATGACATGCGAACGGTAATCGATGCGAACAGTGATCAATTGCTAGGCGGGTCGGGCCTTTAGGCTCGCTTGTTATTCGTGTTATTGTTATATTGTTAATGGACTATTTGTCCGTAAATAAATAAATAAATAATATACAGCGGGTACCCGGCATGCGTTGCAACGCTGGGGATGGGAATGGGATTTTTTTTTATTGTAAATAATTTTTATGTTTATATCGCACAAGAGTCCAACAGCTCCCAAGGGAGGGAGGTTGAAGAAGAGTTGTGATGAGGTGGAGGGGGTGGCTGAGAGGGGGGTAAAGGGGGCGGGGATTTGAGGGAGGGTATGAGGGGGGGGGGGGGGTTGAGAGGGGGTGGGCGGGTAGACCTTTTTTATATCCATTTTTCGTATTACAAAAATAACAAACACGAGAATCGAGTATGGGTACCACCGCCCCGGGAACCATTTATTAGATAACCAACACGTCTGCCATAGGTCATCCCAAGTGGTTCGCAAGGTTTGGTGACTAGCAGGGGTGCCTGGGTTTATTGGGTGAGGTTTGTTCAGGTCTTGGCGGCGGATGCGTCTGCCCACCAGCTGCATGGCAGGTCGGATCTGGAGAAAGTGGTTACGGCGTTATGAAATTATATATACATATATTCTATTATCTAACCTAACCTAACCTAACGGCACCCGCCCCGCCCCTCTGCTCCGTCTGGGTAGCCTTCAGTGATTTTTTGAAATCAGTAACTCCTCTCTGCCCCACCCTGTATGTCTTTGAAAGCTAATGATCGTTTTTTATATTGAGAACGACTGGTGAATCCAAATCTACATTTAAAAAAAAATTAAAACACTTTTTATACACTGGTTAGAAGTTACTTCCTGTTAAACAGTGTTTTTTTTTATTTTATTTTATTTATGTTTATTTAGGAAGGATACAGTTGTTTATAAAGTAATTGTACATAAAATAGTGAATATAATTTAAACTAGTTATGTTCCATTTATAATATTAAGTTGTTAATGGTTAATAATTATGTGATTATGAATCAAGTGATAATAGGCCACTTGCATGGATTTCATAACGACTTGGAAAAAATCATGTGGATAGATCTTTTTACTAAGATTAAGGAAATGTTAGTAAAATTGTTTAGAAATGTACAGTTTTTTTATTTTATTTTAAAATAAATAAATCCATTATTTGGGCCCGTGACATCACTACATGAAAATTTCCCGTTTCCGAAAATGTTCATATTAATTTTGTAAAATTTCATACAGATTTTTTTTTTATATGGCAACACTTTGATTTCAGGCGAATTTTTCGAATTTGACATTTAACGTTCTCTAGATTTATTGTTTGTTCTCTGCGAACTTATCATTTGATTTGACAGATGTTATGAAGAGAACCCTGTACATTTTACGCTGTCTGTACGTGTTTTAGAGGTATAATGGTAGTGGTGCTGATTTTAATAAAATCCAATTTTATAATTTTCTTATTATTATAATTTACAAGTACAAGTATATTACATTGTATTTAGTAATATAGACGTTGAACATTATAATTGATTTATGATCAATAAGATAGATCAAGGAAAAAAATATTTATGAGATGTAATATTTTTGGTATGCCTCGTTATTCGCCTGTGCCCTTTCTTGTGGAAAAAGTTTTTTTTTTTTAAATGTTTTCGACCATGTAATTATCATTTTTTCGCACCCATAAAATTATGTCCCGTCTTTCCGGTTTATCGTCTGATTTTTCAGATTGAAATTTTCAAAAAATCCCCAGGGTTTCAAAAATACGATTAAAAAAAAAATACAGAATGTCTTAGAATATTTGCCTAAACCGGAAAAAAATTAAAAAAAAATGTGATGCAATTGGCCTATTAAACAATTATAGTAGGTATATGGTGTAAGCACGTTGTAAAAAATTATCAAAAAATAGTTATACATTCAAAAAATACTGTAAAATTTCTGTTTTGAACTATTACTAATAAAAAATGTCATTATCGGACTGCGAAAGAGAGGCCAGACACCATGCGCTTGAAATTCCCGTCAAAATGACAGTTTTAATTTGTGATTGTGTAATTCAAATTGTGTTTTTGTTAATAATTTCTGTTCTAATGACTAAGTCACTATTATATTAGTCTATTATCAATATATTTCATATTATTTTCCGTTTTAATCTATTAATAATGCCATTGTCCACACGAAGAAATATTTCAAAATGAGACATTTTTTACAATCCAACTGAATATTATTCGGTTAATTTGGTTAAAGTACAATTAAAAAACAAAATATTTAAAAATTATAACAATTTTTTTATTCATGTCTATATTATATCATCTACTTTATACCTACTGTGTTTACGCATTTCATTTGTATATATTTGTGTTTATGTACTTCGATGTACAAATTACAAATAACTGCCTACTACTAATTAAAATTCTGGAAACGAGAATTCAACATCTTCACCTGACCCATACTGTAGCCAGCCCTAGCTCCGCGTGAGATAGTCCTAGTAGATACGCGAAACCAAGCTTGCTGCGGAACGAAATCTAGTTCCAAAAACGTCCGCTCACGACCGCTGATGTGTGAGCGCTATAGTCGGAACCGAAATTATGATTTGCTGGTATGACAGTCTTAACAAAAATTCGCACAATAATAGTAATACTGTTGGGTAACTTCATAACCACTGGACCGATTTTTGCCATATATTGGTGCCGTTTTAAATGACTCTGATTTATTTTAGGTTAAAAAAATGGCCCATTATTTTATTCGGCAAAATTAAAAAATATATATATTTGTAGCTCCCACGTTTGTTATTTTGGACTTAAAACGAAGCTATTGAAATGCTTTATCTATTTCGACCATAGATGTCGCAAATCCGACATAAGTACCTGTTAAAAAATATATATATATATATATAAGCCGACGTAGCTCAATGGTAGAGCATTTGACTGGAAATCAGAAGGATGCGAGTCCCGTCGGCGGCATGTATCTTTTCTCGGGAGATTTTTTTCAATGTAGATGAGTGTTTCAGGCTAATAATTATTACTTATAATAAGTTTTTTTTTTCAGGATGAACTTTTGATCAGCTGTTTATCGTTAAAATTAAGTCCTTTTTCCATAGATATTCACCTTTCATTATCAAGTATACCACACACAGCATACAGAAATCGAAAATATTCTATGTTGAGTCGAATAAGTACTTCTCACGGCAGTTTCAAAGTAACAAACACGCAGGATTCCCGCGGTTATAAATTTTACGATTTTTTATATTTTTTTTACAAATCCTACAAATTTACGATAAATGGCAAAATACAGGACAATTCATTGGCTATATAGCACTATAAAGTTTTTATGTCTCCATGTTAAAATTCGAAGGTTTTTTTTTTATGTTGGCGAAAAATTTTGAAAATGATCTTCTGGAAATCTCGAGCAAACGAGGCTAATTTATTTTTTTCGCATGGTCGCTCCAGTGCTTCCTCAAGAAAGCGAAAAATTTTTGAAAAAATGCATTTCCGGGTCGCCTAATCTTTCATTTTGGTGATTTGCACTGGCCGGCAAGATCGTCCGATTTAACCGTTCCAGACTTCTTTTTGTGGGCTTTCTTGAAGTCAGGAGTCTATGTCAACAAGCTCAAACTTTTGAAGCCCTCAAAGAGAATATCTGTCAAGAATGCGAGAACCTATCGCCACAAGTTCTGGAAAGAGTGATGGAAAAGGCCCTTATGGTCATCAGAGGCTTAGTGCATTGGTGCACTGCACTTCCAAAAATCTATATATGTCAGAAGTGTAAAATAGTACATCCTCTCATGAAGAATTCCCGCCAATTCCTTTTAAAATCCTACACAATTGACTAGACTCCTTCCCATGAGACAAAGGAATTCGTGCACTTTTTGCTGTGCCGAGGCGTGACGTCACATGAAGTAATATTTCTACTGGGATCATCTCCAGATGTTGGACGCGTGAAATGAGCAAGACAGGTATAGACTCATAAGGAAGATTGACGTGTGAGAGCAGAGAAGACGTATGGTGCTAGCGTGCATTAGCGGAGAGCAAATGACAAAACATTAAACTTGCGTAATGTGGTCCCAAACCTTTGAAATGATATAATTTTGTTTAACGAATTTAGAACTAATTAACAATGTTATGTTTTAACGCCATCGGTCGTTGGCGCAGCGCATCAACTTAAGTATTGTTTCGGTGTTGACAGCATTTTAACGGATTTAGCAAGTTTTATTCTGTAAAAAAACTTATTTAAAAATGAGTGCTACTGAAAAAATTGTGATTAACGTCGATTTTATCAAAAGTAACCGAAGTTCATTTGAGAATAAACTGTTTTTGAAAAATAATGGACCTCCAAAACCATGGATGAAAATAAAACAAGTTTGTAAAGTTAAGGAAAAAACTGTGAATAGAGTGTTTAAAAAAGAACTATATTTGAAAACATCTTGGCTTTGTGGATGTGACCGTCTAAACACTTTTCATTGTTTTCTCTGTACAATTTACGGAGGCGATAAACCGTGGAGTGAAAGTGGTATAAATGATATTGCTCATTTTGCTGAAAAAGTAAACTGAAAAATAACATTCATTGTCCCAAGTACACATAAATAACGTGTTACAATTTAGTTTGTTAGGTCGAATGGATATACGATTACAACTTGATGTTGGTTTTCGCGAATCGGTGAAACAATTCAATAAGAAACTTCGCCAAAACAGATTAATTTTGTCCAGATTTATAGACTGTATTAGATTTTGTGGTGCATTCGAACTGGATTTAAGAGGGCATAATGAGGCTGAAGATTCCACAAATAGGGGAGTATTTCGTGGTCTAATAGATTTTGTAGCTGAAATTATGAAGGATCATCTTGAAAAAGCAACGAAAATTTTGCAAGAAATTTCTGAAGCCGATTTTTTTTCAATCCAAGCTGATGAAACCACTGACATCTCCATATCAACCCAGATGCTTTTAGTTGTATGATACGAAATTAAAGAAGTGATACACCAACGTTTCTGGAAATACCTATCGCCCAGTGACCAAAGTGCTTCGGCATTGAGCCAAGTCATTTTGTCTGAAATAAAGCATTTTAATAAGGAAAACACAAATTTATTGCACAAAGCTATGGACGGGGCGAGTGTCATGAGTGGATCTATCAATGAAGTTCAGGCTAAGAGAGGTATACCCATATGCACATTTTACGCATTGCTATGCACACCAACTCAACTTGATTCTTGAGAAAGCTGTTTAAAGCGGCAAAACGCACGGTTATTTTGAATGAAATTGTGTCCAAAAAAATTGAATCTGTACCCCAAACACGATGGAGCTATAATATTCTAACTGTTTCTACTATATTCGGTCACAGACTTTCATTAATACAATGCATGGAAAATATAACGAATTCATTGGCAACAGATAGTAATCCTCTAAATCAAGCTGAAATGCTATTACATTAACTTAACGATGAAGAGTTCAATTTTTGGCTGTCGTTTTTTAATGATGTTCTATCACACTGTGAAGTACTTTTCAAGCAATTGCAGGGGCGTTCAATTGATACAATTCAAGTAAAATCGTTCATTGAAAACTTTGAAAAGTGCATTCAAAACGTTAGGAATTCCTTGGATAATAGAGTTGAGCCACCAGCAAAAAGGAAACGACTAGACAGGCCTTTTTCTGCATTGTGTGCCGAAGTCTGCGATCTAATAACAGCCCTAATTATTGATCGTTTCAAATTCACACAGCATTTGCTAGCCGCAAAATTATTTTTCACCGAAATGTTTCCTGTGTACAAAAACAATTTCCGGAGGAAGAGTTTACCGTGACTACGAGTGTGTACGATTTTTTGGATAAAGTGAAACATCGAAACGAATTACGTGTGCTTTACTCCAGAGATGATTTTGCGAATGCAGATGGAGCAATACCAATTTTACAATTATTTTATAAAATTTTATAAATTCATAAAATAATATATTTTATAAACTTAGTGGAATGTTTTAGTGGAATGGTTAAACTTTTAAAAATAATTTGTACTATTCCAATGACAACTGTGCGAACGGTGTATTTCTATGTTAAAACGTGTAAAAACATTTCTGAGGAACACTATGTCCCAAGATCGGCTTAATGCTCTATCAATAATGAGCACCGAAAAAAGTTTGATATCTTCGATACCAGATTTTAATAATCGTGTCATTGAAGTGTTTTCACAAATGAAAGAGCGACGAATGGATTTTCTCTACAAGTGAACGTTTGTACTAGGTATGTCACTCCCCTTGAATCACTTTATTTTCCCATGTTAATGTTATCATTTTTTTGTGAAATGCGCTGCTCGCAAATTTTGTCACCCGCCACCTCTGATGGTCATCAGTTCTGGCGGCGTGGCCACTTGGCCGATATCATTTTCTCGACTTTGGATAAAAAATTAAGACATCAAATAAATACAATTCAAAAGCAGAACCAAAATTTTTCATTCAAAATTAGAGCCAAAGAACATTGGGTGACAACTTTTGCGCCACCTTGTATCCTATTTTCATTGTTAAAAATAGTTTTTTTTTTTATATTTCACTCATGTCTGCAGAGTGCACAGTGGTAAAGTTAGGGAAACTATATCACCACCCAGTTGAGCAGCATTGTGAGGCAGGTTAAGGAGGTGTTAAAGAAAGGGATTTAACCCCTCCGAATTTTCGAGAATATTAGCTTTTGGTGTCTTAAACGAAATGACATTTTACGAAAACTTTGTATTATTACCGCTTTACAATTAAAGCTCTATAAATGAAACATTTCTGAACGTAGCCGAATAGTAAAAACTGTTTTAGACAGGTTACAAAATAAGCTTTCGAATTATTATATTACAAATAAACATTAATATTTGTAAATATTAAAATTTAGAATGCAAACATTAAAAAAATGTGAAAATGACTCACATGATGTTTTTATGTGAAAACGGTACTAAAATCACAGATTATGTTAACAACAATACTTATTCTATTGTATAAATGTGTAATAAACACTTTTGTCACCTCACTTTTTTATCATTTCATATAAAAATATTTAATAGAAATTAACAATGTCGGCCACCCGTAGGAAATTTGGCGGCATAAATTATGTGTCAGACTGCGCGTCTGACAGAATGTTCTTTTTATGTATTTCTATGGACAACTTGAATAGAGATGTGCAGCATGATTCACTATCGACCTTTCACTTTTTATTTTACGGATGTAACTAAAACAATAACGGAATTATAACGGTTTCTATGGAGACACACGCGCTGACGTGTAAACACGCTTATTGTACTTGACTGCTGTCGTATTTTTAACGCATATATCTGCTTACGTTGCGGAGGGGTTAATAATGCCGGTCTTGAAGGGGCCCGGATTATATGAAGGAAGAAAACAGATGTGACTTACACAAAAACCAGTCAAAGAAACGAACCATTCTCACGAAGCCAACATTAATTGTAAACGAGGGTTCCAGTCATGTTTAAGTTAAATCACTTCAAGTTACATCCCTACTGCTAGCTCTTTCGAGCAGACTCCATTAAAAAAAAACCTATAGAACAAACCTACATTCCTCAATAAACCTAAACTCTAATGGCATTTGCTCTGTTATTGCGTTGCATTGGATTGTCAATTAGACAAACCGCCTTCCTTTGCAAAGAATCACTTTGAATCACCGGCAAGCTGATGTTGGGAAAACGCAACAGTAAACTTGCCGGTCTTATTCTGAAATTAGTCTTATCGCAAGCCAGCGAAAAATTGTACCCCCACTTCATATGTTCAGCCGGTGTGATTTGGTTTATTGTATTGCAGGTAGATAGTAGTGTGATGTCCAACTTACTGGCAGCACAACGGATGCAGAATCCATCAGCTCCTCGTATGGGCGTTCCGAGAGGGTCCACGCGAATCACCGCCATCGGGTGCAGGCTCACCGGCAGGATGGAAGGCACAAAGCCAACAGCTCCCACTGTGTTGTCCACATTAACTGAAACACGGGGGGGAATGAAATTACCTTCTGAATACATTCAACAAGACAACACTAAAACAACTAACATAAGACTATAATAAAATACACTCCAGACAGCATTCCCAAAGCTGACATTGGCCTGGAGAGAAATGATTTCCCTTAGGACCTCGTCATGTGTGGAGTTAATATTGTATTTAACCACTCGGCCCATAAACTTGTTTTCACGATAATATAACATTACCAGACATATGTATGACGTATGAGGTGTACCTGACTTTTAAAGAAATCATATACATGTACCTAAATACGTATTACGAAAATAACACATATTTATTATGAAAAAAATGATCACACTGGCATCTCTACTTGCTTAGAGAATGTCAACAGCTGTCACATATCCCAGAATTAGTTTAGTTCAATGTGAATTACAAGGTGGGTTATATTGTACATTATATTATACTTTGTATTTCTCTAATGTAAGTCCTACTTCTACTCTCTTAGGTCCTACTTTTATCATCACTTCATTAATTTATTATGTGTGTACATTTCACATAACTTTTATTTTTCATTTTGTTTTATACACATTGAATTGGACAGTAATCTGTTAATAAATATATAAAATAAAGCTTATTTGATTCTATTTTGTACATTTTTAACTTAGTAGGTACAAATGTTTTATACATAACACAAAAATACTTACTAATATTAGCATTTCCTTCAGTGGCACCATACACTTCATTGACTTGTGCAATTTGATACCTGAAAACAAATAAGGCAAGAATGTATTAGGAAAGAGATTATAAGCTAACATTGTTCCCGGAAGAAAAATAAATTCATGAAAGTGGTGTTATTTCGAAATGCTGCGCTGGGGAGGGATTGAACACTACACAATAAAAGTTAAAATCTTACAAGTAATTATACTAAAATGGTCAACATTGACATTGGATGAAAGCTACATAAGGGCCGTCTGTTTCAAAAGAAAGCTAAATCGTGAACTAAATTTAAATTTTAACAGTCAATTAAAGTAACAAGGAATGGGATCGCGCGCTGTTTCACATGCACTTTTGCTAAAGTAATAGGCCACTTGCATTGAATTCATAACGACTTGGAAAAAATCATGTGGATAGACCTTTTTATTAAGATTGCGAAAATGTTAGTAAATTTTTTTACAAATGTACAGTGTTTTTTATTTTTAAATAAATAAATCCATTATTTGGGCTCGTGACGTCACTACATGAAAATGTCCTGTCTCCGAAAATGTTCCTATTAACCTTTCCGGGAGTATGGACGGACTTAAACGTCAACGCGCGCTTTCGCCAAAGGAGTATGGACATCCATAGCCGTCAAGCATCGCAAGCTTAAATTTGGCGCCTATATGCTGTAAATATGCATCGTTCTGCCATCTGTAAACCTATTCCTATAACTTTACACCATTTTTATAAGTTTAGCTTCATTATCGACAGAGATATCGGCAGTTATTTATTTTTGATGACGTCACACACGCAAGTTCGACTATAAACAGAAATCTTCAACCATTGATTTCGGCGCCCACGTGTTTTGACGTTTTTCTCGCGGATTTCTAATAGTTTGTTGGTATATCTGATTGAATTTGATGTTTTTGTGTATTTAGTGTGATTATAAGTTCATGGCAAAGTGGATAACATTGCATCAACAAATAATTTCCAGTGTTGAGACTTCTAACCTTTTTTGTGATCAAACCACGTGGCGAACAGTATCAAATATATTTTTTTGTAGTATATCTGAGCATAAGTGATTGAATTTGAGGTTTTTGTGTTTTAAGAGTGATTATAAGTTCATAGCAAAGTGCATAACATTGGGTAAAAATATAATTTCCGTAGCTTTTAAACTTTTAACCTTTAATTAACCCTAGCGCGTGTGAAACAGTATGAAAATAACTTTTTTGTGGTTTGTGAAATCTAAAGCATTTTGATAGACGTGTTTAATCCCTTTTTCATTATTATTGGTGTTTTGTGTTTGTAAGTGAGAAATTGCATTATTTTTTGGTGATTTTCTGAAATTTTTTTGATTGAATCACACTATCGAAAACTTTAAAAATCATATTAAATGAAACAGTATTAATTGAATATTTCTTTTATGCACATAATTTAAAGTTTTCTCCATACACACTTCAATGATAGTGATAAGTGAAAATAATTGTGTTATAATACATTTTTTTACCGTTTCGTTCATGTGCCAATGGTTTGTGATTCCTGAAAAACGATTCCGGATTTTTTGCGATAAAAGCTGAAAATGGTAAGTACTATTTTTTTACCCATTTTTAGGTCATTGATACTGTCATAAAGCATATATTTAATAATAAAAAATACATAAATTTAAATTTAAAAAAAACTCACTCCCCAAAGCACGGCCAGCGTTACGTAACTTACTCCCGGAAAGGTTAATTTTGTAAAATTCCACACTGATTTATTTTTTTAATATGGCATCACTTTGATTTCAGGCGAATTTTTTAATTCGTTCACTAGATTTATTGTTTGTTCTCTGCGAACTTATCATTTGGTTTGACTTTTTGACAGAAGAGAACCCCATACATTTTAGAAGTTCTGAAGAAAACCCCGTACATTTTAGAAGTTAGTATGTGTTTTAGAGGTATAATGGTTATGGTGCTGATTTTAACAAAATCAAATTTTATAATATTCTTATTATTATTATAATTTACAAGTACAAGTATATTACATTGGATTTAGTAATATATACATTGTACATTATAATGATTTATGATCAATAAGATGGATCAAGGAAAAAATATTTATGAGATGTAATATTTTTGGTATGCCTCGTTATCCTCCTGTGCCATTCGTGTGGAAAACGTTTTTTTTTTTTTAAATGATTTTTGGCTATGTAATTATCGTTTTTTCGCACCTATAAAATTATGTCCCGTCTTTCGGGTTTATAAAAAATGGTCTGATTTTTCGAATTGAAATTTTTAAAAAATCCCCAGGGTTTCAAACATACGATTAAAAAAAAAAAAAAACAGAATGTCTTAGAATATGTGTCTAAACCAGATGCAAGTGGCCTATTATTGATAGTGTGGTCAGTCTAAAAAGCAGACTATTCCTCGAAATTATGTATAAAACCGCACCACATTATTTTTTGGTGCGGCCACACCGTAATTAAATTTAAAAATCAGAACAACTGTCTAAATATATACATTTTATTATATTATATTATTTATATATTATATTATATTATTTATATCATATTATTATGCAAATATATATATTATAATATATACAATATTACAAGGAAGAATATAATTTACTCTCCAGTAAATTGTATTTAGTTTAGTTTTGAAATATCTGATTGTGATATCCGTGAATTTGATGTTATCACAAGTTTTACGAGATCTTCAATTCAATTTATTTATTGTATCAAAAACATTACAAAAATATACATTATAAAGCATTTTTTAAATTCGCTTGAAAGAACATTACATTAAACATAAGTAGTGGGTATACAAACTATCCTACCATTAATAGAGCTTATCTTTAAACGGCAATGCTAAATATGTCAATATCGGAATTGATTCATTAATGTATTTATTAATACATATTTTACGCGAGTTTTCGACATCCGATACTGCGCCAAAAAATCGAGATCGCCCCAAGTAACTATTATTGAGGTCGGGTTCGAAATGTTTTTGGTTTTCACTGCAAGACACATTTGGATGAGGAATTCATCGTCTTCTACAATACTTATCATGATTACTGATTAGTATATTGTAGTAATCAATGTTGAAGCACGCAATTTCATAGTTCACCTCGAACAGAACTGTCAAATATGCCAATATGGCGGAATAACTATCGGTTTTCAAAAAGTAAAGACAAAAGTTAAAAGTAACGTAAAACAAGCAGTCAAATTGATTGAAAAACGCATTTTGGTGAAATTTAACTTTAATAACTGCTTTTTGTTTTACTTTTACTTTAGCAAGCGTTAAAACTGACGGCCCTAAGTAATAGGTTTATTTAAAGGAGCTATTTCTTACATAGACTTTAATACAGATTTGTTCAATAAAGACCCACGTACTTAACGTACGTAACAGATCGGGAGAGACTGGTGAAGGGAGACTGACCTGTCCAGCAGGACTCTTCTGGAACATCGCCTTGCACTGCAGTGGGGGGGGTAGTTTCTTCTGTCACTCCTGGACACACTGACCCCCAGATACGCAATGACCCCTAGGGGCCGTTCAAGTATTACATAACGCACGTGGGGGGGGGGGGAGGGGGGGTTCGAACAATGTGTTACGTAAAATGTTTTTCTTTATTTAGATAAAAAAAACTAGAGAATTAAAATCTTCCAAGTTGGCAATCCTTTCGTTCTCGAAATCTCTTGTTTTATTTTTTACCGCAAACGCGTTTAAAATAAGAAAAAAGGTATTAAGAGACTTTCCAGTACTTTGCGCAACTTAATTGTGACTTTCAGGTAAAAATTGTCACTTGGGCGTTACGTAAAGTTTAGGGGGGGGGGGTGATACGGAAAAACGTAACGGCGCGTTACATGCGGGGGAGGGGGGGTCAAAAATCTTCAAAAATTGCGTTACGTAATACTTGAACGCCCCCCTACCCACTACTCACACCTTTTTCCTTCCCAGAACTTCCCCTCCTTACTTTCCTAAAAAGACCCTCCACACAGCATCCCCAAAGATTACGTAGGCCCTGAGGGGAATTAATTTCCTCAGTGCCTCCAGTGTGGTAATGTAAAAAAAAAAATATATATATATAATAGATTCCAACGCGCTCTCAGTGGCATAACCACAATATTAGATAAGATGAATGTGTGTGTGTTACCTGTCAACCATTTCTTGCCAGATGGCGTGCCTCATGCCATTGCCGACCATGATGCGTACGGAGTGGAGGCGATCCTCAGGGCGCGGGGGCTGGGCCAGCAGGTAGCGGCACATCTCCCCGATGTATTGGGCAACCTACAATTCAAAAACAATATGTATTATGTAATATATAACTATTGTTTCTACTGACAAAAATTCACTAAGGTCTGCCACACATACTGCCAAAAATGGGCTATTCGGTTAAACACTTGAGTTCATTGGAAATAGATAGTGTGAAGGATGGATAGTCAATAAATGTACATGGCTATAACAGATACCTTCTCCATACAGTGGCGGATACAGAAAAAAAATCAAGGGGGGGGCGCTAAAGATATACCTAAGAAAACTGAAAAGTAGACAACAGTGCGGAGAATACGAAGCCCCGCACAAAGAGGAGACCGACTATAGGTAGTATCTCATTCTCTCGTAGGCTAAAACATATAGATGTATGTGTTTGTCAAATCACAACGGTGCTAAAGAAGTTTTCACTTTAATAAATAAATAAAAGATTGGCGGACCGCACATTTAAAACTTGGCCGGCCACAAGGAGCAGTAGAGCTGCATTCCACGATCAAGGGAATCAAATACTTGAGTCAGGCCATGTTAAGGGTACCTTTACATGAAACGACAGATGAATGAAGCAAAAGTTTCAATTTAGGAGGCGAGTGTGGGTACCGCCGCCACGGGAATTATTTATTGGATAAACAACACCTGTGCTATAAGTCATCCCAAGTGGATCGCTAAGTTTGGTGACTTAGCAGGGATGTCTGAGTTCATGGGATGTGGTTTTCCAAGGTAGCGGCGGATGTTTTTGCTCACGTACCGCGTGGCGAGCTGGAAAGGACTGGTTGAAGTAGACTATTTAACCTCTCCAGCAGGAATCTCTCGACCCATTGCCTCGCATCGCACAGGGAAAGATTCATCCGTCCATCCCTCCTGGAAACGCTAGCTCAGAGAGTCCAAACCACCTATCATACCTTTTTCCTTAGATTATTTCCTTTCCAAGTATGTTTACTAGAGATGGGAAGGCTGATAGAGGTATTGAAAGAAGGGTAAATGCAGGTAATTCCGCATTTACGGAGGACTGAACGCAGTTGGCGCTAACAAAAAACTGTTGAAAGAAGCGAAGCTAGCAGTCCACAAGGAGTGCTGGTACCGTCCCTGATATATGGCAGTGAAGCATAAAACTGGCAGAGGAAGAACTAAATGCTATAGAATTTAAATCCCAGCGGCTTATGTGTGGTAAAGCCATGTACGATAGTGTGAGAAAAATATGAAATGAATGCAAGGCTAATGCAAGTAAGATTAAGAAAGGGACGCTTAGATGGTTTAGACATGTAGAGCGAATGATTGAAGAAAGATTTTCTTATATTTAGGGAGGGGACAAGGGGGGGAGCGCGCCCCCCCTCTGTATCCGCCACTGTCTCCATAAGAGGTTGAGATATCATTCTGTGATAAGTGAGAATCCCATTATGTGAGAAATAAATTAACAAAATCGATACAATACGATTTTAGAAAAAAACAGATAATCTTATTTATTATGCAAAATTATGTAGGTACATAAACAACTTTCAAACTTAACCCCAAAAAAATAATATCTCGCCTCCTTTTCTCTAAGCATTCGTTATTTTCAAAATTGGAATAATAATTACTTAAATTAGTTAACAAAAATAGTTAAGGAGCTGGGTAAGTACCTGATTAACTTTTATTTTTTACCATGTGAAATTTTTTTTAAATTTGAAAATGGAATAGCATTCCTAGGCTAGGTTCACACCAAGATTCCTAGAATATACAATGTATGCTCATACCGCACTTTTCAATTTAAAAAAAATGCATTGGGCTCGTGTCGTAGCTCGAATTCCCGTAACTAGAGATGGTTGGTACATGAAATAGGTTGTCACTGCGGTTCCAGTTACTGAAGACCAATGCGGAACCGGTTCATTATCCATTTACTTTTGGAACCGGTTCTTCAATTATAACCCCATACACTCCCACAAAAAAACTGTACCAGGAAATGAACCTTTTGAAAATAAGAACATTGTATGAATATAACATATGCCCTTATCTACAAAATGGACTTATACACACAAATACAACATTTATAAAAACGTTACCAGTACACGAACATTATACTAAACAACATAATAAATTGTACACAAATACTGTCAAGACTGAAAGTGGCAAGAGAAGCATTGGCCACGAAAGTGTACACATATATAATCTCCCAGATAACCTAAAAATGGAGAAGAATATAAATACCTTTAAAAAAAACTATTTAAACTTAAATTGTTAGAACAAAATTAAAAATATTACTACTATACTATACACTACTTTATATATATACTACTGTACTCTGTACTTAAGTTATGAAACCGAAATATTATATTTCTTTTAACATAATAAATTTTTAAAAAAGGAAAAATCGTGGTAGAGTGAATAATTCTGAGAAAAATTGAACCAGTTCCTCAAAAATTTCAAAATAATTTGTTGTTTTTCACAACAACAATACAAATTCTAATATTTTTCATTGGTTATAAATATTCCACAAAGAAGCGATGAATATCCGCTATACTATTCTGCTAGTGTTTGCTAACATAATATGCAATGCATTTTGCATTACTCCTTTGACAGAAACCTCGTTTGACAGAAATGGTATTGGAGCATCATTTGAACGTTAAATAGATCGAAAAATATTTATGTTTATATAACTCGAGTCACTTGACATTGTTTGCATGTGAAAAAATGATCAAGTTCAGTTCACCATGTAAGGAAACCAACAACAAAGAGTAGCGTGTCAGTGGTCACTTGTGATTGCATCGCAGTCATGCAGCTTGCAAGTACAAATCTCTGTGTCCGAAGGGCCTTACTGGCCTTACGTTTCCACTAAATTCTTAATTTAAACGTTGCTCATGTATGACAAAGATAGACATTTGAAAAATATGTACGTATGAACGAAATAAACGATAGGACCGGGCGGTGTTTTCATATTCAAAAGTTGTGTCGAATATTACCTTAAGGTTGATATTAGAGTAACAAGTCTGATGGATTTTGAGGTGTCAAGTGATTAAGTCACGGCCGTGCCATAATAGAACAATGACAATTTGCAAATGGCGGCGATTGTTGATATTTATTTATTTATTTATTTACGGACAAATAGTCCAATTCACAATATAACAATAACACGAATAGAAAAAAAAAAGAGAGATCACAATGAAAGGAGATTACATATAGATGAAGAGAATTGACAAAATACATATAATATAAAAGTACATAGAGAAGATAACTACAAGTAGCTTGAAGATGGATTTAAAAAGACTTTAAAAAACCACATTGCGTAACGACTGCCGAAAGTCATTTAGGCTTACACCAAAAAATTCAATGCTTTTATTTGCGTTGACAAGTCTCGACATTCTGGATAAAGGAGAATGATATCCATAATTAGTAGAATGTTGATTGAGGAACAGCAATTCATTATTTTGGAGTCTACGGGAAGGAATGTTGAACTGGATGAGTTGTAACAAAGCAGGTGTGTCAGTAATACTGTTGATAATTTTGAAAATGCATATTAGATCAGAGTCCTTTCTACGTTTTTCTAAAGAGGAAATGTTTAAAGTTTGTTCAATTTCATCATACGAGTATTCTCCTCTTTCAAGTCCTAACCTCCAAGCAATTCCTCGTAGGAAGCGATGTTGTACAGATTCGATGTAACTAATGTGGACAGCATAAAAAGGAGACCAAATGACACTAGCATATTCAAGGTGAGGGCGGACCAGCGAACAGTAAAGAGTTTTAAGTGTATTTATATGTTTAAAGTCAGAGGTAATTCTATGAATGAAGCCGAGTAGTTTAAGTGATTTGTTTACGATGTTATTAATGTGATCCTGGAAATATTGATACTCGCTATTTAAATAAATATAAATAGATAAAATCACTTTGTAATTTAACTGTTGCACGTCCAAAGCTGTACTCTAATCGGCCTTGCATTTTCTCTACGACACATAAAATCTTCAGGCGGGAAGCTTCAGAATCGCTTGACTGATGTCAATGCATAAATAAAAAGGTGAATGATTCAATATTTACAAAGTGGCTCTAAGGGAGGAGATCGTCAGGTATATGTAAGTATAAGTTTCTTCTGAAGATAGAGATTGAATTCGAAAATATATCTAAGTCTTCATGGTGTCTGATTTTCTAACGAACCACTGCTCTACCGCTTTGATGAGCTTTGTAAGTATATATTTTCTAAAAAACCTTGGGTTCATATAACAGAGAAATGAAAAACCAACATGAACATGTACCTTTCAGTGATTTGCTAATAAATTAATCTAACAATCTGCAGGCAACTTGCATTGCGATAATCTTCGAAAATTAAATTTGCTTACGACCAAGACGTCCATTTTAAATGGGGCTCAAGTTCTTCGTTTTATTTATCCGTCCCTATCCATAACTAAAACTCCCAGATGAGGTGAAAAGGGTTTAGCTTCCAGTCATAGCAGTTTCCAAGGTCACCAATTAAAAAACTATCTTTTGTTGTAAATAAATTTACTCACAGTACACTTGTACTTGATGCAATCTGTCCAGTAGTTTGAAGCGCTGAACTTAGGCCGGATGACGCTGGGTATGCCGTCCACCAGGGCAGCCCCGGTGCCAACCATGCCCCCAGCCGTGTGGTACAGAGGCAGGGGATTGTACAGTGTGTCCCCTTCCTCCGCCCCATCCCACCCTCGCAGGCCCAGCATGTGTACTGTGGCCACTGTCACCAGCAGGTACCTAAAAGATAAGACGAGGTTAATTTTGGGTTTTTTTAAAAAAGGGACACTTTTGGATAGATTTGACTTGTAGAATGAATGGAAGGAGAAATATGAGCCAGGACATCCACAAATCCATACAAATATTATTGAAAAAGATATGGCTCATCTCGGAAGGACTGGAATATATGTTAGAAATATGATCTTAACAGTGTCAGAAAGAAAAAAATCGAGTACAGTTCACACGCGGTAGAAGTGAAACCTTCGCCCACACAATCTCAACCAATAGGAGCCTTGAAAAGTGAGCTCATAATCAAAGCGGCTAATGCGGTAAGGTTTCATTCTATCTCATACTCTCACAGGTTAAATCCTACAGATGTGTGTGTTTTGTCTCTTTTTAGTGTCATTTCCGTTTCATCCGAGTTTCAAATCACAACAGTGCTAAAGAAGTTTCACTTCAAAAACACCACGCTTTATTATTTAAGTCAACCACAAAATAATTAAAATGTTACACCTTTATGAAATTATGTTTATTTCGAATTATAAAATTTGAAAGTGTATTTTATCAGCTTTTTAAAAACAATTTTTAAAAAGCTGATAAAATATTTCATTTATTTGGATTTTATTGCAAAGTGGAAATATTTTGACCTTCCGACAGAATAGGTTCGAAAAATATGATAAAATTTAAGTGGATTCATTGGCTACCGTAATAAGCAGTTCATATGTTTCCATGTTAATATTTGGAGGTATGATATTTATTATCGAACGGCCGAATGGAAAACCGAACACCTACAAATCCTTATGGCTCAAATGGACAACTTTATACTTCAATAGCTTTAAGATAAATTTATCCTTCTTATTCTTATTCTTATAATTAAATTATAAAATGTAAATGAAATCCTCAGCACGGGAGATCCCAGTGAGGATATCATTATCTCTATTTGTTATTAAGAAATGAAGACAATAAATCATTATTATTATTATTATTATATCCTTAGTTCTGTGAAATCGGAAAAGAAAAATTAATGTGTTTTTTAAATAATTTATTCAAGGTCCTGCATAAACATAAACATTAAAAATGCATTGCCATGAAAGAATTATTTGTAACCTTCGTGGACATAAAATGACCGTTTCCATAAATCGACCTATGAAATAATAAGGGTCCATCTGAAACACAAATGTCATGCGATAATGAACTCTCGAGTAGATATAAGCGCTCATTATCGCATGACATTGCTGTGTCAGATGGAAGCTTCTTACTCCAAGGGTTCGTAATGTCTTAACACTGTTCATTTTCTATGGACGCAAATGGTTTTCATATTTCCAAGGACATAAATCATCCGCTACCCGAATGGCATCACAATTTTTTTTTAATTATGTTTAGCAAGCTCACTTAGAATTAGGCAGAACAGCAGCCTTGGGCATGCCCGTAGTTCCCGATGTATAGATGTAGAGCAGGACATCCTTGTAGCCGGGGCGCTCCTGCGGGGGCAGTTGGGGCGGTGTGGGGGGGGCAGCGGCCAGCAGGGGGCTCAGGGGGATCCAGCCTTCCCGAGAGGCGGTGGGACCCTCCCCAACGCAGTACAGAGACAGTCCTTCAAGGCTCTCTTGGATCTCACTCACAGCTGAAAAAAACAAAAAGTATTCATTATTTTATCCCACAAAAGTAAATAGTAATAATGAAAAGGTGAACGTCCATCTGTCCGCGCCGGCCGCAACGCACGCACGGCATGCAACGGATTTTTCTATATCTCTATATAGATAAATTCGTTAAACCCGTACCGACCGCCGGTATTTGCCGATAGTGGACGCAGTGCTGTACTAATTCATATAAAGATATAGAAAAATCCGTTACGTGCTGTGCGTGCGTTGCGGCCGGCGCGGACAGATGGACGCTCACCTTAAATATCACAAACATCCAAATTGATAGATTTACCCTAACATGAAATCTGGGTATCATTTCTACAAGCTGGAGGCAAATGACAGTTTTCAAGGCAGACCATATTTTTGGCACCAGAAAGGTTTTTGGTTGGAGAATGCTTTGAATAAACTACGACATAAAACATACACTGACCGCCGAAGAACGTACATTGAAATAAACAGACCCTGTGCAGAAAAATAAAGTTAGCTAAAGTAAGGCAACGGTTTGCAGAGCAGTCCTTTACGGGCCTATTCTGCACAGGATCTGATGTTACTAACGTAGCAATGCTAAAAGTAAAAAAGTGAGGTGGGTAAATTACAACACATTTGTAAAAGTATCTAACTAAATAACTTAACAAAATAATCAATTATGGAAACAAGCCCAAACTTTTGTTAATCTGATTTGGGATTTGTGGTAAAGTTTTTTACGCAGCCAGCAATTTGCGCGCCATTAAAGACAAATAATAATTGGTAAGCAGATTATAGTGATGTAAAAATGGGAGTTGCTTGTATACTGTCAGATTAATTTATTGACAAATCACAAAAAGGGAGACAGGTCAAGCCACTTCACCGCTCCGCGCAATTTGGTAGGTTCCCCTTTCCCTAACGGGCAGGTCTATCGATGTCTGTGGTAAATATAGACAAAACACAAAGAATAAATTTTTCAAGGTCTACAGATGTTTAGCAGAATTATTTCAGACATTTTATTCTTGCATTAAAACAAAAAGCATTTGCATGTAAATACATAAATTTTATAAATAAATGTAACTAACTAACTAACTAACCATCACGCCGTTTCCCCCGCAGGGGTAGGCAGAGAGGACGGACCGCCAAACAACTCGGTCTTGGCACACACTCTTTGCCTCACTCACATTCATACATCGTCTCATACATTCTCTTCTATTATTCTGACTTTTGACATGACCCGACTCACATATCTGATTCACTTGATCGTGCCATGTCTTCCTCGGGCATCCCCGACTTCTTCTACCATTCACATTCGCGTCGTATATTCTTCTTACACTTAAATAAATGTATATCATGCAAAATACAACATTTTGCGCAGCTTTAGCTTGGCAGAGAATAGGATTAACTAATTAAATATCCAACTCATTTACTTTTTAAGGAATGTAATGTAATGAATGTAAAACAGTTATATATTACACAAACGCTTTGTAGATTTTTTAATAATATTAATATTGCAGAAAGAACACAGCAAATTCGTACTACGAGAATTGGCTCTGGTCTGAACTTTATGACAATTCAAAATTCAAACTAAATCTTCTTTTGGTCAAAGAAATTATTTTTATCAAGCTCCACTCATATTTAATAGCCTTCCAGAACGAGAGGAAATGTTGGATGGCTTGCGCGGAATAACAAGACCAGCGTGGAATGCTGACCTTGTGTCGAACAAAGAGAATTTCGAATGCTTGAAAAAGTTTGTCAAGTCCTGGGTAGAGAGATAGCCTGTACTTAGAGTCGCCGACCTAGACTAAATTCATCTTTGTTTCAGGTGCTACACGTATTGCTCCCGTCTTCTTCGGTCCTCCTCTATTACTCTTTATTTAGTGAATATGCTTTGAACTATCTATAATATAACTTATTTGACCTATAAATTACTGATTACGTTTGACTATTTTTTTTTCTTCTCTGGTCTCTGCTAACAATGATACACCGGAGCGGTCTTCCCGCGATCCGCCCGCGCTTCCCCCATCGACATGCGTTGGCCTGAGGCGTAACTGTGCGGTCTCGATGTCCTTCCGTCCCCCCTCCGGTAACCCGACGCTCATCTTTTCCTCAAGGTCTTCAAAAACTTCCCCTTCTCTCCCAAGTACATTTCTTCGAGGCAAAATCGGGGAACCGGCTAAAGGACGCGGACTTCGAGCATCTTCATGCGTATAGCTGCGGTTGGGCCGATAGCTATACGCATTCTCATTGGGACTGCCCTGTAGTCTATGGAATACTTTCTCTGGCTTTTCTTTTTATATATTTTATTTTCTTTCCGCTATTATAGTAATTACTTACATTATAACATAATCATATAACTGTTTTTTCCTCATTACTTATTTTATTTACAGAAGGTTTCTTCGACTGGTCATAGTTGTTATTTTTATTTTTCTTTTTCTTTTCCTAACACTATTATCTCTTTTTGATGTTACCTATTTCAGAAGAATTATTCCACGGGCTGCTACTTCTATTTATCTTTTGTATAACGTTAATATAAGTACTTGCATACTGCTTACTAACCCCGTATGCATGGACATTGGAGGGTCTAAAATCATTCAAATAAATGTAGCTTCGTTAAAAAAAAAAGTAGAGTCTTGACGTGTGCGGTGAAGGAGGAAATCATATGTTTCCTTATAACGCCATTGGGAAAGTGGTGGGTCAGTAGGAGCCTTCCAGAACATATAAAGTCATCTAATTCCTTGTACACTTTTAAAAAGAATCTTAAATTATTTGTGTTAGTCGAGGATTGCCAATTGATTTTCTCTACTTTGTCCTTTCTAAATTATCAGCTAAATGATTATGTTTATAATAATTAGCTAAATTTATATTATTTTTGGTTAAACTGTTTCTTTTCATCTTCCTCCTGCCAAATTTAAAGCATATTATATTATATTTATTTATTTATTATTTACAACTTAATCCTTTTTTAACCCCTCCGAATTTTCGAGAATATTGGCTTTTGGTGTCTCTAACAAAATGACATTTTACGAAAACTTTTTGTTATTACCGCTTCACAATTAAAGTCTATAAATGAAACATTTCTGAACGTAGCAGAATAGTAAAAACTGTGTTAGAAAGGTTATAAAATAGGCTTTCAAATTATTATGTTACAAATAAATATTAGCATTTGTAAATATTAAAATTTAGAACGCAAACATTAAAAATAGGTAAAAATGACTCACGTAATGTTTTTATGTGAAAACGGTACTAAAATCACAGATTATGTAAACAACAATACTTATTCTATTGTATATGTATATGTGTAATAAACACTTTTGTCACCTCACTTTTTTATCATTTCATATAAAAATATTTAATAAAAATTTAAAATGTGGAGCGCGGTGGAGCTGCCGGTAGAAAATTTGCGCGGGTAAATATATTAATATATAGATATAAATATAGCTATATTTACCCGGTTTGGTTCTCATCAGAGCTTATTGTCTCTCTTCAGCAAAAGAAGAGTCAACACAAAAAATTCAAACAAAGCAAATCCATAAGTGATTATAAAATCTTTAGCAAAACCAGGAAAAAATGTAAAGATCTTTCCAAACAATGTTACAAAATGTATATAATCTCTATCGAGGACACTGTCTTTAAATCCAAAAATCTTTGGAAATTTCTTAAAAAACTAAACAATGAAAACACAGACTACCCACCAATAATGCAAATGAATGGAACCAGTGCAAACAATACACAGGACATTGTAAACCTTTTTTCGGACTTCTTCAAAAATGTATATGATGAAGAAACCCCAGATGATAAAATACCTGAGTACAAATTTAGCAAGACTACACACTTAACAAATTGCCATATCACGCAAAAATGTTGCGAACAGAAATTACTTTCCTTAGACACTGACAAATCCGCTGGCCCAGACAACATTCCCCCAATATTCCTCAAAAAATGCTCTATTATATTATTTTATTTATTTATTTATTTATTTTCGGGAAATCAACAATTTACATTTTTCCAGTTTGTACATGTTTGTGTAGCCAAAATAAAACCAATTATGGATTTCCTCCATGTGACTTTACCTCTGATTGAACAGCATAATAAGAAATTTTAAATAATAAAATTTATAATAAAGGAGTATGAGATCAAAAATTTTATAAAACAAAATATTAAGTATATAAAACTAAAATTTACATAAAAATATCAATACATTGGTAACCATAAGAAGCCAGGTTGTACATATAAATAAAATCATAACAGAATTAAAGTATAAACGATAGAAACATATACACAACATATTCATGAAACATCAGAGAAATACTCTTTTATGTACCCCTTATATTTGGAAAGTCAGAATTGAAAATGTCCACCTTGGATAATATGCTATTGTAACTATTGCATAGTCTGTTCAGAACCACTCACATTATTATTCAACCGTCTCTTGTCCCTTGGACACTTTCCAGACTGCTGGAAATCTAGCTTTATTACACCTATCTACAAAAAAGGAGACGACACTAATATAGCTAATTATCGCCCCATTTGTATACAGTCAGTACTACCTAAGCTTTTTGAATCACTGGTCCTTGATGAAATCTATCCCAAATTAATAAAATTAATTGACCAAAAACAGCACGGTTTTAACAAAAGTAGATCTACCGCAACTAACTTAACAATATTTCAAAACTTTATAATAAATCTTTTGCTGAAAATAAACAAGTCGACTGCATATATACAGACTTTTCAAAGGCATTTGACAAAGTATCCCATAAACTACTAATCCAAAAACTATTTGCTCTAGGAATAAGGGATAACATGCTAAAATGGTTTACTAGCTATTTATTAAATCGTAAACTGTTCGTCAAAATAAAATCTTGGATCTCGAAAGCTTTCTGGGCTACTAGTGGCCTACAGCAAGGTAGTCACCTTGGTCCGGTTTTGTTCCTCATTTTCATCAATGATATAACCAATTGCTTCAATGATGTCGATGTATTGCTCTTTGCTGATGACATCAAGCTATACAAGAAAATAACAGATATAAATCATTGCCATATACTACAGTCAAATATTAGTAAGTTTAAAGATTGGTGCGTTCAAAATAATTTATTTTTAAATGTAGAAAAGTGTAAAACCTTGACTTTCTTCAGAAATAAAAATCCTGTTTTATTCGAATATTCCATCAATAACACAGCTTTAGACAGTCACGGAAATGAGAGATCTTGGAATTATTTTGGATGAAAAACTAAGTTTCGCCAATCATATCCACCAAATTATGAACAAAGGTATGAAAACACTAGGCTTCGTATTAAGAACAACTAAAAACTTTAGTTCCATAGAAGCCATTAAACTATTATATGTATCTCTAGTTAGAAGCCAAATTGAATATAACTCGGTAGTTTGGTCTCCATCTTACAAAATTCACATTAATAATATTGAGCGAATACAAAAAAAGTTTCTGCGTTTTATAAATTTTAAATTAAGTATCCCGCTAGAAGACTTAAAATATGATCTATTACTAAATATTCTAAAAACACATACACTAGAAGACCGATGTAAAATAAATGACTTAACACTTTTATTCAAAATCCTTAACTCTAAATTCGACTGTTGCGAACTCCTACAACTCATAAACTTACGAATACCGACAGTAACCACGCGACAAAATACACTATTCTACTGCAGCATTCACAAGCGGAACAACATTGCCCACTATCCTATACAACGATTTCACACTATGGGGAATCAGTACTTAGGTGACGTCGACATATTTAACATCAACTTGGCGAATTTTGTGGAACTTGTAAAAAACTTATTCCAATACAATTCCTAAACATATCTGTATTTTTGTGACTTGTGTGCATTTTTTATCTAATTTTATTTTTGTTATTTCTTTATCTGTTGAAAAATCATCTGTCATAAATTTATTGTACTACCAACCATGTAAAAGCCCTCTGGGCGTTGAATAAATAAATAAATAAATAAATTTGGTTTCCAGTTCCCACTTTTAATAATACATATACATAAATGTTATACATACATATTACTAGATAGTATTGACAAAGGTTTGGTGTACCAAGTACAAGTAGGCCAGAAATATGTTATTTTATAAAAGATAAGAAAACAAACGATGATGTGTCAACATGATACTTGCTTTGTGTCCAGTTATTTACTTGCTTGATTAGAATTAAACATAATGAAGTGAATTTTAAATAAAGAACCTCAATGTCTACAGGTGATTACGTAATGCCTTTCTGTTACGATACAAAGGGTTTGAGTAATCATCGAATACATGTACAAAAACATATCTAGGTGTAAAAATTGATAAAAATTTAAAATGGACTGAACATATTAGTTATTTAACCACTGGAGCGATCACGCGAAATAAATAAATTTGCCTTAATAGATTGATAAAATTTGCCTTAATAAATAGATTGCTCGAGATTTCCAAGATCTTTTTTAAAATTTTCGCCAACATTAAAAAAATCATACCTTCGAATACCATGGAGACATAAAAACTTATTACTGTGCTATATAGCCATTGAGTTAACCTGTATTTTACCGTTTATCTCATATTTGTAGGATTTATAAAAAAATATTAAAAAATCGTAAAGTTTATAACCGCGCGAATTATGCATGTTTTTTACTTTGAAACTGCCGTGAGAGGTACTTATTCGAGTCAACATAGAATATTTTCGATATCTGTATGTTGTCTGTGGTATACTTGATAATGAAAGGTGCATATCTATGGAAAAGACTTAATTTTAACCGTAAACAACTGATCAAAAATTCGGCGGGAAAAAAATATTAACAAATTATTTTTAACATTGTTCTAAAATAGTCTACGAAGTTCGGATTTGCGACATCTATGGTCATAATAGATAAAGCATTTCAATAGCTTCGTAGGAAAATGTGGTCCAATTTTGGATCGCTATCAATGGCAGAAAAATAAAAGTTATCCATTTTTCAACCACAATCGCTCCAGTGGTTAAATAATAAAATTAAACTAAGTTATTTTTTCAAAACCATTAAAAGAACGTCCTCATTAAAAAAGACTAAATCAAGATTTATAGGCCTCTCTCACCATCCGATTTGCTGAGCAGCTTGCAGGACAGAATTATTATTATTCCAACGGTCCACAAAGGGAATAATAATAATTCGGCTGGCGGTTTTGCCTACTCACGATCCGATTTGCAGAATCCCAGCATGCTGTCCTGCAAGTGTTCTCAAATCGGATGGTATGTACGCCCTTTTACATGACCCTTTGCCAAACATTGTTAGAACACGATATTATCGAATGGGGCAATGCAAATGATCATAATTTACTAAATCCACTAACTAAAACACAAAAAGCCGTAATGAAAATTATACTGAGAGTACTTGCAAGAACTAGCACTGACAGAAATCCTCAAAAATCTGAACATCGTGTCAATTAAACAACTCTATTCTAAAATTATACTACTTTACATTTATTCATAAATACAAAACCAAGAAATAACATCTAATATGTATGTTAGAAATACTGGATCTAAGGGTCAAAAACACTCACTCAAACACCACACATTCATAAACGCTGACAGATTGAAAAAAAAAAGTTTGGTGAGAAACAGTGCAAAGTAAAGAATAAGATTGTATGTCGTACCTTCACCCAGACTGCTGTGAAAGATGACCGCCTTGGCGTTGGCCACCTTGACACAGTGCAGCAGAGGCTGATGACGCAGGTTGCTGTTGATGAGGGCGGACACGGCACCGATCTTGGACAGGCCCAGCCATGTGCACACATACTCGGCGCTATTGGGCAGAAACACACACACCACCTCGCCCTTGCGCACACCCGCCGAGTAGAACACTTGTGCCACGCGGTTCGAGTACGCCTCAACCTGCAAACATTACATGAGATGCATCCATTTAATTATGATAAAAAGCATAACAGAAGAGTGTGTGGAGGAAGATAATATTGATGCTTTCTAGTGTCGATATATTGTATGAATGTGAATGAAGCCAGGAGTGTGTGCCGAGACAGTCGTATGGCGGTCTATCCTCCTGCTTAACTACCCCTGCAGAGAAAACAGTGTGATGGTTCGTTAGTTAAAAAGTATAATAATAGACGCGGATGGTGCATAATATGTGATCTACGAAGTTTCACTAAATCATTGTATCAAAACATCGAAATGATCAGACGCAAAAAAAAAGTTTTTTAGGTTCTCTATGTGATGTACATTCAGTTTCAGTTTGTACTACATGTTTCTGGACGGATGTATGTATGTTTCCACCAAATGTCTGTAATACGATACGATACGGTACAACGGTAAAGGTAGAAATTCATTAGCCGCTTCCCGGACAATCAAACCAATGTGTGAAAAAAAAGAAAAAACTATTTTGGGCTTTCACTCACAGTTGTTTATGTTGACTAAGTCGACTTTCATTCATAATATTGTACAAAGGGAGCCATCGGTGGTAAGTTCTTATTTAACATCAATGAATTCACTATTTTTCATTGCCTGCCCTGATTAAAAACTATGTGCACGCCACTAATAATCCAAATGCACCATAGTGAGGGTCAAGAAATAAAATAAATTTTTAAAAATATATTTTAGGTACTTTTATTCATCATAATTAATTAATAATGCCTCATAAATGCAAATAAATAAGAATAATAAATAAAAAAGGTAAAATACATTAAAAAAAATATATGACTAATATACAAAAACATACAACCTCACTACTCTGTACACTGCGCAGAACTAACATCGCGTGATGGCACCCAATTATCGCAGTTGTCTTTCATCTCTTTTTCACATAACATAAATCGTATTTATTTTCACCTGAGTATATTCGGGATTGGTAAAAGGGTATGCCCGAGTTATCTTGGGTGTGGGAATTTTGATATAAAATAAACAGTATTTTCTTTTTAAGATTATTGAAAAATAATTCGCCCGGGAAGGGGTTAAAGCTTGGTTGATTGCACTATTTGACGACTTCCGTAGTCCAGTGGGTAAGACTCTTGACTCACAATCCGGAGGTCGCGGGTTCGACCCGGCATGCGCAAATAAATTTTATTTGATTAATTTGTGTTATTTCACAATTAATTGATTTAAAATAATATATAGTATAATTGCGACATGTTCCAGAGTGGAAGATACTATCAGTATCGCCCTGGTGTAAGACCAGCATTCAGAATTGAAACGTTGCTTGAAATGGCTTTGGCCGTGTTTGGTGACCAGATCTGAATAGCCAGGTACTTCCCCACCTTCCTCTTCCCCATCTCCTTCCCCTCCCCACTACCTTCAGCCTCACAACATACCCCAATTGGGGATGCCATAGTCTCACTGGCTCCAGACGGGAGCAGTTGAGATTCTTGTGCGGCATTCACTGTAAAAAAAAAAAAAAAAACTATCGCCAAAGTGCAGTATTGCTGCTATCACCACTGGCGGTAAAAGGGAGAACTCTTCACCCTATCGATAAAAAGGAGGACGAAATTAAGTTTACTCCAATACAAACCATCCATAAACACGTAATGCCAGGTTGCGGCATCAGCTAGTAGATATAGTAGGAAAGTGGTCGTAGTGACTTACATCGGCAAAGGTCCAGGACTTTCCTTCGCAGACCAGGCAGAGGCTATTGGGATACTTGGCGGCGCGCTGCTGGAACAGTGAGGCTACGGTGGCGTTCTGCCGGTCCCAGCGCTTGGAGCGCAGGATGCCGCGGAAGTAGCGGTACAGGAATCTGCAAATAATCATAGAACAATTGTTTGAATGGTTCTGGGTCTAGGTACTCAAATTTGTTTTATAATCAAGATTGATTTAGTAGCTATACGATGTTTCAGCAAGTACCCGAAGAATTTTAACCAGTGATTTTTCAGCTAAAAATATAGATGTCATTTTGCTGTGTGATGATTTTTATTTTTCATTGAAAAAAAAATTGACCACATGAGCTGATTAACCGATACGTGCTCTTGCTCGTCTGTATGGTGCTGCAGGAGCAAGATAAAGTGCGTATCACATGATGCGTTAAGATTTACCCAGTGATTGTTAATTTTTTGTTAAATTGAAAAAAAAACATGATATTTACAGCAAAATGATACCTACATTTTATACAACAAATATGTTTAGGAATCGCTGGTTTAAGTCTTTCGGGTACATGCTGATACTGATACACCCCGCATAAATAAAAACAATGCAAACGTAAACAGACAGTAAAAAAGTTCTAAAATTGGATTTTTGAACAGTTTGACTTAGTGCATGCAAATCGGATGAAACGGATATCTCGCCCGATATCCTTCTCGATCGAGATAGATATCGGGTGAGATCTCTTGTCAGATTTGTGGGATTTTCTAATGCTGTTAAATGAATAAATAATCACGCATATTTACATTAATTCGTGTTTAAAACGATCGAAACTAAAATATGTTACAGCTCACAGCTGAAATTTTGACATCGGCCCATTGAAAAGGCAAATAACAGCCATATAAAATCACACAAATCCGACAGCAGATCTTGCCCGATATCTATCTCGATCGACATAGATATCGGGCGAGATCTCTTGTCAAATTTTTGGGATTTTCTATCGCTGTTAAATGAATAAATAATCATCCATACTTGCAGGAATGTGTTTTAAATGACCTAAACTAACATACGTGACAGCTCACAGCTGAAATTCTGACATCAGTCCGTAGAAAAAGCAAATAACAGTCATTGAAAAATCACACAAATCTGACAGGAGATCTCGTGCGATATCGATTTCGTTCCAACAAAAAATAGAGAATAGCTCGGCAGGTTGAAAAACATATTTTCGAGAAAAATGCTGTATCTCCGTCAATTTTTAAAAATATTGGCGAAAGCCTTTTTAACAAATGCATCTTTCGGAAAATGAAATTTAAAAAAAAATTACAATTTTTTTTTTGTGCCGGTATATTAGAATATATATTAGAATTGTATAGTAGAATGATTTGGGAAGCGGGTATGGGTACCGCCGCCTACCGACCCCTGCCACCCCAAGTGGTTTGCTACGTTTGGTGACTTAGCAGGGATGCCCAGGTTCTTAGGGTGAGATTTAACTAGGTCTTGGCGGCCAATTCGTCTCCCCACTTTCTACGTGGCGGACCGGATCGAGAGAGATTAATTAACCTAACCTAGACCTCTCCACCCGGACTCTCCCGACCCATCACCTTGGACCGCAGTGGGAGGGATGGATTCATACGTCCCGTCACTCCTAGGCACATTGACCCCCAGACCTACCCACCTCTCATACATTTTTCCTTCCCAGAACTTCATCTCCTTTCCATAAAAAAAACCCTCCTCACAGCATCCCAAAGATGACATAGGCCCTGAAGGATTTTTTTACCTTAAGGCCTTCTGTGTGGATCTAACGTAAAAAATATATTTAAAAAAAATGAAACACAAGACCACAAAAATACTTTATGAAGAAAAAAATTTTTTTTTAAAGTTACTTCGATTTTACAACAGCTTCTTATGCATAATATAAATCACCGCGCAGGGAAAATTCATTGGTAAATCTTAAATGGTTAAGATTTTCGCAAGAATAGTGTGGAATGGATAATACGTTTTAAATTGAAATGCTCCACATTTATTATAAACCAGAATCTTGACCTAGTGAAGAGAACAAAAAGAACATTCAGATAAAAAAATTTAAAAAAATGAGAGTAGGTGTAGGTACCACCACACTCATTACTACTGCGTGTTCCCATGTCCAAGGTCCAAGTTTGTCATTCAGGATAAAAATAAAACTAATAATATTGTTGTTTGGATAAAGTACGTTTATTTAAATTACTGCAAATTGGTAGCTACCGCAAAACAGATAGTGATTCACACTTCACACAAAACGTTGAAAAATATGTACGGGCATAAAAGCCTAGTATGGTAATAGAAAAAATACAAAAATTATTAAATAATAAAAATTGACAGAAAAACCTGATAAAACTTTTTGCTAACTTTACTGTTTAGTAGAAAACCACTACATACGGATGTGGTATGATGTTATTATTTTAAAACGCGCCACTCACCATCAGGATTGCCAGGTGTTCGGTATTCTACCGAACCGTTCGGTATTTTAGCACCGTGTTCGCTATGACAAAAATACCGAAGAACGACGCGGGTTTTGATTTGCCAAGGTACCACCGAAATCTAGGAAAATTCACCTCGAATTTTTTTTTGCTTACTGTTCGGTATATATTTGGAAAAAACCTGGCAACCCTGCTCACCATCCGATTTAAAGCACTGCATGCAGGGTCTCGTTTGTAGGCAAAACCGCCAGCCGAATTATTTTTTCCTTTGTCGAACCGCCGGAATAATAATAAAGCGTTTTATATGTGAAGGTAGTGTGGAGGGAGAGGAGATGGGGAAGAGGAAGGTGGGGGAGTACCTGGCTTTTCAGATCTGGTTACCAAAAACGGCTAAAGCCATTTCAAGCAACGTTTCAATTCTGAATGGTTGTCTTATCATCAGGGCGATACTGAGAGTAACTTCCACAAATGTACCACATTATTATTTTTAATAAATAGATTGTAAAATAACACAAATTAATCAAATTAAATTTAATTGCGGACGCCGGGGTTGTAGCCCGTGACCTCCGGATTGCGAGTCGAGAGCCTTACCCCTAGACCAGTGGTCGGCAGTTTTGTCAAGTGAGAAGAGCCAAATTGTCATGGAATAAATTTTACCGGTAATTCGGTGTACACAATTGCTATTATTGTAAAATCGCGACCTTCAATGCTAGAAAGTATAAACTGACTATACACCGCCTATGTGTGTCCTTTGCACTCACCCTTCACTTATTAAAATCCGAGGTCTAATAACAAGAAGTTCTAATATCTAGATATGTTTCTATAGCATTCGCAATATCTTCTCCACGTGTTTGTCTCTTGAGCGGCAGCAATCCAAGAAGTTCTTCTTTGGGAGCTTGTACCGACATATATCGCACACAGAGGGTTACTTGTGGTGTATTACTAATATCACACGACTCATAAGTTTTAATTGATATTGCGGAAGCCAGCTAAATATCTTCGACTGCTGCTCTGTTAAATCCGAAGACATTTAAAAAAATATATCTTGCACTGTTTTTGCAGATAGGTGCAATTCTTTTCTTCTTTATTTTTAAAGTCGTAAAAAAGCACTTCGGATGCTTTCAATTAAGCCGCAACATATTTGCAAAGAGTGGCTCCTGTCGACCCCTGCCCCAGACGAGGAGGTTGGGGCTTCTGCATGCAGTGCTTTAAATCGGATCGTGAGTAGCGCGCTTCAAAAATCGTTTTACTGTCGGAAACGAACCAGTAAAGAAAAACGGTGAAAAATCCAACAGGAAAACGGAGGTAGTTACAATCGATAGTAATTATTTATGGTGAATGATAACTTGTAGGTATGTGGTTAATGATAATAAGGGTATGTAAAAAAAGATTATTTACAATTTTAGCTACACCTAGAAGAATGGAATAATTACGATTTTCACAATTGTAGGACAGGAGTCTGAAAAAATATTAAATCACCAATCATCAAAAATACTACTTTCGCTTTACTGTGACACTCTGGTTCATTGAAATCATAGACATCCAAATGACTAGACAAGCAGTTACAGGTGAGGGGTCAAACCAAACCATGGAGGGCGAAGAGGGGAAAGATGACTGTGATTCGTTACACAATCAATCTGACAGTAAATAGGCATCTCGCATTACAATATCACCATTTAGTTCTTAAAAGCAAAATCTGATTTGAATGAATAGACCTTTTTACATGGGAGCGCGAATTGCTTGCCACGATAATAACATATTTGCTAAGGCCAAATGCTCGCCACAAAAACATTCGCCGCAATTCACATAGCAATATTTTGTTGCCGTGTTTAGTTAAGACACTTTTACAAATGTTTCATAATTTACTTACCCCTGTAACCAGCTACCAGGACACTGGAGAACCGCCCACATTCGCTATGTCTATATAATATGTACCTATAATGTGTAGCGCAAGCTGCCGTTTTTGGCGTGATATTTCGTAAAACGTATAGACGTTACTTTCGCGCTGGTCACTACAAGAATGATGACGTCACATATTTTAGATTCTCTCCCCTCCCCATGGAGCGAGCTGGCGCCAAGGCGGAGCTTATAGCCGGTTCCATGGGGAGGGGGAAATATTACGTTTTTATCACTTAGGGCAGGTCCAGATATATTCATATGTCCGTGATTGAAATCAAATTTGCTTTGAATTTGTGTACTTTTCAAAGTTAGAACTGATTGTGTGAAGAATTCATAAAAGCGATAAAATTTCGGACACTGATGATCATATTATACTCGATGCTCTATAGGAGTACACCGGGCGGGCGGCGTGGATTTGATGTTTATACAAATCTACAGCATTATTCCTAGATTGATGAAATTTTGCACACTTAACCTTTAAAACAAGAGGGAGGTCACTGTTCACATGAAATTTAACAAAAACTGTGTAAAGCCCGGGCGATGCCAAGGACTTCAATAGGTGAAGTTCAGCTAAGCTAAGCTAATACGATAATAATGTACTAAGTATGTATAGGTATTATATAAAATACATATTTGTATTACATTTATTTTTACATTGCATTCTGTTTACATAAATATATTATTTTTAAATAAGTATACATATATGAAATTGAATACTTGCATTATAACAACATTTTCGGCTTTCTGTAGTGGTAGTAGAGATTTTCAAACATTGTTGGGTTATTCTTAACCCGGGAATTTTTATCTTTCTTAAAAAAAAAAATATTCGAGCCTGAGGTGTGTGAATAACCCCAGACCCTCTGAGCTTAATACTCACAGATTTGATTATGAAATCTACTTGCGCGGACAATGTAAGAATGGCAATCGAAAACCCAGGGAAAATAACAGATTCACCAACCTTGTATGCAGTTTTTTTGTAGCTGGGGAGACCTCCGTAAATTTGTCCACTTAAATTCCAGATCAGTAATTCTTTTGTGACTTTGAAATATGCACAAGTAGTTAGTTGTCAACCATACACAATTATAAATAATTTAATTATATCTCTACATATTATAAATTAAGGTCCCCCGCGTCGTCTGTCTGTCTGTCATCAATGTGAATAACTGTCATCATCTGTTTTTTGGAAAATTCACTTGTTCGGATACTATTTTTAAAAACAATCCATTTTAGGTGTCTCTGTTAAATCCAAAGAGTGTGTAATTACCATTTTTGTGATATAAATATACTTAAATTATTTTTCGAACAAACAAAAAAACATATTCTAATGCCTAACCAATAAATACTTAAGATTTGCACAATTTGAGGGCAAAGGTTGAAATCCCTCAAAGATGATGTAACATATTATAGAGATATGGAATAATATTCACGTTTATTTATAACTAGCTGACCCGGCCACGCGTTGCTGCGGCTAATAAAATACAACGTCATCTACTGGATGGTTATCCAACCTTTATAACCACCGCCGTCTTTGAGTTTATCACAAAGAGACAGACAGATGCCGCGGAGGACTTTAATTTATAATACGTAGAGATGGTGTGAAAGATTATAATAATGTGCATGAAATGCTTGGGGTAACTAACGTATTTAAGTTAATAAGGATTAATACTGTATCCGTCTAAATAACTTTTCAATTACCGCAATGTACGTGACCATTTTTTTAGAAGATAGAACGGGTATAGTAAGCTATCCGTAAAATATAGATATATGCCTTCGCGGACTTTTTTGTAGATCAATAAAAGAAGAATATCCCACCAGGCATTGTTTTGTTAGATCCCAAAAGGATTAGGCAGCGTTTTCGATGAAAGCTACCAGGCGGCTTGACTTTTTCCGATACCTACTTCTAACAATTATCGTTATGTTTCAACCAATTTACACAAATCCTTGACAAATTACATACCTAAACTTTCCCCCACGAAACACTATCTATTGGTGAAAACTGCATGAAAATCCGTTCAGTAGTTTTCGAGTTTATCGTGAACAGACAGACAGACAGACGACGCGGGGGACTTTAATTTATAATATGTAGAGATAGAGAAGATAGAGATTTGCAAGTATCCCGTCAATCTATTTCGGTTTAGAGTTAATCGTCCTGCTATTCTCAGGCCCGTCAGTGTCTCAAGGCTACGGCATATATGTATTTCCGTAAATCAGCTGCTTTCTTCGTCTTCATTTTCGTGGTTATATTCAAGTTTCGATGAGTGATAAGACTTTCCGCGAAAATGAATGGAACTCGGCCATCACCTAGTTACCAAGTACATAAGTACAGTGGTCGAAATAAGCGGCTCGCGAGCCGCAGGCGGCTCTTTGCATATATGTTGTCCAAATCTTATACTGTATATATTAATTATTATTTTTAATTGTTAAACTAACGTTTAAGACAAGATTTTTATGCATAGCACAAAGGGTAACAATTATTATAAGCAATAATTATCAGCCTGAAACACTCATCCACATTGAAAAATCTTCCGAGAAAAAATACATGACGCCAACGGGACTTGAACCCGTGCCCTTCTGATTTCCGGTCAGCTGGTCTCCCAATTGAGCTATGGCGGCTTATCTTATACCCGCCAAATGATTCAATATATACTAGTGTTTCATTCAACAATTACTGCTTAATTGACGCC
Organism: Limnephilus rhombicus; assembly: GCA_929108145.2. NCBI lineage: Eukaryota > Metazoa > Arthropoda > Insecta > Trichoptera > Limnephilidae > Limnephilus > Limnephilus rhombicus. The sequence continues at coordinate 30,143,530 of OV815272.1, forward strand.
ACCTAGCGACGGATTTAACACTAACAGTGTCTCTCTCGCAAAAATAAAGTTGGTTGTTTTCAGGTGGAAAAAATATAATAAGCAGTAATTGTTGAATGAAACACTAGTATATATTGAATCATTTGGCGGGTATAAGATAAGCCGCCATAGCTCAATTGGGAGAGCAGCTGACCGGCAATCAGAAGGGCACGGGTTCAAGTCCCGTTGGCGTCATGTATTTTTTCTCGGAAGATTTTTCAATGTGGATGAGTGTTTCAGGCTGATAATTATTGCTTATAATAACTGTATATATTTTTCTCTATAAATTTCCGAAGAATTATTCCACGGGCTGCCACATTTATTATTATTTTGTATATGTTAATGTAAGTACTTGCTTACTGCTTTCTAACCCCGTATGCATGGACATTGGAGGGTCTAGAGTCGTTCAAATAAATGTAGCTTCGTTCAATAAAATAGAGTCTTGACGTGTGCGGTGGAGGAGGAAACCATATGTTTCCTTATAACGTCGTTGGGAAAGTGGTGGAGTCCCCTCCAATATCTTATACAAATTGTTACATAAAAGTATTTATAACAAGGTGTGTGAACCCTCTTATATTTATGGTCCCGATGTGTGGCACCTCCAATACTTGCCCATTGACATTTGGGCATTGGTTATATTGCGAGCCCTGCAATATTTTGGAATGCAACAGTTGTCGATCCTGCAGGAGATTCAAATCAGCAGATTTGAAAAAAAAGCGGGCCATTCCTTGTGCAGCAGCAGAGAGCTTTTTTGGGCGCAACACGATGAATTATTTTTGAAGACCGCTACGATCGTGATTGTGAACCTTGGTCGTGATACTCGCCATCTTGGGAGCTGACTGGAAATCATCCTGAACGGATGATTGGCATCGAGAGTCATCCGCCAGTCCTGTTTTTGGAGGGTCCTTTTGGCTGGGAGTCAATTCTCTGGAGTCCTGCTATTCTCACGATATGAAAGATTCGTTTCACAAAAGGAGATTTCATTACGCAACATTTCAACTTAACCACGGTATCAATATGCAGTATTTAACCTAAGCAAACCCTTCCCTTGACAGCCTTAGTTTTCAGGATGTCATTTTAGTTTAAAATACTTGTGTATTTCTAATACCTTCCTTTCTTTCAAAATCTATAACCTATACCTTACATCTGCCATGCGAGTCAATCTTGCTCAAAATAATCTACTACGTATATTGTACATTGTTGCCACCTCATCCCCGGTAACAATATGTATTAAGTACATACATTAATGTAAAAGCCATCAGGCGTAAACAAATACATGCGGCTCTCTAGTACTTTTGTTATCCTGTTTTCATGACAACTTGACTCTTCTCACTTGACAAACTGCCGACCCCTGACGAACTAAAAGTACAACTGAACTGCTCGTAGAAAAGTTACGGTGGATTTAAACGCGCGTAGAGCTAGAGCTGGAACGCGAGCGTTTTTTCTTGATCTTTAGTGTAAATGGTAATTCCTTTTTTACCATTTACACCAAAATAATACCAACGAACAAGAATGAGAACAATAATTAATAACTACAATTCTTGCAGATGCTCTAGGGATGTTTAGATCAGGCGAACGAAGGCTCATATTCAATTGCTCAGTCTTCAACAAACAGCGATGCGTTCACATGTCCGAGGTCCGAGGTCCGAGTGAGGGCGACAGGGCGATCATCTGGTATGCGATCACCTACATCCGGTATTAAGCTTAGTCACCCAAACGAAGTTTCAATTTCGTAAAACCTAAAAAAGATACATATTTTTTAATATCAATACAATCGCATAAAACCAGAACTAGGTACTCGGCGTGACGTCAGAAACCGCCAATTCAGTGATGCCAATCAATCAGAGAGTTTTGATGGATTGTTGTTTTATTCATTTTCATTTATTTATTATAATAAAACTTGTAATATATTCAGAATCGGCGTTCGTTGATTTATACGAACATAATATTTTTCACTTGAATTCCTTATTACGACGATTCATTGATTGATTTGATATTAAAATGCTTCAAATTAGCAATGTGAATAACCTACCACTATTATAGTAGAAGAATAATTAAATTTATTACCGCATTCAATCCGTAGTCGCTGGCCTTATCTAGTTTATAATGCTAACCTAATGAATCTAAAGATATAATGTAATGTATGTAGCATAATAATAATATTTACGTTGTTCGCTATCCAGCGCATTGCGGATTCTCCTACGTAAGTTGGTACGGCAAAAACTTTTAACAACATCAACATCCGATCAGCCACCAGCCAAAAAACTTAATTATGTATGTATGTAAAAATCCCTAATATCGGACTATTGGACACATTTAGCTGATTATTAAGGATTTGGGTTTTTGTTTTAACAGCTTTCTTTATTTCGAGTGCTTCTAAATTATTTAGTCTGTTACAATGACTATTTCTATGTCAGTTAGGTTAGGTTATGGTAGGTTAGGTTAGGTTAGGTTGTGGTGCTGTGTATTTCGAAATAAATAAATAAATATCTTTGTATTATGACCTCCATGTTTGTTCAATAAACTATTGTCCTCGTAAACAGCAAAATACGTAATATTATGCAAAAACTTCATGTACTTTAAACGTTTAAGCCTTTACGTAATTAGTAATTACGTAATTGAAGTAATTTATGCTTTTCCGTACAACCTCTTGCTCAGCTGCCCTCTGTAGATATTAGTCCAACCTACGCTCTGTAGATATTAGTCAACACTGGGACCGTCATAGATATTCGTCCGACCTTAGCTATGTAGATATTAGTCAACACTCCGAAGTTCGTAGATATTAGTCCAACATATGAGCTGTAGATATTCGTCCGACATACAGGCTGTAGATATTAGTATCTGGAGTCAGATAACGCGACACGTTTTCTATGGCCAAATCCCCCCAACTTATTATGGTTCCATGGCTCCATGTCAACTCAGAATGAAACCAACTCAGAACCACCTCAGAAAGAAATAATTAAAATAGCCGGTAACCCTTACCTAACTTAACCTATTTAACCATGTTTTTATCACTCTTAATGAGTTTGTTTGATTCTCTTTCTGAGGTGGTTTTGAGTTGGTTTCACTCAGTTGGCCGGTCACCCCTATTATAGTACATAATATCGGGACGCTGTTTTCAAGGAGCATAAAGTTATCCCGAGTTGCGATACCGCACCTAAAGGGTTAATATCATGCAGACGAAAAAGTACACAACAAAAGTAGTATACAACGAGAATCGTGAGACAATTTCTCGTTTGACAGATTATTTATCTAAAATCTAAACCATGAAGCGTAACATCTGCGTGTTTATCTGAATCACCTGGAACGGTAGTCTAGAACTCTCTAAAGTTTACCCTCGACGTCATGAAATTTGCACAGCTTTTTTCTATCTAGATTCTACAACTTTAAGAGGAAGCCACAAGCCAAAAATACATATGTATTTTTGGTGTGCCTTATGTGGCCAGAACCATAGGAAATATGCATACAAATCGCATAGCGAACAGAGTCTAGAGTTCACGATTTTGTGAATAATTTTGTAAGAAATAAAAAAAAGTTAATCAAAGGAAACTCACAGATAATTTTGGCCATAAAATTACATTTTTTTTAAGTTGTTTCTTGTACGCGTTCGTACATTTCTAGTGAAAAAAAATATTTTCTTTAGTAGTTTAGGCTTATATTTTTTATAAAGTAATTAACAATTTTATTTCAATAAATGAAGACAATATAAGCGAAACTCAATCGAAAATCTGGAAACAGAAAAATCAGAAAAACATATTGACACCTCTGGGACTCGAACCTAGGACCTCTTGCTTTCCGGGCAAACGCGCTAACCACTGCGCCACGGTGTCGATATGAAATTCGGTCATGTTTAACTGTACCATACTTCGACTAAGAACCACCTATACATTATCTTCATTTTCTTTAACGCATATATTATTGGCAACTATCTTTATGTATGATTGCAAGATTCAAACCCGAACTAAATGCTCTCTAGATAGTGTCTGGACAAATCTTTATCCATTTTATTTAATATGCGTCATCTATCGACTTTTCTGCAAGTCTAGGATGAATGTTTTATTTTTAATTTTTAACTTTATGAGTAAAACCTCAAATTGTAATATTTAAATAAATGAAGACAATATAAGCGAAACTCAATCGAAAATCTGGAAACAGAAAAATCAGAAAAACATATCATCTTTACCTCATATCTCAACATACATATCTTCATTTATTTAAATATTACAATTTGAGGTTTTACTCATAAAGTTAAAAATTAAAAATAAAACAAATTTTATTTCAATTCTACTCAATGGAATTGGTAGGAAAAGCTTCAATTTATACAAAGCATATTTTTGTGTATTTATAAAGTAAACCGATTTGTAGTAGTGATTTAGCATTAATCTTCGCCTGAAGGTCAGCGCAACTTTTTTTTAAATTTTTCACCTTGAGTTTTATCAGTTTAGCTGTCAATAATCAAAACGAAACGCTGGTTGTTCAATATTAGTATTGATAAATAATGTTTCGAAAAGAGACAAAACTCTTGAAAGGTATATCTTGGGTACAAACCGGTTAGTCAATAACACGAGACATATTAATAGCTTTGGAATCAGCTGATATCGCATCATTAATTGAACTCGGACATTAGCGACCTGATCGACACCACGTTACAGTGGGGGGATATAGGTAACTTAATGGGATTAGACTGCCTACAAAAAACGTTTTTATTTTATTATTTATTACCACTCTTTATTACCAGCGATCAGTGACGTGGATGGAGCTTTGGACCAGGGTGGGGAAAAGAGGAAACAGCGAATTACTGGAAAAAAACGTACTACAGACAACCATGACGCTGCAATTCGTAGGTGGAGGAACTTGGTTGACTGGTTTCTTGCAATAAGTTTAGACATTTTAATATTATTTATATTTTTATGGGAGTAAGGTAGGATAGGCAGTGCTTATGTGCACACCTCTGCCGTTGATAAGTTTCTTGTTACCTCTCCGACGTAAATTACGTATGTAATTTTTTAAATAACGTTACACTACAAAATATTGTATACAGTATTACGAATTGTAAGATTCAAACATTCTATAAATAAGTTAGGAAATATAACGTGAAAATCTATATAAAATGTATAATGTTGGGGTAACAGAGCAGCGTTTTTGAGAATTATAACATATATTTTGGATTTTTTTAAAATTCGTAATACGTACAATTTGGGAGGTGGGTATGTGTACCGCCGCCACGGGAACCATTTATTGGATAACTAACACCTCTGCCGTAGGTTACCCTAAGTGGTTCGCTACGTTTGGTGACTTAACAAGGGTGCCCGGGTTCACGGGGGGAGGTTTTTCCGGGTCATGGCGGCGGATGTTTCAACACGAGAGGTAGGCCGGAACGGAAGAGACTGGGAGACCTGACCCCCAGATTCCTAATCCTTCATACCTTTTTCCTTCCCAGAATTTCCTAAAAATACTCTCCACACAAATCCCCAAAGATATAGGATATAAGCCGTGAGGGGAATTATTTTTCTCAGGGCCTCCTGTGAGGAACTAGTGTAAAAAAAGATAATCCTAACCACATACGAAAAATTGTTCTCTTTTGTAGAGGTTTGTTAGAAATAAGTTCTCGGCAGCAGAACTTACTTATTGGTAACACAGCGAGGGAAGTTTTGACTATGAATATAACAAAACGGTATTCAAATGACAAAAAACAATCCAAAGCGATCGATTGTCGGACAAGAAACTCGCCTCGAATATTATATTAGCGGCAGTGGCGCACCGGCACACAGTGGACGGAATGAAGAAAAAACACGAATTAATTCCTTGCTGACTAAATATTAATGCTTTTTTTTTTTAATTTTATTAATGAATTATAACTATTTTGAAGTAAAAATTATTAATTTACTCTTCCGTAGAAATTTACAACAACAAAATAATACATTTTGAAGATATACAAATATCTAGGCAAATAAAACATATTAAATTTTACAAGAAAAACTCTCTTTTTATAACTTTGAAGGTTATTCGCATCATGTAATATATCATTGAAGAAGATAATAATAAAAATCTAAACGAAAATATGAAAGAGAACAAAACACAGAAAAATAGACGAGAGGTTTTGGGTTCGAGTCCCAGTTGCGACCATTATCTTTTTTTGTTTTTCTGTATCTTGTTATCTTTCATATTTTCGTTTAGATTATTATTATTATCTTCTTCTTCAAAAAAATATTAATTTTAAATATTATATTTCACATCTATGAACACAAAAAGACGAGCAATAATTAGGTACACACATATTTTAATCGAAAAATGGTGGAAAATCTAAGTGCTAAAGGTGTCTCCGTTGTCGTTGGAGTCTAAATCATCACAAAATTTTTCAGAACTGTTGGACGAATTTTTGGTACGCTTAAAACTTCAGGAGGTAAACAGAACCCTTTTTTAGGAAGTGGTCGCAATATGCAAATTTATTTCTTATTATCTCGAGAGTTTCTTTTTTAAATTGTAATCTGATTGGTCTGCAGTACCTTGTAGATAAAGACCGTGGGTTTTGCCATGTAGTATAGTACCATACCATGTAGTATAATACCAATAGTCTTGCTTCTTGAGTTTCCATCGCTGTAGAGCTGAAGTGGCACCTACGACGTTGTAGGGAGATTAGAGTCATCATGATATTCTCCATCACTATACCTTTGCTTGTAGTGACTGTGACTACCGAACCATCGCAGCACCATTTTACATTTGTGCAAACTCACATCTGCTGCTAACTGGAGTTCATCAAGAGTGCGTCACTCAACGAGTGCAACAGATCATGCACTTTTTTCTTCCTTGATCTAGCACCACTTTCTTGAAATAGTTTTATTAGTCTACCCAAAGATTTGGAGACAACTATCATTTCTTGCAACCACTCTAAATTATGTTTTTCAAACCTCACAATGATAACAATGGCTTTTACTCCATTTCTTCATCGATTGTAGTGAAAAATACTGTACAGTTTTGTAAAATGTAGGGCTTAAAATGTTCAAACCTGCCACCACGTGGTATTTTTGTGTTAGGTAATTAATTAAAAACTTCTTTCATTTCACAGAAGTGGCATTTAATACCTCGGATAATTCTCTCCGGGGAATGCATGTAGGCCGTCCATGAAATAAAAGGTGAAACTTCAGTCTACAATATGTATATATTCATAAGTGGGAACAAACGATATTTTGTTTCTAAATGCTAATTGAAATAAACATTTTAACAGTAAAAAAATATAAAAATAGTGGAAAATTAGATGTTAGTTCAAATCTCACACACATGTGATATTGATATATAATTTAGTAAATTAAATAGAAAATACCTTGAAGAATGTCAGACAAAATAAACTTTTGTATATATATATATATATATATATATATATATATACATAACACCGTCTATTTGGCGACCAGCATGGGCAAATATGCATCTAAAGTGGCGACCACCGACATTTGGCGACCGATATACGGTCGCCACTTTATTTTTCGAAATTTTTACACAGTTCATAGTACATGTCGTCACAAGCATTTTGGCAAAAATTGTCCTGGTAGCCAAATTGGGCGTGAAGTGGATGATTTCGAATATTAAAGTTCCGCCATCTGTCGCTACGCAGCTAGGCGCTAGGTGATATACACGGCCATGTATACTACCATTCATCCTACCGACATTTAGGCGACCGGTGTGACATAACATGCCGCCTTTCATTCCTAGCATTTACCCGCCACCGAGGCGTTGGCAAATGTGTTGGGAAACAACGTTGCCGGTTAATTCCAACTCCCGTACAAGAGTTGAGGTGCACGTGGCGGTGGCGTGTTTTGCGACGTTGCCGCCGCGCTTATTTAGCCTCGGTTGCCTCGAATGTTTTGCCTTTTAAAATTTTATCGTGATTAATCGTATTATCGTATACCGAGCATTAACGTACATGTGATTTGGAGTGTAGGTATTTGGCGACCGACCATTTTAGTGTCTTAATTACAATACATTATTGATTACGGTTGACTCAATGAAACGGAACAAAATAATTGCAAGAATAACAGAAATGCAATATCAAGATGATTCTTTGGAGTCATACCTACCTATGACATAGAATTCGGATAATCTGAGGTACTTGCCTTCAATTAATAATTCTTCTTTTCGGTCATTTATACGGTCAAATTTACTTCTTTAAAATTCCCGATTCTTATTTTACAGGAGTTCACTTACTCTGACGGTGATGGTGGGATACGACCCAAATCCCATGTGTGAAACAAAAGGCGAGCTCACCAATTAATTTTAATCGAAAAAATAAAAATATTGCATGGATGATTCATCTAATCAAAACGACCCACGAACATTGTTTCCACAAAACTTCAACGTGTTGACCAAATCGAAGAAGAAAATTGATATAGAAATAACGAAAAATAAATTCAGTGCGCAGATCACATGCCGTAGAAATGAAACCTTCAGAAAACTAAAGTAGGCAAGAGTGGGTAGGCTACGAAGCGCCACACAAAGAGGAGACCGATTATTCTATCTTAGGGGCATACATTAATTGAGCTCAAAATGGGGGGTGGGGGTCCAGTAAAATCTCACCAAATCTTGAACAGTTTTTCAGCATATTGTCGCGATCATATTTACCACAACGGGGGGGGGGGGGGCGTAACGGGATAGCATTGGGCGGGACGGGATAGGGTGGGACCCCAGATACACAACTGATGTCTCGTGAGGGGAGAGGGGGGGGGGGGGGGCACCAAATCTCACCAAAGGGGGGGGGGGGGGGGGGTTAAATTGGAAAATTAACTGCTCACGTTATTAATGTATGCCCCCTTATTCTCTCGCAGTCTAAATCCTATAGATGTATGTGTTTGCCTCTTTTTAGTGTCGCTAATTTTCGTTTCATCGAGTGTCAAATCACAACGGTGTTAAAGATGTTTTTACTTCAAAATAGTACTGCCAGATTTTTGTTTTTATTTCGAAAAGGACTTAGGACAGGTGGTTTTAAAAATTTGTAGGGGTAATCAAAAATTAAAAATTTTAAGTTAATTTTCACGTTCTGTGTAAGTTCTATTCAAGTTCTGTTGTTATAACAATGAACTTGAATACAACTTGCACAGATTGTGAAAATTAACTTCAAATATTTGAAGAATCTGTCATTTTTTTTAACAACCCGTTAATTATAATTTTAATTGTTCGAGGCGTGTTTTCAGAAACATTGTATTCGAGGAAACAACATCGAAAACAATGCGACTAAATTTAATATAAATGTTTTTGTTTTTTACTTTAGTTTCACACAGGAGGCCCTGAAGAAAATAATTACCTCAGGGCCTATGTCATCTTTGTGGACGCTGCGTATAGGAAAGGAAGGGGAGGAAGCTATGGGAAGGAAAAGGATTTTAGGGGTGGGTAAGAATCTAGGGTTCAGTTTGTCAAGGAGTGACGGACGTATGAATCCATCCCTCCCACTGCGGTGCAAGGCAATGTTCCGAGAGAGTGCGGCTGGAGAAGTTAAAGGGACTTCCTTAACCACTCTCACCCGATCCGACCTGTCATGCTGCTGGTTGGCAGACGCATTCGCCACCAAGACCCGAACAAACCACACCCCATGAATCATTAGATGACTAAGTCGTAGGTGAAAATATTGAAATGAACCAGAACCCACCACATCAAATGCATCACAACCATTTAAAAGTTTCTTAAATACTTATCAGACAGTCGCGAGTAAACATTCTACAGTAAAAAATTTCAGAGTGTGCAATTCACACGCGGTAGAAGTGAAACCTCCAGAAAAACTAAAGTAGACAAGAGCGGGAAGGCTACGAAGAAGTGCACAAAGAGGAGACCGATTATACTATCTCATTCTCTTGCAGGCTAAATTCTATAGGTGTATGTGTTTGACTCCTTTTATTGTCGCTATTTTTCGTTTCATCGAGTTTCAAATCCAAAACGGTGCTAAAGAAGTTTTCACTTCAAAATACAAATGTGCAGTTCACATGCAGTAGAAGTGAAACCTCAGAAAACTCTAGACAAGGGTGGGGAGACGACAACGAAGCACCGCGCGAAGAGGAGACTGAATAGCTACGAAGCACCGTACAAAGAAGAGACCGATTAGTCTATCGCATTCTCTTGCAGGCTTAATCCTATGGATGTATGTCTTTATCTCTTTTTAATGTTGCTATTTTTCGTTTTATCGAATTTCAAATCACAACGGTGCTAAAGAAGTTTACACGTACTCGAGTTTAATCTATGTACCTACATCATCTCTAAATATTTAAATTTTTAAAATTAGTATGATATACATAATAAAAAAATGCTCGTACATCTATGGAATTTAGCCAACGAGAGAATAAGAGTATAATCGGTCTCCTCTTTGTGCGGTGCTTCGTAGCCACTCCTCCCACTGTATTCTAATTTATTTTCTGAAGGTTTCACTTTTAATTGCGTACTCGGATTTTTTAAAATTGTTTCGGATACCTATTTAGCTACCTTTTATTATATTTTTTTAATTCTTTTTAAACGTTTTATATCTTTTCATGTACATAAGAAGATGAACATTCATTATAAGTGATAATTAAATCCTTTTTTTACTTTGGTAGAAAGCAGTCACTTTGTGGTTTGACAAAGATATTAATTGAAATAAAACAATCACTTAGTTTGTAACCACGATTCATCCATTAACCTTTTTTATACCGACCGGTTTCGCTTAACCTGCGCATCAGCGTTATTTCATTATATCTACTTTATCGCATTGAAACCAAGCTCACGCACACTAACGAAATTCAAAACAATAAGCGCACACAAACTTAGCTGTTGCCGGCCGAATTCCCTATCAAGATTCCCTTCACCTCACCCACACAGCTGTTATCCCGCGCCGCCGATCGGCTTGCTTGCCCCCCGTGCGACTAGCCCCACCGCTTCCCTTACCCCGCGGACTCCTGTTCATACAAAAGTCACGTGGAATCTGCGTGCAATCGAAATCAATTTAAAAAAATAGGTTGTCGTTGAAAATTTAGTTGGATCTTTGCAGAAATTATTTTAACATAGCTATCCTATCAATTTGACTTAAAAAAATTGGACGGAGGATTTTTCCGGAGCGATATTTTTGACTGATATCAAAAAAGCATGTACCAAAAGAAAAAAAATGTTGGATCTTTTGATTAAATAAAGCTAACACCAATATAAAGACACTTCGTGATCAAAAATTGGAGGGAGGAATTTTCCCGGCAAGAATAGAAATAAAAAAACAAATCTCTTTTTAAAAACACACTTTCCCAAGAATAATATTGTTGAATTTCTATTTAATCAGGTGGATATTAATTACCTAATACTAACAAGATGTGAAGAGTTTTCGAAAGAAATACTTTTCTAGCGGGAGTTATAATTTTTTTTTCAGTTTTTGCTAAAAATAACTAGGTAACTTCCCGTTAAATATTTTGTTGGATCTTTTGTCATTCGTCATCCCTAAATGATACTCCACGTGACTGCAAAGGTTTCATCGACGGAGGAATTTTTGCGTACCTCAAACTCTTTATTGATTTGCCTACTACCTACCCAAGCAATAGGCCACTTGCATGGATTTCATAACGACTTTGAAAAAATCGTGTGGATAGATATTTTTACCAAGATTACGAAAATGTTAGTAAAAATTTTTAGAAATGTACAGTTTTTTTAAATTTATTTTTAAATAAATAAATCCATTATTTAGGCCCGTGACGTCACTAAATGAAAATGTCCCATCGCCGAAAATGTTAATTATTATTTTTAATTTATAAACTAACGTTTAGACAAGATTTTTATGCATAGCACAAAGGGTAACAATTATTATAAGCAATAATTATCAGCCTTAAACACTCATCAACATTGAAAAATCTTCCGAGAAAAGATACTTGCCGCCAACGCCGTTGGCGGCAAGTATCTTTTCTCGGAAGATTTTTCAATGTTGATGAGTGTTTCAGGCTGATAATTATTGCTTATAATAATTGCCGAAAATGTTCCTATTAATTTTATAAAATTCCACACTGATTTATTTTTTTTATATGGCAGCACTTTGATTTCAGGCGAATTTTTGAATTTGACATTTAACGTTCAGTAGAATTATTGTTTGTTCTCTGCGAACTTATCATTTGGTTTCTTTTTGACATATGTTATGAAGAGAACCCCGTTCATTTTACGATGTCTGCACGTGTTTAGAGGTATAATGGTAGTGGTGCTGATCTTAACAAAATCAAATTTCATAATATTCTTCTTATTATTATAATTTACAAGTACAAGTATATTTCATTGGATTTAGTAATATAGACGTTGAACATTATAATGATTTATGATCAATAAGATGGATCAAGGAAAAAAAATATTTATGAGATATAATATTTTTGGAATGCCTCGCTATTCTCCTGTGCCCTTTCTTGTGGAACATGATCTTTTTTTTAAATGATTTTCTGCTATGTAATTATCGTTTTTTCGCACCCATAAAATTATGTCCCGTCTTTCCGGTTTATAAAAAATGGTCTGATTTTTCGGATTGAAATTTTCAAAAAATCGCCAGGGTTTCAAAAATACGATTTAAAAAAAATGCCGAATGTCTTAGAATATTTACCTAAACCGGATTTTTTTTTTAAATGCGATGCAAGTGGCCTATCCGCAAAATAATTATTTGTTCTTTGTAGCATTTTGATCTCGCCTGACTTATAGGACAGTGCAATTAGTGCAAAAAAGGGGGTCGCGATCGGAATTATTTCGGTAGCCCCAATTTTTTTATATGTTTTATACACTCATCTCCTGATGAAAAATCTGAGTTTTCGACCTTCGGTCACTTGAGCTTTCGCCGCCGTTTTGAAAAAACCTGCCGAAATCGCGCCAAAATCTAGTTTTTCTCAAATATTTCGTTCTCAATGAAAATTTTGGCTAAGGTAACTTCACAAGTTTTGTAGAACATAAAATTATCTACAATTTTTATTAAAAAAAATGTCTTCTACCTCTAATAAGTATTGAGATACACAGCCGTAAAAATGTGTATAAGTTTATAAAAACAAGTAAATTGCACGACTTGGTTTGGTTTTCTGTACGTACCTCTTTTTCAGTACAGTTTTGTAGAGAATAAAATTTCTAAAACGATTTTTATGTTTTTTGTATTGTTTTTACTGATTTAAAGTATGAATAAACAAATATCGGTAGGTGAAAACATAAAAATTTATCACGATATTACCACGTCTTTAATATAGAAATAACGAAAAATAAATACAGTGCGTAGTTCACATGCCGTAGAAATGAAACCTTCAAAAAACTAAAGTAGGCAAGAGTGGGTTGGCTACGAAGCACCGCACAAAGAGAAGCCCGATTATTATCTCATTCTCTCGCAGTCCTGTAGATGTATGCTTTTGCCTCTTTTTAGTGTCGCTATTTTTAGTTTCATCGAGTTTCAAATCACAACGGTACTAGGCGATTTGCAGGTGCTAGAAGTTTACACTTCAAAGTACAAGTGTGCAGTTCACACGCGGTAGAAGTGAAACCTCAGAAAACTAAAGTAGACAAGAGCGAAGAAGCTACGAAGCACCGCACGAAGGGGAGATCGAATAGCTACGAATCACCGCACAATGAGGAGACCGATTAGTCTATCTAATCTCTTATACTTATCACTCAGAAGTGATAAGTAAATAAGTACTTTTTTTCATTTTTTTATTTTTTCATTCATAGTGTAATAATAAATTTTGTTAATTATTTTAAGTTTTAGATACTTACTTACTAGCGACTTGAAATTCAAATGATACAGAAATGCGTCACGAAAATTTATTATTATTTTAATATAATAGTTAATTAGTTCTAATATAATAGGTACGGTAAATCCTCGCTCTCACTCAAGGCTCCCATAGTCCAGCGGCGTATAAAGCGCCTCACGAATTTAGTGGCCAGACAATTCAGACCGCGTGGGTTCGAGTCTTATAAAATAAAATAAAAAACGTTTTAATTTTTGCAAAATTAATATTCAATCTTCAAACCACACAAAATGAAAATGAACCACACCAAGAAGAAACCATAATTATTAATATGATGACCCAATGTATAGCAAAAGTTGCACCAGAATTCGACGTCAAAAATATATATAAAATCATCCTTCACTAACTAACTAACCATAACACCGTTTCTCCGCAGGGGTAGGCAGAGAGGACGGGCCGCCAAACAACTCGGTCTTGGCACACACTCCTTGCCTCGTTCACATTCATACATCGTCTCACACATCCTCTTCTATTATTTTGACTCTTGATGCAGCCCGAATCAAGTATCTGATTCACTTGGTCTTGCCATTTTTTATATTAGCTCCACTCAGAAGGCCATGAGAAAAATAATTTCCCTCAGGCCCTATGTCATCTTAGGGGATGCAGTGAGGAGGGTCTTTCAACATCATTTTACAACTCATCGTATTTCTACGTAATGTGTTTATTTATTAAATTGATAAAATTGAGCACAATCTTTAAATTAAATTATAATTAATTATCAATCTAACAATTAACAATGTATTACGGCCAAATAAACGCATTGTTCCCACCCGCCAGTTACGGCGGGTACCCGCTAGGAGCGAGGAACCGAGGTAGGTACAATGCCAAACCGCGCGCCAGAGCTAAGCGCCCCGTAATTTGAATGATGCTCGTAGTAAAAAATCCCAAAACGTCAGAAACATGCATGTCACTAAAAATCGGCTGATCGCGTGCCGCATGGCCGACCCGAAGAGCTTCGGCATTCTTCGGAAATATTCCGAAGCTTTGGTTCCAGCGGTAGTAAGGTTTGAACAAGATAATATTAAGTAATAACATTTCTCTTCTAAAATGTAACCATTAGTCAAAGGGTCAGCTATGCGTCTCGTGTGACATTATCTTGTTCGAGCCCTTGGGATGTACCTTTTTGACATTATTATTTGTTTGTCACCCATTGATCGAAGTTGTCACGACAGTAAATGGCGATATTGGCGATCCACGCCGCAGAGTGTTTCTTGTGTGTTAATTATTATTATTGGATTATTGCGTTATTATTATTATCTTTGGAAGGTTGAGTATTTTTAAATGGATATCACACCCACCCTTTCCACTAATCTTCCAATAGATGTAATATCAATAGTAATGGAGTGTAAAATGCTTCTAAAAATATTGATACCAGAATAATTCTATAATAATTGGATAATTACTAGAGCGCCGTTTTAGTTATGTTGCGTTGTACAATTTATTATGAGTTCCTAGGCTATATGTATTTTTATTATTTGAATTTACAAACAGATACATAAAACATACCTACTTACCTGGCAGGTCAATTGACTATATTAAACTCTAGACATCAGCATGTTTTTACATCGCACGATATTTTTACTATTACAGTTACATGATATTTTTAGATACTTAGCAAGTAATGTAAAATTATGCATGATGTCTAGATTTTTTTTTAAATATAATATCAACCTTTCGTTTTTTATGAATGGCTTGGTGAACCACCTATAACTTGAGGCACCGGCCGCGCCTGGTAGGAATCAGAGGTTTAGTATATCCAGGAGTGACGGACGTATGAGTCCATCCCTCCAATAGCTGTGCAAAGCGATGGGTCGAGAGAGTCCTGCTGAAAAGGTCGAAAGGCCTCCCTCAACCAGTCTCTCTCCGCCATGCAGTAGGTGGGCAGGCGCATCCGCTGCCAAGACCTCACCCAATGAGTTCGGGCACCCCTGCTAAGTACCAAACGTAGTGAACCACTTGGGGGTGACCTATGGCAGAGGTGTTGGTTATCCAATAAATGGTTCCCGGGGCGGCGGTACTCATACCCGCTTCCCAAATTGAAATGCCACACGTCTTCTCGTTCATTCGCTCTACAATCCATCCGAGCGTTCCTTTCGTAATTTTACTCATTACGTTTACATTGGCCTTGCATTCTTCGCGGATCTCAACGTTTCTCCCAAGATCGTACATGGTTTTACCATACTCACGCCTCAGGAATCGCAATTCTACAGCATTCAGCCTACTTTCCTTCCTTTGCTTCCTTCCTCTTCCTTCCTCTACCAGTTCCATGCCTCACAGCCATACATGGGGGTCGGTTCCAGCACTCTATTATGGATAGCTGGCTTCGCTTCTTTGGACAGTTTTTTTGTTGGCGCCTTTAGCGTTCTATCCTCCGTTAATGGAGTTACCTACATTTAACCTTGTTTCACATATCTCTATCAGCCTTCCCATCTACCGTAAACACACTTCCCAAATATACTTCACAATACATACTTCAAAAACTTATCCACCTGCTCCAAGTATTCATCATTCACAACTAAGTTTCACATTGTTTTTGTATCAAACACCACGATTTTAGACTTACTTACATTCATCATTAACTCATTCTTCATACATATTAAATTATCTGTCTAGGTACATTTAAATTAAATATCTAAGCATAGTTTTCTATGTTTTCATATTGTTTAATCGAAAAAAATCCCAAGCATTTGGGGCATGGCAAATAATCATTAAATGAGGAATGGTATTTTCTTGTAATGGGTTTTTTGTATTCCTGATAATTTTGTACATAATCTCCCGTTTTATGCAATTTAGCAGAAGACCTTTTCTTTCATTGCCATTCATTATTGTCAGGATATTTTGAATTTCACATTCTATCTCGTGGTTTCTGAAAATATGCCTCGAGTCCTTTTCGAAATAAAAACAAAAATCCGGCATTCGACCTTTTTTGAAGTGAAAACTTTTGTAGCACCGTTGTGATTTGAAACTCGATGAAACTAAAAATAGCGACACTAAAAAGAGGCTAAAACATACATCTATAGGACTACAAGAGAATAAGATAATAATCGGGCTTCTCTTTGTGCGGTGCTTCGTAGCCTATCCACTCTTGTCTACTTTCGTTTTCTGAAGGTTTCATTTCTACGGCGTGTGAACTGCGCCCTGTATTTTTTTTTGTTATTTCTTTATCAATTTTCTTCTTGGATTTGGTCAATACGTTAAAGTTTTGTGGAAACGACGAACGAAGGTCGTTTTCAGAATGGGGGTGAGGTTTGTCTAGGTCTAGGAGGCGGATGACCGGGACACACTGAACCCCAGATTCCTACCCACCCTTTAAACCCCTTTCCTTAAAATAATTTTCCTCTCCTTCCTTTCCTTCAAAAGCTCTCCGCACAACATACCCTAAGATTAATAATTTCCCTCAGGATCTTCTGTGTGGAGCTCATGTAAAAAAAAAAGAAAAAAAAAGTACGAGATTTTAAATTAGTGACTGATTATTTGTAACCCAATAATGATTGTCTTTCTTAAAAAAAAATTGTGCCTTTATTGCACTTGTCAATTGCTACCTATCGCAATAAGGAGCCAATTTTATGCATCCCAAATAATTATTGGTAACTAAAATAACCTAGTTCCTGTTCACTCTATATATTTTTTTTTCATTAGCTCCACACTGCAGGCCCTGAGGAAAACAATTTCCCTCAAGGCCTATGTCATCTTTGGGGATGTTGTGTGGAGGGTATTTTTGGGGAAAGGAAGGAGAGGAAGTTTTGGGAAAGAAAAAAGTATGAATGGTAGTTAGGAATCTGGGGGTCAATGTGTCCAGGAGTGACAGACATATGAATCCATCCCTCCCACTGTGATATAAGGCGTGGATCGAGAGTCCGGTTGGAGAGATGAAAAGGTCTCCCTCAACCAGTCTCTCCTGATCCGGCCCGCCATGTAGTAGGTGGGCAAATGCATAGGTTGCCAAGACCTAGACACAGCTCACCCCGTGAACCCGGGCACCCCCGCTAAGACACCAAACATATCTAACCACTTGGTGTGACCTATGGCAGGGCTGTTAGTTATCTTGTAAATGGTTCCCGGGGCGGCGGTACCCACACCTGCCTCCCAAATTTTTTAATTTGATTGTTGTTTTTCCTCCCAAATATAAAATGATTTAATAACAGTCTACCGTTTTGACTTCTTGGGATTCTGTTTTGGTTTCCTTCAAAATAATATTTATGTAACCAATCATTATGTACCTACGATAGATAGACCGTTGGCAAATCGAGAACGAATTAAAAGGATTCTGAAAGCATCGTAATTTAAACGTACTGCATACAGGAATATACGGAGGTCGTCAAATGTTCGTAATGAACGGACGCCCTAAATATGGAATGAAGTGTGATATACGTACGATATACGCGGTTGCCAAAACGGCGGCAATATGAAAGGACGCCCAAAAGACTCTAAAGTATACGTACCTATCAAAAATTTGAATACCCTCAAAACACAATTTCTGGATAATTCTTTTACTATCACTCTTTTGTCAACCTAAAAACATGTGAACATTCACCGCAATTTTATTTAAAAACCTACCGTAAGCAGTGGTAGCCAAAAGGATGCGAAGTGAAAGGACGCCAAATCTGTAGCGGGATGTATATATATATATATATATATATATATATATATATATATATATATATATATATATATATCTAAACGTCACTTAATACACAACCGTATGTGCTCACGCGTAGGAGAGAACGGAAAAACGCGATGTCGAACATCAAATTTACGACACACTTCGACAAACTTCCGTCAAGTGCTATTGACATATTTAAATAATCACATAAAGTGCAGAAACTATCGTGCTACACTAAAAAAATATAAATATTTAAAACAATAACGTTTGCAAAAACCACTTAATTCGGGTTTTTCCTCCATTTCGTCCACTGTGCGGCAGTTCTGGCCACGTGATGAGGGACGGGGGGCCACAGCTCCATACTCCACACCTAGCACTACCACTAGCACTAGCACTAGGCCAAGGTACTGAATATTTATGATATCTAGACTTGTAGACTCGGGAGATATCGCATCGCGACACGAGGAGACAGACGACTATCTAAAATGGACACGAAAGCAGGTAGGTACTATATAATTATGTTTACGGAGTTTTTAATGAGTTAATCATCATCTGAAATTTAACCCCTCGCTACCAGCTATCAGTGTAATTCTTCAGGCAAATTAAGAAAAACATTGATGTATCGTAACTTTATGAATCAAATAGCCACGACATTATATTTATTGTTTGCAAATAAAATTAAGTAGGTGAATATTATTAGTCTTATTATAAGTTTCAAAAGATAAATGAAAGTATGTAACTATAAAGGTAAGACGTTAGGGCAAAAAAAATAATCATGGAATTCCACGGAAATCAAACAATCTGATCGAAAATTTGATCTATTTCTATGAAAACCTTTCTATGAAATAATGCAAATGAATGTTGTCGTTAATTTAATTTAGTTGTTTATACATCAGATTGTATTATGCACTAATCAAAATCATAAAGGCGAAATAAGCACTATTGATGCCAGATTACTTTTGATCAATCTCGAAATATGCATGCTTAAAGCATACGAACAAACAGGAATCTGCATTATGAAAGCTTGTAGGCTTCGAAGTATCACTACGAGTACTAAGTATTAATTGCCTGGGGTGGCCGGCGAAAATCACATCAATCTCCAATACAACTACTGCTCTCTATTCCTACTATTTTTAATTTAAAAAAATCAAAAGAATCCGGTTCCAATAAAACCGTTTCCTCCATTAAATTAAGAACATCGACCATTTCCAATTTTAAATTTTTACTAATATAAAGGCTGAAATAGGCATTAACGAAGGAAAGGGGATCAAATATGCACTAACGACCAAAATGGTCAAATATGCATTATGCGCAAATGCATATGATCCGATGTCTATTCGTTAAAATATAACGTTTTCCAAACGTGACAACTTTTGTACGTTCATATTATATATATACATCAAAGAAGTTCGACAGATATTTACGATTTTGTGGCATAATTTAACTACTATAGAAAGACGCAGAAGGAGGGCATTGAAGGGGTAAACAGATAATGCGTATTCGGTGGAATACAGAATAAACAAAGATTCTGTTTTCCATATCTCCGACACCAACGTACAGAGAGTTCGAGGTCGATCAATACAGACACGAAATCTTACAACATAATTAAACAAACTGTTAATTATTCCTATCAGGTAGCTACTAGCAACTATCGACAGTTCTGGCTCTTACAAGCACAATATGACATTCATCATAATAATTAAAAATATATTGTTATTTAAATAATATGAATATCGTCTAAAAAATTAGTACCTATATAATGGGTTGAAGCGTAAGATCGTATTGTTCCAAGTCAAAAGTTCTTTGGATTTTTTTACAAAATATATATTGTCAATGTAATGGCATAGTATTGTTTTAATGAACACGTCTTGAATATTTCAATCTGTAAAAACAGTGTTAAAACTTTAGCTTTAGAAGCTGGAGTTTCAAATACAAAACAGCTAAGGGCCTGTCCGCACAGCGATATTTCACCGCGCGTTTTTTTTCGCAACATTCTGTGACACATGGGATCTTATAGGGCTATCCGCATTGGCAGTAAAAAAATCGCGCGAAAAAAAATTCTGTGGTTTGATGCAAATTGAACGCGATGCGGTGCGGATTTATTTCCGCGCGAATATTTTGTGCAGTATGAAATAGTATGGCTATGGCCGCACTGCGGAATAAAATTCGCGCGTTTCACATCAATTGGACCAACTAGTTGTAGTAAATTATCAAATGATTTTTTTTGTCATTCTGTAATACCCAAAAAACGTTTTATAGTATTTTCGCAGCTCTTGATGTTTTATAAAAAAAAAATCCTTTCGTAGGTCTCAATGCTGTAAATGGGTGAATCCAATGTTCGTGACATCTTTTGATACGTCTGTTACGCCGCCGTAGTATTAGATAAATTAAAATTTTAGTTCTGTTATCCATTTACACGTGCGTCTTAGCCGAGAACTATATTATACTGACAAAAATCGCACGAAATTTTATTCGCAGTGCGTACAAGTTGTAATTCCGATCGCGGAATATAATACGCGAGAATTTAAAACGCGCGGTGAAATATCGCTGTGCGGACAGGCCCATACGATCGACTGGTCAGTGGCTGAGTTGGCTTATTATGGTGTTTAATTATTGTTAGCTTATTCGTAACCCGGGAATGTTTGTCTTTATGTAAAAAAAAATTATAATTCAGACTTTTTTTTGGTTGAGTTGTTAAGGTTTCAGAAGTGCCTAGAACCTTTTTTTTTACATGAAAACCGCACAAGAGCCCCAACTGCTCCCGTCTGGAGCTAGTGGGACTATGGCATCCTCAATTGGGGTATGTTGTGAGGCTGAAGGTAGTGGGGAGGGAGATAGGGAAGAGGAAGGTGGGGAAGTACCTGGCTATTCAGATCTGGTCACCAAACACGGCAGAAGCCATTTCAAGCAACGTTTCAATTCTGAATGGTGGTCTTATACCAGGGCGATACTGAGAGTATCTTCCACTTTGGAACGTGCCGCAAATATACTATATTATTTTAAATGAATAAATTGTGAAATACACAAATTAATCAAATAAAATTTATTTGCCATCCCGCGACCTTCAGAATGCTAGTCAAGCGCCTTACCGCTTTTTAGAACCATTTTTGCTGTTTACGGGGAAAATGCCATTGAACTGCTAACAATACAAATTCTGAAGATTATTTCATGGTGTACATCCGCCCTGTTCTCCTTATCTTGCATTATCAAAGTTTAATATACACATTTCTTTTTAATAAGATTACCGCACAAGAGTCCCCAACTGCCCCCGTCTGGAGCCAGTGAGACTATGGCATCCCCAAATGGGGTATGTTGAGGGGCTGAAGGTAGTGGGGAGGGGAAGGAGATAAAAAAGGGGAAGGTGGGGAAGTACCTGGCTATTCAGATCTGGTCACCAAACACGGCTAAAGCCATTTCAAGCAATGTTTCAATTCCGAATGATTGTCTTACACCAGAGCGATGCAGCTGTTATGCTTTCTTTTCAACAATCTCCAAGGAATCTCCTCTGATAAAGGCGTTAATCTTCAGAATAAGCTTGAATTCTTCACCTCCGAGCCATCGGAGTCAGTGCTCAACAATGCAGGAGTGGTTAATTTTATTTAGTTATACACTATAGGCATTACATTCCATGAAAACGCTACTAAAGGAACGTACCCATACTACGTGACCCGTTCAGGGGGGAGAGGGATCTTAAAAATACCACGCTTGGTCACAATGAGGGGGGGGGGGGGGGGGGCTTAGGTTTTTATCACGTAGTCAATCTAGAAATCTAAATTTTAACACAAGTTTTATCTTGATAATATTTTTTCCACTTACAATTATAGATATGCATGCACTCTTGCCGTCACGCAGCAAGCGCCGTATTAATAAAGACAAATATAAGCCAAATAACTTTTTGTTAGCAAGAAATTATTCAAAACTATATTTGTGAATTCTACGTGAAAACAGTAGGGGGAGGGGGGTCTTGGAATGTACTACACGTGGTCGCCGAGGGGGGAGGGGGGGTTAAAAATTGCAAAAAATGGGTCACGTAGTATGGGTACGTTCCCTAACTTCTGCATCAACTCTATAGAAAGACATTCGATAATATCTCATTGATTAGTAGCTCGTGTACAGACTATTTAAGCCGCCGCTACCCGAATTTCTACCGATTTCTTACATATCTATTTAAAATCTTGCATAATACAATTTTTATTTTTATTTAAAATCTTGCATAATACAATTGACAGCCCTGAATTTTTGGCGCTCATAAATTTTAATGTGCCGGCGAGAAACACAAGGTCAGTACTCCCATTTTACTGTGGTAATACTACGACCAGAGCACAATTCAATATACCACTTCACAGAATTCAACACTTGGGCAATAAGTATTCGCACGTAGATGTATAGAATATGTCACTGACACAATTTAAATATGAAATAATGAAATCATTATTTCACTAAGGAATTCTTTGGTAAATTTATTAAACTACTCGTTCATCGACAAATTTACTAAACTATCTCTACCTATCTTAATGTAATTAAATGTAATGCCTTCATTAAATCATTGTAATATGTATTATAAACCATCATAACCTGTAGTATTATTTAGTTATATTAAAAAAAAATATTTACTTTCTTATCTAAAATATTAAAATCCTAATTGGACAGTTCCGAACTCCTGCAATTTGCACAGGTACAGGAGGTACCATCGATACAGCGGTTTGGCACTATGCGAAACCAATACTAGGTGTTATTGGACATGGTTAAAGTTGCAATTTTGTAAACCTCTGATCACCTTACTTTTAATTTTTTGTTGTTTGTATTTTTATATCATGTACGTATTTTTTTATTGTAACTTATTGTTATTATATCTGACCGTACTTTAAATTGTTGTTGCTTATATTTTTTTATTTTATTTATGTAATTTTTTATTTCTTCCGTAATTTTATTTATATTATTTCTTTCTCATGTTAAAGATGTACTGCCTTTATTTATGTGTGTAAAAGCCCTCTGGGCGTAAAATAAAATAAATAAATATCTCCCTTAAACACGTCAAGTTTTAAAGCTCTTAAAAAAAATGCTATTCATGAAATAATATCTAGACATTCCCCGCGCCGAAACGCAAATTATATAAAATTCCCTCGATAGAAAAAAATCGCTAAATATGCTCAAAAAAATATAATAAGCACGTTTGTTTCAGTTATTTTATAAATTTTATGTATGAAAAAAATCACAGTGTTTCTTTATATGCTGTTTAAGACTGCCCCCGCGAGATTTTTGCTCTATTTTAAATGAGTTGTATTTTATTAAACATTTTCACAATTTTCGCATCGATTTTGTCGCTTTAAATACTAGCGCGCTCCTCTAACATTCGTAATTTTACATCTCTCCATCTTCTTTTTTTTGAGCCCGGTTGCGGCGCCTTAAAAGAAAGGTTAATTTTTAGTTATCTTTTTCATTAGTGAGGCACAGAACTCCTGGGCGTGATTCGTGGGAACACAAAACGTGCAAGACCTATTATATTATTTAAGAAACGGCATGAATATTTGAAGGTGTTCTGTCCCTACAATTACTATTATCATGCACGGGGAATTATGAGAATGCCCAACTTCACAAAGACCGCGTGATACGTGATTCGTAAAAGTTTAAACAAATAATAATGTTGTTATTCTACCGAAAAGGTGTGCTCTACTTGGCTTCACGTGCAGCAGGGGGAATTCGAGTCGTTTACTGACCAGAACCGTTACAAATCTAGAAGTGAGCCAAACATAACGAAATTGTAGTAGGATAAAAATAAAAATAAGGTGTTAATTGCAGCGAGGTTGGTTGTCGTTGTCTGATTCCGAGTGATTTGCCGTCGGCTCCTGTGATCGGGGGCGTTAGATGCGATTGCCTGTTTTTTTTAATAACAAATGTTTTATTATCTTCATTTTTTGTAATAAATAGAGATAATGATATCCTCATTGGGATTTCCCGTGCTGAGGTTAAAAATTAATATCGTACTAATGTTATAAAGGCGAAAGTTTGTATGGATATATGTATGTTTGTTACTCTTTCACGCAAAAAATACTGAATGTACTTTAAAAATTCTTTCACTAATAGAAAGCTACATTATTTGCGAGTAATATAGGCTGTATATATTGGTAAGCTCTGGCGTTATGAAATTATTTATTATACGTTTATTGCGCAAACGTCAATGCTTGATGCTTGGTAACTATAAGTAATTATTTGACGTGCGCTGTCATTTTGTTATTTGTTTAGGTTACTATGGAGATCCATTTGATAGTTTAAAAAAATAATAATCTATACTAATAATAATATTATAAATGCGAAACTGCGTGTGTTTGATTGTTACGATTTAATAGGTGGCCTGCGAGCTGTTTGAAAATGTATGTAAGGGGGCATACTTGAAAAGAAAATACGAAGTGGCCCAAATTTATCTCACCAAGGGGGGGGGAGGGGTCTGGATTGGAAGAAAAACTGCTCATGTAATTAATGTATGCCCCCTAACGGGTATGGAAGATGGTGAGGGGGGAGGAGGGGGAGTGGTGTGGGGATAGTGGAAGATGCGGAGTGGGAACCCCCTAATACTATGCGAGCGAAGCCGGGGGAAAAAGCTAGAAGAAATTATAAATATATTATGCAATGTTTTTTTAGAAATAATTGTAAAATATATTACACAGTGTTTTTAGTGCAGCTAAGTGGTTTCGGTTTTAGTCTGTATTTGATGTGGAGCCCAATTGCCTAGCGGTAAACTTACACTATCAGATATTATAAAGTTCCATCATCAGGGGTGACAAATAAAAGATAATCCAATTAAAAGTAGGGATTCTTGGAGGATTGATAGAAAACGTGGTAGAGTACGACGCTGCACTTCATGGCTTCGAAACTAGTGTTGGGTAGGACACGATATCAGGATGAGTTTGTATGAGGTACTCAAAAATTGAAATGAGGTGTCTCATCTCATTTGAGGTGAGGTGTTACGTGGCTGGTTTTTTTCCTTCAGCTTGATTTTCTTGGTTCAGAGGTGTTGGTTTTCTAATAAAACCGGGGTGGCGGTACCCATACCCGCCTCCCGTGTCTGTTATTTTTGTAATACGAAAAATGGATATAAAAAAAGCCTACCTTTGTAGGTGAAAGGTGACCTAAAAGGTCTATTCACATAACAATAATTTACAATAAAAAAAAAATTTTGGAGCAGTTGGTACTCTTGTGCGGTATTCACTTAACAATAATTTAGAATAAAAAAATAAAAAATAAAAATTTCGGAGCAGTTGGGACGCTTCTGCGGTATTCACAATATATGAATTGGCTTACCCTATCACCACCTCACGGTCCTAATACAAAAATGTCATAGAATACACAAACACTTCACGCCTCAACACCTCATACATTTGTCCCAAACTATGCGTGACATGACATGTAGTTTAATACATCAACCACCTCACACCTCACCTCATATTTGTCCCATACGTGACAAGGTGACATGACATGTAGTCCAATACACCAACCACCTCACACCTCACCTCATATTTGTCCCGTACATGACACGAATGTAGTCCAACAAAACAAACCACCTCACACCTCATATTTGTCCCTCCTTCATATTTGTAGTAATACAAAGAAAAAGAGTTGGTACAAATACATATTGTGAGGTGGGGGGACATTTTACGTGTTTGTATGGGATATTTGAGGTGCCTCTTGTATGAGGTACTCAACACTATTCGAAACGTGACAGGCAAAGGGGGCGTTCAAGTATTACGTAACGCAATTTTTGAAGATTTTTGACCCCCCCTCTCCCTCCGTAAAACGCGCCGTACGTTTTTCCTTACCCTCCCCCGCCCCTAAACGTTACGTAACGCCCAAGTGACAATTTTTACCTGAAAGTCACAATTAAATTGCGCAAAGTACTGGAAAGTCGCATAAATACCTTTGTTCTTGTTTTAAACCAAGAGATTTCGAGAACGAAAAGGGTTGCCAAGTAGGAAGATTTTAATTCCCTAGTTTTTTTTCCAAATATCTCCCCCCCCCCCTCCCCCCTCCCCACTCGTAACGCACAGTTTCACAAGACCCCCCCAAGTGCGTTACGTAATACTTCAACGGCCCCAAAACAGTGCAGGTTACAGATTGCCCTTATGATATCCAATCTCTTCTGCACCATAATTATTATTATGATGACTATTTCATAAAAAAAAAAACTCCAGGTTCTTGTATATTTCCCTCCCTGCGATTTACAGGTTTCTTCGTAGGCCATCTCTACATATTATAAATTAAAGTCATCTGCCGTGTCTGTCTGTCAGAGATAAACTCAAAAAATACTGAACGGATTTTCACGTGGTTTTCACCAATAGATAGAGTGATTCATGGGAAAGGTTTAGATATATAATTTGTCAAGGTTTTAACGTATTTAAGCCAACAATACAACTCTAGTTTCGTAGGTTAAAGAAAGCATAAGAAATGAACCATTAAACGGCAGCCACACAAAGCAAAGTTTAAAATTATTCAATAAATCGAGCTTTCCAAAAGAGTTTTCAATTTTCCCTGATGATTAAGGTACGTACACGAATACTTAAGAGGAAATACTAGCGGCGTTTTTTCCATACAAACGTATTCCCCGTTTATCTCTCTGGATTTTGACCCTAGAGCAAATTTTACATAATTTAGCAAATTTTACATAATACAGATATCAACTATTAGCGTGTCGGTACGTTTTGTTTTTTTTTGATAATTTACTTCTTATAGAAGTTAGGACCTTCCAAAAATGAATAAAATTGCCTGGTTTAAACGCCGTCAAAAGACGTTCAATATACAAACTAAACAATGTATTTTAAAAAAGGAAAACGTACCGACATAGAATATTTTCTTCTAATACAGTTAGTGAAAAAAAAAATCGATCCAGTTTTGGAGAAGAAAAATGGGGAATACAAAACTTCGATTTTGACGATTTTATTTAGGTATTTTCGGCCCGATATGCAGTTGTCCCTTTCGCTCAGTTCCCCTGAGGGGAGCGCGGAGTGGAACAGAAGACATTCGTTACAATACCTATCGACGATATTTTTAAATGACCGGCATAGCTCTTAAAGATTATATTCTTACTAAATTAATCATACATAAGAGATATAACCTCATAATACGCGTGGACATGGCCTTTATCACCATATCCCATACAGGAGGATAAAATTCTAATGAATATGTGACGTTTGTGTGGGATATAATTTTTTATCGTGTGTGACTAGTTTTACTGACGCAAAATATCCGTCAAAAATAAAGTATTGTGTTTGGGACAGTCATATTTGAAAGGTCAATCAAAGGAAACAATCAACACATTCTGACTGAACGCGTCAACAGGAAAGGGGGGGCGAAACCAAATAACAGAATCTTGCCGCTAAAATAAAGCTACCAGTATTGTTATCGTTTATTGTATGTTTCAAAGAATGGGCAACTGTGCAAGGTGAATTTAGACCAAACGAGCATAGAGCTAGAGCTGGAACAAGAGAGTTCTTTCTTGATCTTTTGTTTTCACCATTTACACCAAAAGAATACCAACAAACGGGAACGAAAACTAGAACAAGAACTACAATTATTGCAATGCTCTAGGAATGTTTAGATCAGGCGAGCGAATGCTCATTGCGCATTCTTCAACAATCAGTGATACCTAGTGTTCACTACACCATGTCCGACAGTGAGAGCGATATTGTGATTTCAAGTTCTGCATTCATGACAAAATTTATCGTTTGGACTAAATCCACCTTTTTGCAGTTGTGGTTCTTCGCGGGGGATCCCCCCCCCCCCTTTTATATAAATTCGAAACTTACAAAAAAGCGTTTTTAGTAAGCATCTACTGGTCACTCACAAACCAGCAGGTGGAAATTTATAAAAATTGGTTTTTAATATATGGCTCGTTAATATATTGGTTTTTAATATATTCCATAGTACTTGTATGCACACATACAAGTACTATGGAATCGATCCCGCAAACTCCCGAGTCAAGGTCTAGCGCATATACACTACGGGGAACTTGTATAAATTACCTGAAAACATATTTGTGCACGTTACAGTTTGAGGTGGGAAAAATAATAACAGACTAATTGCTATGTACCTTTTGCATATTTGAGCTATACAAATATTTATAATATATACACATTTATTTGTGGGAAATTCTATATTTTAATTAACCGGTGACGAAAATAAAATACTTAGGCATATTTTTTTACCGTAATTTAAAGTTTAAATAAAATATTATCATTACAGCAAACAAACTTAAAAAATCAATATGCTTCCTTAGGCATACTCGCCACTTTCTTGACTTGAATCAACTCAAAACAATTTACTATGCACTAAGTCAGTCTTTAATCGAGTACGGTATTTCAGCCTGGGGAGGAACAAACGCTGCCGCCATTTATTTGATTTTTAAAGCTCAGAAACTAATTATGAAGATTAAACTAAAACCACCACACCACAAGCAGTTCGGATAAATAATCGAAGAGTATGTACGAGACGATGTATGAAAGTGAATAAGGCCGGATGTGTTTGTCAAGACCGAGTTATTGAACGGTCGGTCCTCTAATCCTACCGCTGCGCGGAAACAGCTTTATGGTTAGTTAGTTATATTTTATTTCTGTTATTACCCACGAGATTAAAAATTTTACCCAATGGGTAATTTATCCATGTAGTATAAACACAATAACGTGAAAATTCTGCAAAATAATATTATCGCTTTTGCGTGTTTATAAGCGAGTTATCACAACAAAGAGCGGCGCTCGATGTCCGGCTTTGAATAAGCTTGCAATCCTCCCACAAGACCCTCAAGGGAACGTACACAAAGAGTTTTATATGCATGCAAAGAACGTTTGCAAGAGCCGGTGTGTCGTGTGCATTTATTTGCATCCATGGGCGTATCGCTGATACCTCTATCGTCACCTCTTTTTTCTCACAAAAGACATGTGTAACAGAAAGAGAAGTTACAACGGAGGTTTTAAGGGTCAATAGCTCATGCTTGGTCGTCAGCAAAGCGATACGGCGTTGTATGGGTCTGCCTCTGCGAATTCTGTTGCCGTGTATCTTTTTAAATACACCTGCTTAAAATTCGATTATTTTCATGAATTAATTATTGCAAATCTTGGCAGTAGAGATTAACCCATTTCCCGGCGACCGATCGAGCTGAAACTCGACAGACAGGCTCGTTGTCGATGAAAATGCATTCTATCAATTTTTGGTGATACTCAACGCACACACGCATTTCTCTGAAATTGGCTACTGGCCAGTCCAAATATGGCGCTACTAGATGCATCCAACGAATAACGAGCGTACAAGTTCCTTATCAAATTCATTTTGAACCATCCCTCCGTTCTTTTCCCTTTCGCTCATTATTGGAGGGTGGGAGGAGCAAGGGTCAGCAACAGTTTTGTAATATACCTATCATTCAAATTTCTCGGCGCCCGCGTTTCCTCTTAACATCCTGATACGTCAACGTGGGTAAGGCAGAGATTTTAAACGAAACGATACTCCTTTATACTTCTGGAATAAAGGAATTACAAAATATATAATTACACTACGTGGCAACTAACAGTACTGGTGTTGACCGTTGACCGTTGACTTTACCGTAGCATGTACATATTCTATTTTCCAAGACTGACTAAGAGTTTCGTTAAAACATCTCTTTCAGGTTTCAGTCATAAGCATAGTTTTTGAGAAAGAGAGAGAAGGTTCCAAAGGAATTATTAGCGGTACGCCTTTATACGTCTGGAATAAAGGAATTACAAAATGTATAAATATACTATCTGGCAAGAAACACTGCTGCTGGTGATGGATGACCTTTAGTTGCAGATGCAGTTGCAGCGGTATGCAGTTAGCAGAAGCGGCTCCTGACTCACGTCCGAGGAAATGGAAACATTTCATTTATAATCCGTGCGTGATAATGACAATTCTGTCTGCCATGTTTTATTGTGAATTGACAGGGTCGAAGAACAATGAAATAACAAATTAATAATGTCGAGGCTATTGTTTTATCAGTTAAATGTTATATAAACTATGTGGTGTATTACATTAGTATATTATTGTTATTGAGTTAAATCACCGCAGAATTTTTTATACTGTGAGGAGTGATTTTTTTAATGTGAATACCGCACAAGAGTTCCAACTGCTCCCGTCTGGAGCCAGTGAGACTATGGATCCTCAATTGGGATATGTTGTGAGGCTGAAGGTAGTGGGGAGAGGAAGGAGATAGGGAAGAGGAAGGTGGGGAAGTACCTGGCTATTCAGATCTGGTACCAAACACGGTTAAAGCCATTTTAAGCAACGTTTCAATTCTGAATGGTGGTCTTACCACCAAGGGCGATACTGTAAGTATTTTCCACTCCGGAACGTGCCGCAAATATACTAAATTAATAAATTGTATAATAAAACAAATTAATCAAATAAAATTTATTTGCCACGCCAGGATTCGATCCCGCGACCGTCGATTGCGAGTCAAGAGCCTTACCGCTGGACTACGCCGGCCGATTCAGATGACATCTAAATTTCTCATGTAAAGGTCTTTGGTCTGCTGTTTCAAAAGTCATTATTGCAATTGGGATCAAGAGCATTGAGATTACGAAGCATCAAACAAATAAACGATCCCATAAAATTAAAAAACATCATTAGATATTAAGGTATACAAGGTATTACAGACAAAATCATCCCTCAATTAGCATATTTAGCCGGCTATCATATCTGTTGCCAAATAAATTTTAAAAAGGTTTGTATTATAGTCTCGTACACTCACATTTAAATTATTTGATTGAAATCTGGGGAAATGCATGTGAAACATACATAAATGAATTACATATAATACAAAACAAGGCAATCAAAAAAACTGTTTCACTACAAGCCCAGAACATCCACAAAAACGTTATACATGGAAACAAAACTATTAACATTAAGAAAACTATATGAATACAATATGTGTCTCCTTATTTACAAAATAAACAATAAACTCGTACATACAAACACAGAATTCATTAAAACGTCCCAAGTACACAAACACTTTACACGACAACACGATAATATACATACACCATCCACAACAACTACAATCCTTTGGTTACGAGGGGGGCAACTTTATATATAATTGCATCCCGAACGACATTAAAAACGAAAATAAGCTGGATACATTTAAAAAAATATATTAATATTTATTCTTGATAAACTAAGTAATGACATATAATAGTATACAGGGTGTTAAGGGACGTACTTGACTTACTTTAACCCTGACATTATTTGGAGTAAAAAATGTAAATGAAATTTTGGTCTCCGGTGACTTTTTTTGACGATTTTTTTTTTTTCAAAAATTTTTGCCTTCAAAATCAAAAAAAAAAAAAAAAATTCTTCCACATGTCATCATTGGTCACTCAGCCGGGTGTCCGACGAACCCCTTAACCCGCCTCCAACTGTTTAACAACTACCATTTTTTTATGTTTTTGTAGAAAAAAAAAAAAAAAAACATCAAAAAAGTCACCAGAGACCAAAATTTCATTTACATTTTTTACTCCAAATAATGTCAGGAATCACTGGTTAAAGTAAGCGAAGTACTGTATTTAGTTTAGTTTAATGTGTTTAATTATTTCTAGTTAAATGAGTGAAAATGTAATTTTCTTTTTTACTGGAATATAACAAAAAGGACACTTTTTTTGCCGGAAAGTGCCAGGCGCTTGGCCGCACTATTAGCAATTCAACCAGTACATTTTTTCCGTACATTTCTCGGTAGATCGAATGCAACTAATCTGATTTTAATAAGTGGAGGGTGAGTGCAAAGGACACACATAGACGCATGTACAATGTGTAGTCATTTTCGTTAAGTGTTTGTAAACATTTTTTTTAAATCTAATGAATTGATCAATTGAAAAATATGATTCTGTAATACGGCGTCTGTTATTATTTCTTGATAATTAAATGGACTTTTCAAGACTTAGTAGGTTATGACAACAATGACGGTACAAGCTGAAAATAGCTGTGATGACCTTTAAAGTAGCCCAGACAGCACAACCTAGAAACGATGCCAGAGCTCAATTTTCAAAGGTGTTTAGTCAGACAGCAATTTTACGCTTTACAATTTAGATAAAGAGAAATGATAGAATGCCGCGGAACGAATCATCATTATTATTTCATCAACCTCAATACTGAATAATTCAGAAAACCGTTTTGACATTCTCATTCTCGCTAGCAGGGAAGTCGGCCGTTAGCCGGATCGATATCGCCACAAACAATTATATGTGCATATTTCTCCCATACGTGGGCAGCTTTTGAATAAATGATAGGCGTAGAGAAACGGTTTTCAAACCTTTTAAAGGTACCCCGGGCCCCCTAATAATAATAGTAATAAAAAAAGTTTTCACTACCTCGAGACCCCCCAGCCTTTTTTATGTTTTAAAATCAGTAATGTCAACCTATTTAGCCGGAGGGCCAATTTATCCATGTTCAATTTTGTAAGGAATCCCGTACCTACAGCTTGACATGGTAACTTGGCAGCCGGTGGTGTTGCAAACCTATTTTAATTTTATAAAACGGTATTATTTAATAAAACTATCAAAGACAGCAAAAATAAAGCGCCGCTGGCAAACATTTTATATTCCCAAGACCTAAACAATAAATGCTTTTGATTTTTAGCATTCTGAACCAGAACGTACCAAAAGTGGTTGCAGTTGACAATCATTACAACAAGTAGATGTGCTATCTGCAGTTTTTACTAGGTGGGACTGTGCTTCCGGGTGTCGCCGACACTGTTTACCAAACTAAATGAACGAATAAAGCAAACGAACGTTACACAATGAACAAATTCTTTCCGTATTCAAACTATATTGTTAACCAATACTAAATGCACACCTTAAAAAAATCAACGAAATGAACAAATTCTTTTCGTATGCAAACTACTCTCATTAGGTCGTAGTCCTCCGACAGTTGCCCGGACACCATAGCATATCTTTGTATTTGAATATCTTTGATTACAACATTCAAAATAGACGGACAAAAATTTGTCACGAAAAGAGGGCAAAAATTTTACTATGTTGAAGATCAAACCAATAAATGCTGTTTATTCCCACCTTCCTCTGTCCCATCTCCTTCCCTTCCCTAATACCTTCAGCCTCGCAACATACCCCAAATTGGGATGCCATAGTCTCACTGGCTCCAGACGGGAGCAGCTGAGACTCTTGTGAGGTATTTTCGTTCGGAACGTACGATATTACAAGAATTTTTTTTGGTATTTTACAAAACGGAAACCTTAACCTTCGTTTAAAACACATCAAACATCTCAATAAAAACCGCTGCACTGGTCTAAAATCAAGTGAAATTCTGTCCTTTTTAAAACATGTAACAAAAAACTTTATTTTGAGTGGCTGCATAAAAACTTTGAATAAACACTTAGTTATGTTTTCCGCTAAACCCTTTTGCCGAACAGCCGTTGAATAAACTGCAAATTTAAAAAAAAAATTATTTAGGGAAAGCCAAAAGCCGCGCTACATTGCGGGCCGCGGGTTGCTCTTGGCTGCATTAAATGGTGTGCACTTCTCATAAATATCAGACTTTGTACAAGCGCACTTTTCTTCCTTCCATGCGATAAAAACGAAAAAAAAAACAACTAAAATTGGAAAATGACCTCACTATGTCTCAAAAATAGAGCCAATGTTCAACAAATGGTTGCAAAAGCGTGCCCGTCACATTAATTTGTATTACATTTTATATTAGCGCTTTTAAAATTATAACCATCGTTATTGCTTGTTATAATAAAGTTAAAAAATATTTTTTCTAATTTTATTTATTGATGTCTCGCGACCAGTTTCCGTAAACCGTAGGGTAATTTCACTGTTTTTTATTTTTTATTTAAGAAAAATGTTACGAAAAGCATGTCATTTTTATATTTTATTTTTCCGTTGACAATTACAATACGTTGAAATTTTCTAAAACGAGTTATTTTATGATCATAATATTACCTAGGTATATTATTAAATTATTTATTGTTATCAAGTTTAATTTGTAGAACTCCATTTTAATTTTATTTTTTTTATTATATAATCAATAATATTAATGTTCGTTTACGTCCGCGAGGAAGGCGTCCGTGACGTCACACCGGCCAACGTTTGTAGGCTGTCCAAATAATTTTTATTTTAAGGCCCCGCTCTCCGCACAAAAAATTTCAATTCGGACCAGTCGTGAAATTTACTTTTAAACGAATTCGAAAGGAGGTGTATCTGCAGCGAGCGGGTATTATTTATTTTCTATTCTACTATTTTATGTTCTACTAAACTTGTGAAGCCACTTTATCCGATTTTTTTATTGGAAACGAGATATTTGAGAAAAACTAGACTTTGGCGCGATTTCGGCTGGTTTTTTCAAAATGGCGGCGAAAGCTCAAGTGACCTAAGGTCGAAAACTCAGACTTTACATCAGGAGATGAGTATATAAAACATATAAAAAAATTGGGACTACCGGAATAATTCCGATCGCGACTCCCTTTTTGGCGCTAATTGCACTGGCCTATTCGTAACCTGAAGTATAATACTTAGAAGCTGGCAAGTCGGTGGCGGAGTAAGGCTGGGAATGAGTGCACCCTCCCTTCAGTGAACATCGTGGAGGCACTGCAGAATCTTGGTAGTTGCTTAAGTTGCCTGTATACATCTTGTCCCATTGCGCACCCTCAACTTGTCCCATTGCGCTGCTGGGTATTGTGACCACAGGTCAGATGTGTACAGGGCAGTGCAGCACGTCTTAACGAGTAGTTTTCTGATATCGCTCCAGTGCCAGTGGTATAGTGGTCGTTGCTTGGTCGCCGGGAAATTTGAACAATTTAATACAAAACTTATCCTGTCACTGTTGCTCTTACTCCCCGAATACTGAGTGAAAGGGACAACTGCACCTCAGGCTGAAAAAAACCTTAATAAAATCATCAAAATCGAGATTATGTATTCCCCATTTTTTTCATCCAAAACTGGACCGATGTTTAAGATTTCTTTCACAAATGTATTAGAAGAAAATCGAACGAACAAAGTGAATAAAATAAATGTCTGTTGATGGCGTTCAAAACAGGCAATTTTAACGATTTTGGGGGGTCCTACCTCCTTTAAGGAGCTTACGAGTATCAAAGAAAGCAAAACATACTGACACGTTAGTGGTCGACATCTATATTGTATTAAAAAACATTTGCAGTAGTGTCAAATCCAGAGAGGAACTTGGGGAATACGTTTAAATAGACAAAACGCCGCCTGGTTTCCTCTTAAATAGGGCGGGAGACACATTGCCCCCTTGTCTGACTCCGCGTTTAAGGAATAGGTCTTGAAGAATCGCTCATGGAACGTGATTTTTCTTTTGTCCTTACCAAATAGCCAGCATATTGACAACTGCTGCTGGGAAATATAGGCTTTATGAGTTTGTCCCATAACATGTGATGGGAAACACGACCAAAGGTCTTGCTTAGGTCAAGATAATATATTTGATAATGTAGTTACTGTAAACCAGGTAAGCATCTCTTTCACTATTTTCAGATTTCTTCATTCCTTGTATAGGTAACGCAACGAGAGATGAAAGCAATAAAAATGCTTAAAATTGATGTATTGGTGTATCCGTGTCTTCAAACCACGCCTACTACTTACCCGAATGGGACCTCTGTCTTGCTTATTTTATTATTATTGCCCACTTATTGTAACTAGTGTAGAAGAGACAGCAAGTTTTTATGGCGCTGATAACGTATCGTTTTGGTGCACATACGGGGTGTCCTATTCATTCAGTTCGTAATGTGATGCAAAAATACATATACCTTCGTATCGCAAGTGAAATAATTACTTACTAGTTTTTAAATTTGAAATTAATGGTTTCCTTATTTTTAATTCGAATCTTTATTAGTAGATTTACAGAGTTTTTGTAAAGTGTGCACGTGTAGGTATGTTATGCATAAGATAAAAAAAATGGTGGTCAACTTTTAAGCATAAATGACTTGTATGATTTGACGTCTAAGGAAACTGGAGTATCACAGACTAGTATTCAACGGTTAATCTTTTATATATTTGTGTTAGTAATCTGTTATATTTTAGATAATATTCGTATAGATAGTTGCTGATGATGACTGATACATAACTAAATAATTACTGTTGCTGATGATTGCTAACACATAATTATAAAAATTAAATAATCCATAAGCAGCCAAGTTTTTAAGCACAGATTATGGAAAACACACTTCATTTCAACAATTCAAATACTACAAGAAACAACTATTTACGTAGACAAAATAGGTTATTAGGTGCTTAGTTTGGGTAAGCTATGTACCTAATTCATGCGTATTTAGTTTGAAACAAAACCTTACAAATGTTAAATTCGTACCAAAAAGGCGGCAATGGAGGTGTTTTATATGGGAAATTTTTTAACTTTGAATGAAAATCGAATTTAAATACATATTTTTCCGTCTATCGCGACCGAAACCGATGTTTTTTTGCAATTAAGTTTAAAAGTAGTTTACTTTACAGTTTGTGTATTATAATAAATTAATATTTTTAATTAACACAATATTTGTAAACCCTGTCGTTATTTATGAATACCCATTTGAATTAAATCCTGAAGATTATCACATTTAGTTAATAAACTTTATTTTGAAACCTTCAGTATTTCAATAAAAACGTTGTAAAAAAAAATAAGTTTTATGTAACCGACTTCAACACGCTTCGGCTTCGAATTCTCAATTGTGAAAAAATTATTAATTGTTTTTTTTAAAGCCTAAAACGAAACACGCTGTATGAAAGTTTTGCATCTGTGTGAGTACTGTGATGAATTCAACTTAACTTGCGAGACCTATACGATGGCACATGGTCTCACGCCTAAAAGATTTTATTTCCAGAGCATCAGTAGTATTTCCAAATAGAAATTCTGTACGGTATTATGTTGAATAGAACGTGTACAACGTTTACAACGTCAACGTGTACAACGTCATCAATAAAAGAGAATAATTGTCCCCGACGACAAAGCGGAAGGAACTGGCTGCATCTACTCTACACTCTACACACACAAGGCCAAGTACGGGAGTCGGAGTTCAATGACCGTTCCGTACCTCCTCCTTCAGCTAAATCTTTACCGCTGTAGCGATATGATTGGATAAGATTGGAAAATAATATTTACGGGTCGTTTATAAAATACGTCACGTACCAAGGGGGTGAAAACGGGACTGTGTATGATAAATTTGGGAAGGAATGTGTTACTCATGTTCATGAACTAAAAAAAACATTTTCCACGAACAAATACGCAATGATTTTAATAAGTCAATAAATATCTATTTTTAAATAATAATAATAATAACACGTCCACATGTTTGAATAGACCCTACCTGGCAATAGAGACCCATCGATTTCCCTAGAAAACCTTGGGCCTTCCTTACTAGCGATCTCAATCGTTGTATGGAGTATCATGAATTCTCAGATTCAAACGACAATCTTAGTTATTAATCGTCAAAATATCGATAATGTAGCCACGCTAAGCTATCATAAATACATTTTTCTGTCGAGATAAATGTTTTTATTAACTATTTATTTTCGTTAAATACTATATAATGAACATCTAAGAATTCTCCTACTCATTCGGTTCTAAGAGGTGGCCGTGAACGCACGCTTCATACGGTCCGTCGTGTCAATCTTTTTTCAAAGTTAGAAATTCCGCGTAATTATAATACTTCCATGCGACGTTTCAACAATATTACACTCTATGCGTTGCGCGTAGGGACTATAATAGCGTGCCGCCTTTCTCATCTGTGAGTTTCCGTTGAAGCTGCGTAGTGTGAACAAGTATTATTAAGAATTAATTTATTGTTAACATTTTTTCGGGTTTCTAGGTAATAAACAATTTGATATTTTTAAAATATAAAAGTGTGGATCGTCCACACTATTCTTTGCTTAAATTTGCAACCGGTAATAGTCCCGGAAAACTCATAAAGCAATTAGAATTAAAAAGATTGGAGAAAAATAATCAATAATCAACAAGTTTTAAGTTTTTTTCTTACATGAACTCTATACAGGAGGCCCTGAGGAAAATAATTTCCCTCAGGGCCTATGTCATCTTTTGGGATGCTGTGTGGAGGGTTTTTTTTTAAGGAAAGGAAGGAGAGGAGAGTTAAGGGAAGGAAAAGGGTTTAAGGGGTGGGTAGGAATCTGAGGTTCAGTGTGTCCTGGTCATCCTGTTCAGGACCTAGACAAACCTAACCCCATGAACCCGGGCACCCCTGCTAAATCACCAAACGTAGCGAACCACTTGGGGTGACCTATGGCAGAGGTGTTGGTTATCCAATAAAGGTTCCCGGGGCGGCGGTACCCATTCCCGCCTTCCAAATTAAGTAAAAAGAAAAGAAAAACCCTGCAGCTCGTTGCAGCAAAAGATCAGCATTATGGTCCCAATGCAGAAAAACTTGATAGGGACCAAGCATCGTATGAGGCAGATAAAGATGATTTTTTAGAAAGGCTTTTCACCATAGCCAATTATAGGCAAGCAATTGAAAGGGCGACAGTACTTCAAGCATCTAGTGGAAAGTGGATCGAGATGTGCCGCAATATGATTACGGTATCGTGGTTTGGAAAAGTGTGCAAACGGGGGCGAAATATCAGTTGCGCTCTATTAGTCAAAAATATACTGTACCAGCAATCGTTACCAAATATTCCTTCAATTCGACACGGACAAAAACATGAATACGATGTCCTGAATGAGCTTGCAGAACTAAAACGCATTACCATAGAAAAGTGTGGTCTTTTCATAGATGAAGAGTATCCGTATATGGGTGCGACCCTAGATGGAATTTCTTCTGAAGATACCGTGATTGAAATTAAATGTCCTTTTGCAGCACGCAGCATGCTCATACATGATGTAGTAAAATCCAAAAAAATTACCTTTTGGAAACTAAACAAAAATTGAGAAATGCTGGTAAATACATCTCACGATTAGTTTTACTAGGTTCAGGGCCAATTACATTTAACAAAAAAAGATATTTGTATGTTTGTTGTATAGACTGAACTCGGAATAAAAATCGAAAAAAATTTACGGGCTGACGAATTTTGACAGACTAATATGGTTGAACAGCTGAAACGCTTTTACAATTCTTGCATGCTACCCGAATTAATTGATCCTCGACATAGTCGCTGCATGCCTATTAGAAATCCTGAGTTTTTAGAAAAGTGCATAATAGCGAAAAGAAGTAAAGTAAAATTGGTTCTAGCTAAAACCAAAACATGTAAGAAGGAATTGTTTCGAAGAAATCAATAACATTTTATTTCATTGAAGTGTCTTCAAAAGAAATTAAATTTATATTCTTATGTATGTCGTCCACATTTTTAGAGATAGGGAAGAGGAGGGTTGGAAAATTTCTGGTTATTCGGATCTAGTCACTAAACATAACTACGCCGTTCTCAAGCAACTTTCAATTCTGAATTATAGTCTCTCACCAGGGCGATACTGAATGTATCTTCGACTTTGGAACGAAGTACAAATTCATTATATGTACCTATATACATTTTATTTTAATTGTACAATATGATATACTCATGTAAATTAAATTTATTTTGTCCTCGCCGGCTTTTGAACCCGTGACCTCAAATCAAACTAGACAATTTAGTATTAACAGTGCCCCGCCGCACTGCGAAACCAGGCTGGAACAAAGGCCAAGCCTTTTGTCACTTTTTATTTACGTATTACCATATATACATTTTACTATGTGCACCTTTTTCATCTATGTAAGTATCAAAAAAATTCCAAATAAAAAGTTATATTAAATGTTTTGAGAACCTCCTCCATGAATCAAGCTATCGCTATATTACATCACATTGTAAAATATATTTTAACATAATTTTCGTAATCATAATATCTTCAATTAATAATAATTTGTTTTGTTCTGCGAGTGTCTTGGTTTCGAATGGAACGCACCGGCCAGCTGCACGAGCTACGAGTTCGATATTCGAATTCGAGCTGGAAACATTTTAATACCGAGGGCCGTTAAGATGAAAAAATAAGGCAAATTATGCTTATCTAATCTATTCTAGTTTATTGTAATGTTACTATTTTTCTAGGAAAGCTAAAACAAAAGCTAAACAAAAAGTATATCTCTATGTAAACAAATCAAGCTCATCGAGCTCAAAAAAATCTCTATAATACATTCAGCTCGCGGAGCGTTGGTCACCTAAATAAATTAATGTTACCTATTATGATATACAGTCGACTTCCCTTAACACTTTTGGGACCCAAACATTTTGTCTCAAAAAAGCGAAGTTTAAGAGGGTATAACCAGAGAAAACCAGAAATATGTCGCTTAAATCAGATTTTAGACGTATTGACTCTTTTCCACAAAAAATTATAAAATTTATTTCGAAAGATTGTTCTTTTATCTAGTAAACGCATGTTTTAAACTGAGAAAAATGTTTATTTTTAGTATAATAAGGTTATACCGTAAGTCGTTAGCAGATTTGTTATATTTTCAAAAAAGATTTTCTATTACACAACACCCATTTCAAATCATATAATCATGCACTCTTTAATTTATTTAAAAACACAATTATCAATCCGCAACAGCACGCTTTTTTTCAAGGCAGATCTGTTGAGTCGAACTTGGGGCAGTTCACCGATTTTGTTCTTAATTCTATGGACAAGAAGAAACAAGTTGACTCTATCTATACTGATTTTTCTAAGACTTTCGACAAAGTGAATCATGATAGACTCTTAAACAAACTCGAAAAAATTGATATAAGTGGAAAATCTTCTCAGATGGTTCTCTTCTTACATTAAAAATGGAAGTCAAGCTGTTGCCCTCAAAGGTTACATGTCACATGAAATAACCATTCCTTCTGGTGTACCTCAAGGTTCCCATTTAGGGCCCCTGCTCTTTACTTTGTATCTAAATGACATCAAACATGTCATCTGTAACTCTGATTTTATTCTTTACGCTGACGATATGAAAATATACAAATGCATAAGCTCAGAAGATGATTGCAATAAATTACAAGAAGATATTAATGAATATTGCATAGAAAATCAACTATTTCTTAATATATACAACAGCTTTCGACGGAATGTGGATTTTCGGCCGCTGGCTGGTTAAACGCCCTTAAGGGAGTAAACACAAAATATTATTGATCTTTTTTGTATGTGTACACTGTACATATTACATTTATTCGAGTTTTCTTGAATGTGTTTTTATATTGTGATAAATGTGGGTATTATTTATTACGACGTGCTTTGGTTATCTAATTTTTTACAGGATTGCCATATTTCTGTCCATTTAAACGGTTATATGTATATAGGTTTACTAAACATTGACAATTTAGTGAATTGCCCTCAAGCGCAAGCGTCAGGTATTGGCGATGCAAGTCAGTGGCGAGAGTTGCAGTTGTGGCTGCGGCACTCGGAAGCCGGCTGCAGCCATCACGTGGTGATAGCCTAGCCTGACCACCTGACCAGTGGCTGAGCCGAGCTTACCATTGCTTATTGCTCATAGCTCACAGTGCTTACCTGGCCGCCTGGTGAAGCCAGTTATGTACATGTACGCCACCACGCTTGCGGAGCTTCGTGCTTGACCGAGGTTTCTCCATTTTATCCAATTACCGGATTGAGCCGTCTCGGGCTTGGATTTCCCGGAAGCCTTCATCGGAATATTATATTTATATAATAAACACGGTCGCTTGCAACGCAGATTTTGTGCGTCACCATTGAAGCAACTACTATCGACATTAAAACAGACTAGAGGCCTAAAGCTAAACCAATGCCTCCGCGTAACTCTTTATTCATTAGGTTTTTCAGAGCATAGCAATTTCTTTCGAAATTTCATTACAAGTGAAAGAAATATCTATATTATGTATGTATATTGTTGTAAGTCTGTAATACAAGCGCAAAGGTGGATGATGTATTGGCACGGAATGTAGATGTATATGCATATCTTCTTATATATAAAAATGAATCGCTAAATGTGTTGCTAAGCGCAAATCTCGAGAGCAGCTGAACCGATTTCGCTAATTCCTTTTTTAGAATATTCCTTGAAGTACGAGGATGGTTCTTACGGAGAGAAAAATTAAGAAAATTGCGCAGAAAATTGGATAATTTCAGAAAACAGAACGACTATCGCACGTTGACAGTTCGCGTGTTTGAGAATGACATTTTGCAAAATGTTAAATCAGGATTCTATTTTTGAAAATCTTTAAGTTGATAAATTTATTTAAAGTAGGTACTCCCCTAATAGTTTGAATCGAATCAAGAATTTTAGTACCTATGTAAGGTACCAAATTTAATATACATGAAAAATGGAAATTTTAATAAAAATTGTAAAAGGTGGCACGCGGGCTGTTTAAAAACTGAATGTACTGGGATTGAATATATGGAAAGCGGG
Organism: Limnephilus rhombicus; assembly: GCA_929108145.2. Taxonomy (NCBI): domain Eukaryota; kingdom Metazoa; phylum Arthropoda; class Insecta; order Trichoptera; family Limnephilidae; genus Limnephilus; species Limnephilus rhombicus. The sequence continues at coordinate 30,186,245 of OV815272.1, forward strand.
AGGGACGGAGAGATGGGGGTGGAGGGGGGGGGGGAGGGGGGGGGGGGAGGGGGGAAAGCGGGAGGGAAGGAGGTGGAGGAGGCGGAGTGGGAACCCCTCTTACACCATGCGAGCGAAGCCGCGGGAAAAGGCTAGTTTAATATAAATTTCAAAATAAAACGTTGAATAAAAACAGTTGCAACATGATAAGTATCGCATCACAGTTATATTCGATATGATAGAAGGAATGTACACAATAATAATATAATAAATAATATGAGGGATAGTCTGTCTGGATTTGTGTTGTGAGCCTAATCTATGGAAATATTCTGAGGTTATTCGCTATCAGTGAATTGGCACTTATATGTTGTTACTGTTCAAACAAAAAGTTATGTTAGGGGTTAAGTTGTATTCTTATTACTTATTATTATATATGTACATATATTTTATTAAAATTCTATGAAGCATTAATACAAGGTTTATTTATTTATTTTATATTCGTAGTTTGAGATTGGTCTGTAGTCCATAGTTTTAGATCAATACAAACATCCGCGAGTTGCGAGTGCCTAAGACTGCCTTTACATACGTAAGTTTTTTTTCCGTAATTATCAATGTAAACGATACAGTAATTCACTTACCGTAATTTAAAGCCACTTACGGAAGTCTTTCTTACGTGAGTTTTTTGACAGGTCTAATCGTCTCAATTCGAGCGAACTTACGGCTTTCTCAAAGCTTATGAAATCAGTTTCATAAGTTGAGACGCTTATCATAAGAAATAGTACCAAAATTCACCGAGATTTCAAAAATTAAGACAAATTTTCGTAGGATTCCTTTTCATCTAAGAAATTAGTATTTTTTTTATTTGTTTAAACTAAAATCTCATAACGATGTGGATTATCTCCCGAACATTATCTTTATTATCTCCCGAAAACAATATAAAAAATAACACTAGATAAAACTAAAATAAGCACTACCCATGGAAACGAACGCAAAACAGAAAGAAAATATTATAATTCCAAAAACCGAAGATATTTAATTTATTTTTCAGGTGAAAAAAACTTTCAGAAAATGAGCATCCTTCTTTTTAATTATCGGTCCATTCGTTTCTAATCTCAATGTTTCTGATTATAACATGACTATTTTAATTGGAATTCGGTTCTGTCATCTGGCTCTCTCTCTCTGGTTTCAATCCTGGGATTGGTTTGCAGCAATTTCCTCTATTCGTCTCTTGCACTCTTCCCTGTCTTGGGCGGCTCTTTTGAAATCTGCATATGATGAGCAGCGCACGTCCACCAGCAGGTCCTCCAGGTACTCTCGGCGTGGGCGTCCCCTAGAGTTTGTACCCTCCATTATGGCATGCAAGATGCCTTCTTGTCGTATTACATGGCCGATCCATCTTGCACGCCTTTCGGACAAGGTCCTGAGCAGGTGCCTTCCTCCTTCGATGCTTTGGAGAACCTCCTCATTTGTAATATGGCCTGGCTCTCATTCGAATAAAATTAAAGAACTCCATTCGTTTCCGCCGTTAACTGAACGCGCGTGGAGAATTGTTTCTCGTATACCAACACTTTATTTGGGCCCTTTCGTTTTTATTGACAAAATCGCGTAAATTTGACTCTTGGCACTTACATAAGTTGAACTTCGGAACATTAATTACCATAAGTTGGATATGTAAATGCTCCTATGAGAAATTTGTCAAAAACTTACGTAAGTCGTAAATTTTACTTACGAGTGTAAGTAAAATTCTTTTAATTATTATGTGAAAGTTTAAAGTGAGAGATGATTAACAAATTTAATCATGTATAAGCAATTAGGTATAGGGACCACCAACACCACAGTCTCCATTAAGATGACTGTAAATTGCTGAATCACATAATGTTTACACCGTTTAGTTTACTAACCAAGGGCGGATCCAGCTTTGGCGCCAAAAGGGGTAGCGCCAGGGGGGTCACATAGCGACAGGGGGGGGTCACATAGTCGTGATCAAGTCACAAGAAGTTATAATTTAATTTTGATAAAAATAGATACAAGTAAAAAGTAGGTAGGTAATTTTGATAATAATAGATACAAAAAATATATAAAAATATTACGTTTAACAATTTTAATTAGTGGTCCACCTAGGTCCTGGACCCAGCCCAGGGGGCCGGTCATGACCCCCCCCCCCATGACCCCACCCCCCTGGATCCGCCCTTGTTACTAACATTGTTCGAATAGTATGTCTAGTGTATCGAATGGCGCCTACCTACTAAAGAAATCATTTTTATCGGTTATTTCAAATAAATTTTTTATCATCTTTTAGAACTGACGACCACCGTGACAAGGCCACAATTTTTTTTATTTTTTTTTATTTCATAATATTTTATTTCTTACAGATTTTTGGGTTTTTTGGCTACCACACTAGGTTAATGCCCGTGTTGTGGTAGTCATACAATGGAGAGATACTTCGAATAGCAGATACCGGTAAATATTTCCCTATCGAGTCCACGCTCAAAACACACTTTAAAAAATTAAAACAAATTTTACTAGGTAGATTACAGTTAGTAATAAGTAATTCAGTAACCGGAATTGAAAATTTTTGCATTTAAATGGTTATTTTGTTTTCTTTAAAAATGCGAAATGTCATTTCTCAAGGAACGCCATGTTGTTAGGTACGACGGCAAACGTCTCGCGTAATTATGAAACCAAACAAAATAATGATTCATAATATAATTACCTAAACCCTACGCATTATTTATCATTTCCGAAGATTGCAATTCGTACTTATTATTGTCTAACTTACAGAAAGTGATTTTTTCTTTTAAGAATGCGTATTTCATCGTCGTAATTAACATGGCAGTCCTTGAAAAATGACATTTCGCGTTTTTTAAATTAAAACGCAATATTTTTCAATTCCGGTTACTGAATTATTTATTACTAACCATTATCTACATACCTAGGTAGTACAATTTGTTTTAATTTTTTAAAGTGTGTTTTGAGCGTGGACTCGATAGGGAAATATTTACCCAGATACCTACCTACCTACGTTTTTCCTGATAATTTTTTCCCCATAAGGCCCTCCGTTCATGGAGATACTTACAATCTACGTAATTGTGACGAAACCACAAGTACCCTGCTGATATACCACTTTTTAATGCTAGTCTCCGTACACGACGCTATCCGAAATGTACTGAACTTGATCATTTTTCACGTGCAGCCGTGGAGTGAACACGCTGTCATGCGATGTCATATGACTTTTTTTCCAACATCAATCCATGCCTTCTCCACTAAATCGTTTCTTACGTATTCTGGTAAAGTATAGTTATGTAAACATGCATTTTTTCCACTTCCAGAACAAATCTAAGGCTGGGGTTAGACTCGTAATTAAAATTTACAGATTACATAAGATTTTGACAGGTCACTCACAGGAACGTTCACATATGCATCCGACTTAAGGTAATTAATGATCAGGGAAGTTGTTCGGAAGTTCGACCTGTGTAAATGCTCATGCGACCGTTTACATCCGTAAATTTATTTGCGGTAAGATGGCTTCCTGTCAACAACGACCTGCTACTGTCAAATTTACGCGATTTCGTCGATAAAGACGAAAAGGCCCAAATAAAGTATTGAAATAGATTTTGGCTTTAATTAAACAATTCTCCACGCACTTTTGTGCCTTCAAAGGCGACAATTAATTTCGTTTCATTCGAATGACAGCTACCTGACATCTGCCGACAGCAACCGACTTCGAATTCAAAATTTCAAACACGTAAATGTTAAAAACAGAAACATTAAGATTGGAAGGGATTGGACCGAGGATTGAATAGAAGGATGCTTATTTTCCAGAAAACTTAAATAAGTGGAAATAAATACTAGTTTTGTAGGAAAAAAATCCTACGAAAACAATTTTTGACATTCGCAACGGCGGCAACGGTGCATTTCGGAATTGCGGCAAGTCTCTTATCTTATCAAACTGATTTTATAAGCTGTAAGAAGGCTAGAAGTTTGCGCGGGCGCGATTAGACCTGTCAAAAGACTTCCGAAAGAATAGGTTCTGTAACTTGCTATAAATTACGTTAAGTGACTTTTGGTGTCGTTTAAATTGGTAATTTGGCAATAAATCGCTTACAAGAGCGATTTACAGGAAAAAAATTACGAGTCTAATCCCAGCCTAACATTACTTTCATGTTCCGACGCCATTTCTGTCAAACGTCAAACGAATAAGTAAGTATCAGACACAAATGATGCGAGCGTCGCGTGCGATCAGCACTGTCGGTATCGTGTATCGTGATACTGATTGGAAACAATGGAAACCGACACCAACCAACGGGCACCAGCAAAATAGTACGGGGGGTACTTACGATCGGCGCGTATGATACGCGCACGAGGATCGGGTATCTCGTAAGTATCTCCGTGAACGGAGGCACTACTTTCCCTCCCCACTCCATTCAGTCTCATACCTTTGTTTCTCTTATCTGTGGTCTCATACATTACCGATAAAAATGGGGAAGTTCATAGTTCCACTGGCTCTGGGTAGTCGAGACGCTTGTACAGTATCATAAAAAAATAAAAGCAAAAAGACCTTTCGACGCAAACATGACAAAGCGCCAGGTCCTGACGTGGTCCTACCGCAATGGCCGCATTCCATTCCCTAGAACTATTATTGCCAGACTATTTCGTCGACAGCGCGTCAAGAGTTTGAGTCAGAGAACCACGAACCACGTCAGGACTTACGGGTCCACTGTTTTTTCTCCACCAACTAATAACTTTCATTCACTTCGCATTGATGATAAAAATAAATAATCGAGCATCGATATAATATTGGTCGATGTGCTCGAACTTTTAAATTGCATCGCGAAACTACATAGTAGGTACATAGACCGGTTGGAAGATCGAAAGTTGCTAAGTGACGTTACAAAAACGTATACTTAATTATTACGACACAGGCAAAGCATTGAAATATAAGACAGGTATATTTTACAATAATACCGTGCATGTCAAATTTTTTTTTTTTATTATTTACCACCATACAATGTATTTTTATTATATCGTAATAAAATTACACCATTTTACAAATTGATATCTACTCATAAAAAAAGTACACGACACCAAATTCTCGTAAATTTTTCAGAATTCTATGGGCAGGTAAAACAGTATTTTTTAGTAATGTAACTAATTTAGTTTATCTTGCCAGAGCTCCCCCAGAGAGCAACTTGACGAATGTAAATATCTCTCTTTGCGAGCATAGGGCCGGTAAATCGGTTACTTTTTAAGCTCGCTTTGAGAGAGATTTACGTCCGTCAAGTTGCTCTATGGTAGGGCCCTGCTAAAGTGGGTGATCGACGTACGAGCCTATACCGCGGTTTTAAAAACCGTCGGTTTTACTCGCGGCTCGTTGGTGCTGATCGACTAGCGAGTAAAACAGTCGTATCGTAGTCGAATTGAGGTTAACATGTCTTGTTCGGAGTCTGAAGCTTTGTGTTATACCACGAATTAAAAATTATTATTAATAAATTTGAATTTTTATTAATAAATTTTTTTAATAATTTTTATTTTATTATTATTTCCCTTGTTTTTATATTAGCTTGATTTAATTTTCCATAAACAGGGATACTCTCGGAAGCCATTTATGAATTCTACGATGAAATCGTCACTGTGAATTCGCAGATTCATTATTACGTGACGTCCGTCCTTGTCAATACCAAGATAACACAAAGCTTCAGACTCCGAACAAGACATGTTAAAGCGCTCTCCTCACGACACTGCATGTAGTGACTGCGGCAATGACTGCAGAGAGCGTGGAGTTGAGCAAACTAGCGCTGACTCCTTCTAGCGGCCCTTTAACAAACGAGACAGCGCTAGTTCGCTCAAACCCACACTCTCTGCCGCAGTCACTACATGCAGTGTCGTGTGTAGGCCGCTTAACCTAAATTCGACTACGATACGACTCTTTTACTCGCTAGTCGATCAGCACCAACGAGCCGCGAGTAAAACTGACAGTTTTTAAAACCGCGGTATAGGCTCGTACGTCGATCACCCACTTAAGATGAAGCTATACGTGAAATCACTATTTAGATTAATCTTTATGACGAATCTGTTTACAGTATGAACTTCAAAAAATATGCTACGGATAAATTGAAGCTTTAACTACTTTATCTATGTATTGGAATTACAATAAAACTATTATTTACGTAACAAAAAATATAAGCGTAAACCACTAAAAAAAATGTTTTCTCATGACTTAACTATGAAGTAATGTAAGTAACAATTTTTTTTTAAATACCCCCTTACGGCTAAGACTATTTTTGACTTTATCTATGTTCTAACTTTTTTTCGTTCCTATAAAATTCTGCACAAAATAAATAAAAACCACTTTGGCTCTTACGTCAAATTTTTCGAACCATGCTAATTCATAGGATCTGCGGTCAACGCCTGTATTTCACATTTCACCATAACGCCGCGAAACGTGGCCCGAAACGGACGTGGAATCTGCGGCCGTGGCTTCCACGTTTTTTGCTTGTAATATAATCGTAGTCACGCGCGGATTAGTTGTTACGGCTAGCATTTTTGGTTCTCAAACATTGAAGGTATGGATAAGGTGTATGAATCCATAAATGAAGAATAATTTTTAAATATGTGTAGCTGTGAGCTGTTCTTTGATAATGTCTAATACTGAGATTTGTTTGTTGTTTTATTATTTTTTTTATTTTGTATGTAAAATGAATTTTACAAATATTTTTTTTTCTAATTTCTGTTTAATTTTTGTTTAATTTTATTTTTAATTTTATGCTTATTTTTTTGTTATGTAGGTACATATGTTCGAAATTTATTTTCATTTATTGTTTTCATTAGGTACTTACCCACCTAATACGTAATAATCATATTTTATTTCTTTTAAATTTATATTTACTCTATAAAATACTATTGTTTATGTAATATGGCAGTCTGGGATTGCACTGCACTATCCTCCAAGTCCTGCTGGAATAAAAACTTAAATAAAAATGTTAGGTATGTAAATTCGAAAAAACTTTTTTTGTCTTAGGCGGCCCCTAGACGATCAATTATATTGCTCAATATTACGAATTCTGCAATATTATTGACCATTTAGGGTTAATATTGAAGATTGCTTAATAATTGAACAAAAGTACGAGCGGGTTTAATTTTTATTGCATAATATTTTTTTAAATTTTTCATTTTATCGACTAGAAAACATTGAGTAGTTCGTTTATTGTGCAATATAATTGATCGTTTTATTGTGCAATATAATTGATCATTTGGATTCTAAGCGCCTTTCAATCTTATTGTACAATATATTTTATTGAATTATTGTACATGCAATCTTATTGTATAATGTATTTTATATATTTTATTGTACAATAAGATTGAAAGGCGCTTAGAATCCAAACGATCAATTGCATTGCACAATAAAACGATCAATTATATTGCACAATAAACGTACTGCTCAATGTTTTCGAGTTGATAAAATGAAAAATTTAAAAAAATATTTGCAATACTGACCCTACACGATGCAATGGAAAAATATGGTGCAATAAAAATTAAACTTGCTCAAACTTTTGTTCAATCATTGAGCAATCTTCAATATTAACCCTAAACGGTCAAAAATATTGCACAATTCGAAATATTGAGCAATATAATTGATCGTCTAGGGGCGGCCTTAAAGACGTACGCGATACACAAGAATTGCTGTCTTTTTTATTTCGCAACGTAGCGCACTGACCATCTCAGTTAGCTCAGTTGCCGAACAGAGCTTGCGCGGGGCGGCTCTGTCACCACGGTAAGTACAATAATTGCGGAGAAATACAACACCATGCGTCCGAAATACGTATTATTTATCTTTTGTGTAACTTTCAGACTTGTTCGTATAAATGTGATTTAGCGAAATAATAATATTTTTGAAGTAAAACTTCTTTACGCACGCTTGACTTGGGGAGTAAGCTGGTGAATGCGTGACGAGAGTGTTATGAAAAGTGTGATCGGGTGAGGTGAACGGTCGGGCGAGGCGAACGGAAGTTGAGAGGGAGACATAAGTTAGTGAAGTTTTACTTCAATCGTGTGGTATAAAGCACACTCTTTTTTTATTATGTACATAGCTGTGAGTTGTTCCTTTATCATTTCTAATACTGTGATTGTTGTTGATTTGATTGTTTCCAAAAAAATATTTGTAAAATGAATTTTACATAAATTTTAGGTATGGAAAAGTACATATACCTAGTTTTGTAAAAGTTCGTATTAGATACGTTTTTAGATTTTCACGGCCAAAAGTATTTTCGTTATTTGTTTTTGGGGTGTTACGCCGTGTTGCGCCACTTCTTTCTTTAGCCAACGTTTCGGACATCGTTGCAATGTCCATCATCAGGGCAGATCCGGCATATCATTTGCCGGATCTGCCCTGATGATGGACACTGCAGTGCTGTCCGAAACGTTGGCTAAAGAAGAAGGCAACGCAACACGGCATAACACCCCAAAAACAAATAACAAAAGTACGTACCTATTAGTTGCATTTTGTTAATGTATATTATATTTCACAATCAAGTTACTTATTTATAATATATGTATTTAATGTATGTACTAATAATGCACTTTCATGATATTTTTGTTCGGATTGTAAATAAATAAAATCAATTAAGATTTTATAAATATTAAACTTTATTAGCATTTCCCATGGTTTGAGGATTGTCAATAATATTGACAACGCTCCCGTCCGGCCGCTGCTGGCCAAATAGAATTCACAGTATTCATCCCATCCATCGGGTAAAAAGGTATTAACAAGTGTATGGAAGCATCGGCGAACGGAGATCTCGCTGGGTGCTTCTTACATATTGCAAGCACCACGTCATGGCTTCAATATTTAATTCAAATTACTTGCCTCGTGCAAATCAGACCAAAATATGAATGGCGCGAGGCGCTCGTTTTAAATTTTATAAAGCATAAGAATCGAAATATTTCTAGCGTTTATATTCCTCTTAAGAGAAGCCCAGTGATACCATTACTAAAAAATACTGATATATCGGCCCATAAAGAGCAACTGATGTACCTACCTACCTACCTGCGCTAATATACATTCGAAGATCTGTGCCATAAATTGTAAAAAATCAGTACTACCTACCCTAATACAAGTACATTGGTCAATTTCTAACCTAACCTAACACAAAATACATTGATCAATTTCCATGTCAATTGCTGATTTATATTATCAAAATACCCATCTACCACCTCATGATTAACACTAATTTCCCGGCTAGTAGGTAGGTACCTACCCCGGAAAGCCAAATATTTTTCGATTTTATTACGAGTTTGAGTTTCGATCTCGATTGAATCTCAGAACTCGTAATACTTTCAGGAATTCAAAAGTACCTGTACAAAAAAACTTATAAAAAAGTACCTATAGCCTAGGAAAAATAATTTTAGAGATCCGAGAATCGTGAGTAGGTAGGAGGTAGGTAGGTATGTTCATTAGCATTAGAGCAGCATTCTTGGTAGGTGCTGTACACTCACACCTAGTACCCGGTGTGAGTGTACAGCAGAACGTAACGAACGTTCCTCTCAGCCTCAGCTATGTACGTAGTAATAATGGCGTGAGTGGTAACTGGCGACTTGGCCATCGACCTACAGTCATGGAATTTCCCGTCTACCTCTCCGTTATCCTCTGCGACGCACTATGAATTGACTTAATGTATCGCGTTGGCAGAAATTGAGAACGTCAAGTATTCTTTACAATGAAACAAATATGCTAGTTTTGAAGTTCATTAAATGTTTCATAATTCTCCCGAAGCGTATGGCCCTTATCGCTATACTGGCGGAAAGAAAGCAGTTTGAATCTGATTTTTGTGCGGGTGACCGTAACAGTTTCTGCAGTCGCATAAATATCAGTACGTTTCAGGTTTGAAAAAAGCAAAATCTATCAAGTGTTTAGATCCAATTCAACATGGATACGGTGTCTGGTGGTATGTAATTTTATTATAGTAGTTGTTGAGAACTCACATGATATGTCAAAAATTTAAATTAAAACAAACACCTATTTGAATGAAATATTTGTTTTGTAAATATATTAAACATCGAAGCAAATAGTTAAAAGTTCCACGAGATTCCGTCATATTTTAATTTGTTTTGTATACTTTATTATCTTAGCTACTAGACTTAATTGTAAGTTGCTTTCATGTACAACTTTTTTAATCATGGTAGGTACCTGGAAGCGAGGACTATCATTTTTCATAAAAAAACGTTTCTAGTCTTATTTTTTTTATTGGCAATGCTGATTAAAAATACATATAAAGTTACATCAGGTTTTAACAAATAAAATTAAAAAATTGCCTTTCCTCACCATAAAGAGACAATGCTCTTGTGTTTGGTGAGGGAGTTCTTGCTCAATAAGTAAATTAAAATATCGTGTAAGTTAGGGAACGTACCCATACTACTTGACACGTTTAGGGGGGGGGGGTCTTCAAAATGTCACGCTCCATACAAATGAGCGGCGGGTTGCTTAGGTTTTTGGTCACCGGGGGGGGTGGGGGGTTAAAAATTGCAAAAAATTGGTCACGTAGTATGGGTACGTTCCCTTAGTAGTAACGGCTATTGTAAATAATAAGTAGGTTAAAAAAATCATGTATAAATTTAAAAATAAAAATCACGAAGAGTTTAAAAAATCATAATATAAATTTAAAAAAAAAAAAACATTATAAATGAAAGAATCATGTAAGTTAGTAACAAAAAAAATATTGTAATAAGTAAAGGATATGAAAGAAAGAATTTTTTTTTACATGAGCTCCACACAGGAGGCGCTGGGGAAAATAATTTTCCTCAGGGCCTATGTCATCTTTGGGAATGCTATGTGGAGGGTTTTTTTAGGAAAAGGAAGGAGAGGAGAGTTCTGGGAAGGAAAAGGGTTTAAGCGGTGGGTAGAAATCTGGGGTTCAGTGTGTCTTGGTCATCCGCCTCCAAGACCTAGACAAACCTCACCCCATGAACCCGGGCACCCCTGCTAAATCACCAAACGTGGCGAACCACTTACCAGAATGCAAGATTTATACAATAGTAAACTTAGAGATATAGAAACTAAGAAATTAAAGAAAAAGAAAAGAAAAAGAAGGAATGAACGATTTATAAAATAGCAGACTTTAAGATATAACATATTTGGGACTTTTATAACAGTTTAAGGTAATTTTTTAATTTGGGCTTAAATTCCTGCATATTTTCGATGGTTTTTAATTTTAATGGGAGGTTATTATAATAGATTATGCCTAGATAAAGATAGGAATTTTGAATGTGCTTAGTATTAAATTTAGGGATTTTAAGAGTTTTCAGGTATCTTGCTGATGTATTGAATTGTAAGTTACAAGTATTTAACTGTATTTCTTTGTAAATTTGAAGTATTGAATATTTTTTATACATTTTGTCTAATGTAGGCGCATTGAATATTGAAAAAAGAATTTCAGTAGGAAATTTAGACGGTTTTCTCAAGATTACCTTAATTATCAACCTTTGAACTATTTTGAGTGGATTTAAAATATTGTCATGTTCCTCCCCAGCCAATAATACCATATTGTAATATAGATTGAACAGTTGCATAGTACACTCTTTTTAGGTTTTCTAAGCTAAGAATATTTCTAAGTCTAATGAATATATAAATACATTTCCTAATCCTTTTGACGAGTTCACAAATATGTGTTTTCCATTTAAAATGTTGATCTATATATACACCAAGGTATTTTATTTTGGGAGTTGGACTAAGTATAGCACAATCTTGATTTCAGTTAGTTTTATTACATTTACTTTGGTGTATTATGATGTTTAAATTTGGTTCTAATTTGAATTTATTGATAGAGAATGGGATAAATTTTGTTTTTTCAGTGTTTAGAGAGAGGAGATTTTTATCGAACCAATTTTTCAATATGTTAATATCAATATTCGCTAGGTTATTAACAGTATTCCAATCGGTACCTTCAATTATTATGACAGTATCGTCAGCATAAGATATTATTTTTCCGTTTCGTTTTTGTATGAATATGTCATTGACATAGATGATGAACAGTAACGGTCCCAGGGCTGTACCTTGAGGTATGCCGAAATGACTCATTCTTGGTGAACTAAGCACACCATTAATTTTTACAACTTGGGGACGTTTGAAAAGGTAGCTTTTTATCCATTCTAGAGCTGAACCATTTAATCCAATGTTTCTTAATTTACTTATGAGTTTGTCAAATGCTTTTTTGAGATCTATAAATATTCCCAGGCATTTAAATGATTTATCTAATGAACTATGTACAAGACTACTTAATTTTGCAATTGCATCTTGTGTGCTTCTACCTTCCATAAAACCAAACTGGTGTTCATTAATTATACCATTGCATTTTATAAATTGGCTCATTCTTTTTTTAACTAGTTTTTCAAAATTTTTTGCTATATTTGAGATTACTGATATGGGATGGTAATTGTTTACTTCTTCTGGATTACCTGATTTAAATATTGGAGTAATAGTAGTTTGTTTGTAAATTGATGGAAATACTCCGCTTTGAAAACTTGTATTTATTATATGCATTAATGGCTTAGAAATTTGATTTTTTATGTTTTTTAAAATATCAACCGTAACTGCATCAAAGCCCGGAGCAGATCCTCCTTTCATATCGGTTATAATAGAAACTATTTCCTCCTCTGTGGAGACTTCGAATGTTGTCATTATATTTTTAGCATTAATATTACAGTCTGGAGATGTTATAATATTTGGGTCAATATGAATGAGATTGGCGAGATTTTTCCCTACATTTGCAAAGAAAGTGTTAAATATATATGCAGCTTTTGAGGGGTTTTCTTTACAGCATGTTTTTGAGTTATCATGAATAATAGCATTGATTTCGTTATTATTGTTTTTTTTTTGCCAATTATTTCATTTACAACCATCCATACTCTTTTACTATCATTTTCAACTTGATCCAACTTCCGTTTATAGTAACTTTCTTTAGTATTTTTTATGACATACGAAAGATTATTTTTATATGCTTTAAAGTGATTGAGTAAGTTTTTATTATTAGGTTGTTGAGTTGTTAATTTATAAAGAGCTTGCTTACGTCGTACAGATACTATTAATCCATGAGTAATCCATGGTTTTATAGGTTTAAAGTTAGACAGTTTATGTTTGGGAATTATATTTTTTGACGAGTCATTTATGTATTTAGATATTTTTTCTTCAAATATTTTACAGCAGATATTAACATCATTACATATATATCAGTATCATTACATATATATAGTACATATCCATCATCATTACATTATAATCAGTATGTTTTGTTTTAGATACAATTTCTGAAGTGGTTCGTACGAGATTCGAGTTATTCTTAATTATGAATAGCTCTGGGCGTTAAGAAATTTTATGAAAAAATAAAATTCATGAAGAAACATTTCTTAGATACACATTGCCCCATTCTGAATCAAAAAGAGCTTTGATTATGAATAGCTCTGGCGTTAAGAAATTTTATGAAAAAGTAAAATTCCTAAAGAAACATCTCTTAGATGCACATTGTCACCTTCTGAATAAAAAAGAGCTTTGTCAATGAAATAGCTGTATTCTGAAGATAGTCGAAGTGTCGCAGAAACCATGACACCTTTATATTAAATGATAAAGAATGGCTTGAAAGACCTTACAAGGAAAGAATTACAAATCTCTACCAGAAATAGTAAAAACAAAAAGAGGCCGACCCACGTTGTCGTTTGATATGTCGTCGGTGCGTACAAAAGGTCAAAAAACTATGATATTGCGATCTAAAGGCCGGTCCATACGCTACGTTTTGCACAGCTTTTGTCTGCGCAGTTCAACACGTTGCAGTTAAAACGTTGCGTGTAGATCGGAAAACTGCGCATTTTTGAGCCCGGTGGGAAGACGGTACAGTTGCAGCGATAACTGAGCAAATGAGCTTTGAAATCCATGACCTGTGCGGACAAATCGGGGAATGTGGACGCTTGCTCCGTTTTCCGATTCGTTTTAATCCTCAGTTTTTCCTAATCACTCGACGATGGCTGACCTTCGGCAATGTTCTCGGAAGTTTCTAACCGATTTTATTGCACTTTACGACTATTACACTTTACGTGTCTATGTCCATTCTCAAGTAGTTCAGCCAATCATTAGGTTCATCACGTAGTTCACGCAATAATCTAATATGGGAAAGTCCCGCCTTTTTAAAAGCCACTTACGCGACCACTTCGAACGCCCGGTTCTTCTGAGATGTTCTAATCTTTTTTTTTAACGAGAGGGCATGCAAAAATTGACCACAGGAGAACCTCCTCCGTGACGACATCACACAAGACTGAGCGAAAAATACAAATATGACTTCACCGTCTGGACGCTCAAAATTGCAACGTTTTAAGACTGCGCAGACTTAAAAGGTTGTGCAAAACGTAGCGTGTGGACCGGCCATAAAACATCTAGTACTGAGTTAGCCTTTCCTACCCACTTGAGTTTTCGGTCGGTAAACGGTTTATGTAAAGCAACAGCATCGACTGTAGTCAAAGAAGTCACGTTAAGTACTCCGACCAGAGCAAAGAAGCAGAGAAAAGCTTTTTCCGATAAAACCCAAAACAAAAAGGTATTGAGTGATAATGAAGCATTAGACTTAAGACGTTACCAATATAGTTTAATGAGGGAAAAGGATAAAGGGGTATTTCCTTCCTATACAATTGTACAAGAAGCTAAGAAAAAGTGTTACCCTTTAAATGAATTCATAACGGTCACGAAATCTTCAGCGGAAGTGAAGTTATAACAATAAATTGCTAGATCACACTGCTGAGCGCTTAATACAAGTTCAGCAGCCCGTCATCGATTCTTTGAGTGAGATTTCGTCGGATCCATTATCCAGTTATATCCAGCTTATGAAAAAGAAACAAAAAAGTAGTTGAAACAATTCTAAAAGAAGTACTGCAAATGCCAAAGATGCCAGACCCTATACGACTACCAGGAATGATTCGGTAGTTGAACCAATTAGTGATGACGATAGTATATTGTTAAAAGATGATGAAGACGATATATTATGCGTATAACTGTAAATAAATAGGAAAATAGGTTGTGAAATGAAGAGAGCATTATAACTGAATTAATTTATCTTATATTTTTCAATTTTATATTTTTGTACCAAATATGTGTGACTTTTCGAATATTTTTTTTTGCTTATTTTTATTAACATTAACATTTTTATTAACATATGAAACTAAATATCGAAAAAGGTTTGATGTAATTACAACCACTGATTTGATGCCAACTTTCGGAGTCATCCACCGCATTGTGCGACGGTGGAAGATGTGCATATTATAATACTTAAATACCTACTACCTAGCTACCTACCTAAGTATCCGAGCAATACTTTTTTAACTGGCTAGGAATTTATTACGTATTAACGACAAAACAACATCGTAAACAGGAACCTATTTAATATTAGCGTGGAATATTGGAAAATGGTCATTTTGAGGCACTGTGAAGAAATTGATTCACGAGGTCCTAAAATCTTCCCGTTTTTATATGATCGCGTACCAAGGTAGAAAGGGCACTATGAGTAATAAATAATATACCTACAATTATTGCATTATTAGGACTATAATATTAAGATATTCGACAATTCTCTTGAACCATTACAGTAAAAATTATAATATTATATGGCTAAGGTTCCAGTTCCAACGAAGACAAGACTCCCACCAAATCATCAACGGGTACTGACGGGTACCTAATACGCCACTGGCCATTGAAGGAAAATCTTTTCATGTTCAAAATTAATTGCATTGTTTTGGTTCCCGCCAGAAATGTTAAATGGGTCTATACTTCTTCTCCACTTGGAGAATGATGAACTTACTTGACATCACGTGGTAGAGTCTTGAAGATGACGTAGAGCCGCGCGTGGTACCTGAAGAGCACGGGGGCCAGGGCCAGAAGGGCGAAGATAGCCGCCTTGGAGAAGGCGCTGGCTATCCCCGCAGCCACAGCAGAAACGGCCATCACCGCCGCCAGCAACGCTAGTAAAGCGTGCATCTTACAATCTTCAATTTGCACAAGGTAACTTGAAACACCGCCCACCTACAGCTTTCAACATACAACTTCCCTTCCTGAGTCGATAACTTTTTTTTTAATTTGGCACTCCGAGCACAGTTTTAAACGTTTGTTTAGAGTATATATTAAAAGTAAAACGGGCACGACCGCTTAGTTGATTTAATAATACTATCACAGTCATACGTCTGTCAGGGCAGAAAAATCGACAAGGGTTGACGTTTGCGCATGGGGTCGATTTTACGGACAGTCAAGAGCGGCGGCGCAACAAAATACTATTCTACCGGCTCGGTAAGCAGGTAATAAATTTTTCATATGTTTTATCACACAACGCGAGAATAATTTCAGTGATAAAACTGACGCGGCGTCTCGACTTTCAAAGACTGCCGCTATTGTTTACGTTTGTTATAAATCACGATGAATGGGTAAGCAATAGTATTGACGAGTACACGCGTGCGTCAGAAGGAGCCACCGGCGCGCGGCGACCGCACCAACTTGTCTTTTGCGAATAAACAACAAAATCAAAGTCGCCGCGGATCGTGATAGTGATGCCATATCCCACAAATTTAAAAAAAACATGTTTCAGGGGTAAAATACCATAATTTGTTTTGAATAGACATTTTTTGAAGGATAAAAAACGAAGCAAAATATAAATAAAGTAAATTATCTATAAAAGCATAAGTTTGGCAATTAAGTGTAGAAATTAAATAAATTGGTACTAAACGTTTTCATTACTATGGCAGCACCGAATTACTCGCTTTGCTATGACATTTCCTATGGCTGTCATGTTATCGCATGTTACGGTTGATTTATTGTCTTAAATCTGAGTAGAAGATCGCTAATTTGATAATATTTTTATTAATTGTTTGCCTGAATTTAATTAAAATGAATAAACCATTACATAGTGATGCAAGAGGGGTTATATTTTGCGTTTTTCAACGCTGCCTAGCCGAGTATCACGCGAAGAAGCTTCTGTCTAATTTAGAAGATGTTTACAAACGAACTGCAGAAATGACTGGTACGTAGTATAGTTTGTTTAATAAATTTCATTAGTATTACAAGATTTATGCCAATTTTCGAGCGATTACAACCATCATAATCTGATTTGAGGTTATGTTTAAAAATCCGAATTTGACAATCTCATTTGATAGTTCATGTGAAGCCACAAGAAAAGGGAATAACTCAATTTAAAAAAATAATAATAACGTGCAACTTCTATAAACTCACAGAAAAGTTACTTTTTTCTTAATTTTCTCTTTCTTTCTTAATGAATATTATCTACTTTGTTTTTTTTAAATACCTTCTATAATAATAATTTTTACGATGTTTTTCACACACAGGTAAATCTCAATCAACGGTAGGGCGAATTGTCAAGGAAGGGGAAAAAGCAGATGGAAAATCCTAACACCGGGAAAACGGAAAATGGGGCGCCCTAAAAAAGAGTTGGGTGATTTTGATATTTGTGCCATTTGTCAAAAAAAAATTTTTTTTTACATAGTACCTAAAGAAGTCCCAAATTTAAGAACTTTACTAACCGTACTCAAAAGAAGACATTGGATTTGATGGTAGCTGGGAATATTTAACGAAAAAATTTGCATTCCATCGCTATATATAAACTTTGCACCTTTATTTTGAATATTATCTTTATAACTTCGTAATGTTGCATGATAAGAGTATAATGCACTTATTTTCTGACCTTAAATTGTTTGAATAAAAGTTCTGACGAATATGAGTAGGGTTTTTTTAAATTTGTTTTTATTATTAGTTTTTGTGATATGTAAATTGTTTGTATTTGATTTGTATACGTACCGCCCCATCCTATAATACAGTATAAATATTATTTTCATTATTACCTTATAACGAAATAAACGCCCACTTAAAATTTGTTTTGTTTTATTTTACGTATATTAAATTACAATTTACTTCTATTATTTACTTCTATTAAATTATAGTTTTTTGTGCAAAATTTTTGAAAATACAAGTACGTTATGAAATATGCATTTTGACCGAAGTATTTTTTTAAACATATATTCATTGTCTAATGAGGCATCTTGGTATTGTCATTTAAAACCTAAAAAACGATCGCAGCGCCATCATTTATTTTCTACACTCAATTGCCAAACTGTTTAATCTAGAATGGCTTTATTAAAAACAATCATTTTTTAAATTTCCTATGAATAATTGCAAAAAATTAAACAAACACCGCATAAGTAAATAAAAAAAATTTGAAATCGTGATAGCAAATTATGTCAAACTCCAAATTAAATAATAATAATATTAGAATAAAAATAACTTTACAAAATAAGTTTCTTCAGATCCATGAGATGATAAAAAAATCCCCCAAGATTCCAATTTTTTTTCTACATTTCAAAGGAGTTAGATTAAAGTTTCCTACATGAATTATTGTTATTCGTACTATTTATTGACAAAGATAAAAATTACGTAAAGAAACATTGTAAACCCGTGCTGAAGTTCAAGAACTACATTCCTAAATTCAGGATTTTCCCAAGCGACCGGTGCTATAAAATCGTATCTCACTCGAAAGTGCATACTTTTGAAGACCGGTAAAAAACCACGTCTTGTTCGACAAGGTTTTAAAAATACATAAAAGGTATAAATAACCCAAAAAACCATACAAACATGGAAAAACCGTGCATCTAGCAACACTGGTCGGCTCGGCTGAGAACGATATCATACGAGATGCGCTGTCATATTTGTGCATAGATTTGTGCAATTTTGTGTAATTTTCTATGGTTGTCAAAATGTCAATTGCCTAGGGGGTATTAGTTCATTTATGGCCTAGGGCGTAAATCGTAAATCTTGGCTTCCTTGAAACTGACAGGAGCGAACCATAATAAGTATAATTGTAATACGTACCCCTCGTACGAACTTTAATAAGTATAATTGTAATACGTACGCCTCGTACGTCATACATATGTCTGTTAATGTTATATTATCGTTAAAACAAGCTTATGGGTCCGAGTGGTTAATGTTTCACAAATATTGTTTCAGAAAATGTTCCAGACTTTGAATGAATGATTTTGGAGCTTTACGTTAGGAACACCGGGTAAAGTTCGGTTTATGGGCCAAATTCCTAAAAAATAAAACTAGTTATTTTTATACTAATTTGGGGTCGGGGAATCCGAATCTGAAAGAATTAGGCGGCGGCAAGCAATATTAACTGAATTACAGGACTTTAAAAATTTTTATACACATACAGGAAAATAGCCATTTTGGAAGCATTTTGATTCCTAGAAAATCAAACTAGTTATTTTTATACTAACTATGGGCCGGGGAATCCGAATCTGAAAGAATTAGGCGGCGGCAAGCAATATTAACTTAATTACACGACTTAAAAATTTTCTATACACACACACATGAAAATAATCATTCCGGAAGTATTTTGACACATGTAGTACAAAGATCATAGAAAAACACGATAACATAGATGTTTTTACCACACAAAATTAAGTGTTGCCATTAAGCAGTAATATTTATAACGTAAAATAACATGTTTATATTTTAAGTACTTATTTTTTATAATTGATTCTCAAATATTTTAGGGAGGTACACCAACTAGTATTGTGGAGTTTTTATGCCTTGACGCGAGTAGGCGTTATAAAGGGGCACGTTCTTTTGTATCACAAACCATGTTACATAAACCCGGCGTAGCTGCTAAACTACTTGAAAACAGGGATGTTTTTTTGCCGTGACGCGAGCAGGCGGTATAAAGGGGCACAAACCATGTTACACAAACCTAGCGTAGCCGCTAAACTACTCGAAAACAGGGATGTTTTTTTGCCGTGACGCGAGCAGGCGGTATAAAGGGGCACAAACCATGTTACACAAACCTAGCGTAGCCGCTAAACTACTCGAAAACAGGGATGTTTTTTTGCCGTGACGCGAGCAGGCGGTATAAAGGGGCACAAACCATGATACACAAACCTAGCGTAGCCGCTAAACTACTTGAAAACAGGGATGTTTTTTTGCCGTGACGCGAGCAGGCTGTATAAAGGGGCACAAACCATGTTACACAAACCTAGCGTAGCCGCTAAACTACTTGAAAACATGGATGTTTTTTTGCCGTGACGCGAGCAGGCGGTATAAAGGGGCACAAACCATGTTACACAAACCTAGCGTAGCCGCTAAACTACTTGAAAACAGGGATGTTTTTTTGCCGTGACGCGAGCAGGCGGTATAAAGGGGCACAAACCATGTTACACAAACCTAGCGTAGCCGCTAAACTACTTGAAAACAGGGATGTTTTTTTGCCGTGACGCGAGCAGGCGGTATAAAGGGGCACAAACCATGTTACACAAACCTAGCGTTAGGTTAGGTTAGGTTAGGTTAGGGACGCGAGCAGGCGGTATAAAGGGGCACAAACCATGTTACACAAACCTAACGTTAGGTTAGGTTAGGTTACGCATTTTTAAGACTACGAATTTTCATACTTTTGGTTTAAGAATACGCCGTTGAGATAGTCGTAATTCATCAGGTTAATGTGTTATGTGAAGAATTATCGTGTCGGAAATTATTGATATAGAGATAAATATTTTTGAGAGCTGGTAACACTGCCGGCACATGTTTTTGTATATTTCTTGTTTTTCTATGATCTTTGTACTGCGTGTGTCAAAATACTTCCGAAATGATTATTTTCATGTGTGTGTGTATAGAAAATTTTAACGTCGTTTAATTCAGTTAATATTGCTTGCCGCCGCCTAATTCTTTCAGATTCGGATTCCCCGGCCCATAGTTAGTATAAAAATAACTAGTTTGATTTTCTAGGAATCAAAATGCTTCCAAAATGGCTATTTTCCTGTATGTGTATAAACATTTTTAAAGTCCTGTAATTCAGTTAATATTGCTTGCCGCCGCCTAATTCTTTCAGATTCGGATTCCCCGACCCCAAATTAGTATAAAAATAACTAGTTTTATTTTTTAGGAATTTCGCCCATAAACCGAACTTAAGCCGGAACACCTTATAACATTGATTAATTTTTGGGGATCGCTGGCAACGTTTAATATGCACTTTTTAAAAAAAAACCTTTTGATTCACCTTAATTACATTAAAAGGCAACTATTTGCATTGGGGGAAGTGGAAAATATTTCATTCTAAATTTCATTACGTAAAATTAAAATTAGCTTTCGTCTTGTGAGATTGTACGCCAGAATCACAAACCATGTTACACAAACCTAGCGTAGCCGCTAAACTACTTGAAAACTGGGATGTTTTTCTTGCCTTGACGCGAGTAGGCGTTATAAAGGGGCACTTTCTTTTGTATCACAAACCATGTTACACAAAAATATTTTCCACTTCCCCCAATGCAAATAGTTGTCTTTTAATGTAATTAAGGTGAATCAAAAGATTTTTTCAAAAAAAGTGTGTATTAACCGTTGCCAGCGATCCCCAAAATTTACCTAACATTGTTTGGCAGACCATAACACTGTTAATGGCAGGTAAAATTAATAATGCTACTAATTTATATGTTCATATGAACAGAAGTGAGAATACTTTTCCCTTGTGATAAACAAAGTATGTCATCACAAGGGGAAAATACTGTATATTCTGTTCACAAACTTTGTTTAATGTGATATATTTTTTTCAGAACACATGATGCGGTTTTTACTATGAGATGGCTGAAATGATGGCCGATGAAGGTATAGGTACTCTGTTTAATTTCGGTTGAAAGGAAATTTAGAATATGTAGATTTTTTATTTCATTCTACAAGAACTGTACGGTGACTGCTGGAAAGGAAAAATGGCTAAAACGCTATATAGATGTGACATTGAAGATGAATGTATATACACAAACAATACAACTATTGTTTACGTTAATCTTTAATGTCACAGCTGTATGACGCTTTAGCCATGTTTCCTTTCCATTCTTTCTGTCGATATTCTTTTTCAAACCATTTTTCAATTCATCGAATTCACCGAACCAGTGTTTTTATGTGCTATTATCGATTGTCTTTCTGAAAATAAAAAGAATTTAAACATGTACCCCCGAGTTATCATTTTTCAAGCAGTAAAATGTAAATTCGTCGTAGAAAACCATAATCATTATTTGAAAATGTTTTCCTTTTATAAGGAGTTCATATTTCAAGTATTTTAGGTTTTTTACTAACGCTTGAATTTTTGATTTCCTCAGGATAACAGGTTTCCATCTGACAAAGCTCCTTGCTGAGAAAATGAGCTTTAAAAATTATGTACAGCTCATTCCCTCAGGCTTTGTCAGATGAAGAAGAAATGGAGATGAAGAGGAAAGATAAAGTCCTCTTCTCTCCTGGGGACCTCGGGGAACCAAGGCGGAGTGGACTCTTCCCTTGTGAGGCCTTTAGGGAACCAAGGGGAGGTGGACTCTCCGTCGTGGAGCCTTCTGAGAACTAAAGAGTATAGCTTCATTTCCAATGACAATCCTGGTGAACTTTATAAAAGGGACTGGGTTACTGTCAAAGGAATGAGGTAAAATGGGCGATAGCACAATGGGTCTATGGCCTAAGTGCTCACGGGAACTATATATATGTAAACCGTCTCCGCATAAAAAAAAAATGTTGGGACCTTCCTGTACCTTATTATTGTACTACAATTTTCATTTGTTGTTATTTTATATCTGTTTTATGTAATATTGGCTGCTGATGTGCTACTTAGTTTAGTCCGAAGGTACAAATTTCCATTTAATATTGATAATATGTTAAAAATAACCTTTAAATAATATGTAGGTTGTAGGGGCCTATTAGAATCCTAAACAAACCGAATTGTTGTGTTCATTTGTATGCGGTTAACAAACTATATAACACAATTGTTGGTAAAATGTTATTTATTTAAAGTAAGTTCACAGATCACATATAGTAAAAATAGTCACAATGTATCAATTCACAATAATAATAATTAACTGAGCAAGGGATCGGAGGGAACCTTGCTGTTTAGTCTTTGGGAACAACAAAACTGACTGTGGTTCTGCTTAGAGGGTCGTACCATAGGACGAAGCGCAACTAAGGCAGCAGTCGGGGTCTAAGGGCAACTAAGAGAGCGTACTAGTCAAGAGCGAGCTACAGACGAACTGGTTTAATTTAGGGCTCGCAGCTCTTTATATAGGCCATTCCTTGTTGCGGGGCGTGGTTTATGTAGCGACTCGAGAGTAGGAAATGCGCAGAAGGCGTCTGCGCAGCCTGGTTCGCCTAGTTTTGGGTGAGCAGGATGGCGCTGTACGGGGGAAAGAGATGGTGTAGTGGCAAGCGTAAAAACGGCGCGCTACATCCTCCCCCTCTGGATCGAGGAACGTCCCGTCGAAGATCCAGATCTGTAGTAGCGTGGCGGCTACTTATTCTTCTTTGGTCGCTCTCGTTTGCGCAGAGGAATAACCGGAGCGGGCAGCGGTGTCAAGTGCCCGTGGTATGGAGTCAGTGCTGAGGTGTAGTAGGTGCCTAGCGAGACATCTGGTGCTTCCATTGAAGCTACCTCGTAGCTCGTTGGTCCATGTTGCTTCAGGATCAGGTAGGGGCCATCGCGTCGTGGTCCTAATTTTGCGCTGAAGCCTCTTGCGGCTTTGCTAAGAGCGTGGGAATGGACAAAGACGTGATCCCCGGGCTGGTAATGGGGGTCTTCTCGCCTCTTGTTATCCACGTAATTCTTTTGTTTGTCTTGTTTCTCATCATTGTGGGTCCTGACAAGACGTAGGGTATCGGCTAGTTGTAGCAGATGCGGCGTTATCTCGGGGATGAAGTTTTCCGATAAGATAATGCTTCTCAAGTCTCTTCCGACGTCATCGGCTGACCTTAGCTCACGTCCAAATGTGAGATATTCAGCGGAGTATCCGGTGCTTTGGCAGAACGCGGTATTCATGGCGAAGCGTATTGATGGTAGGCTTTCGGCCCATTTTCGGTGTTCTGTGCCAACCAGGATGGCTAGTTGTGGTTTGAGGTCTCGATTTTTCCTCTGGACAGGATTGGCCTCTGGGTGGTAGGCTGGTGTGAAGGTGTGCTTGATGTCCAGGCAGTAAGCCATCTGCTGCATCACGGCACTCACGAACTGGGTACCGTTGTCGCTTATCAGTCGGCGTGGGGTCCCATAGTGTAGGCATACTTCATCAATCAGGACGCGGGCGCAGGTCTCGGCAGTCGCGTCTTTGAGGGGAAATAGCTCTATCCGGCGTGTGGCCACGTCTTCAATGATGAAGATCCAATTCTTCCCATCCTCAGAAGTTGGGAGTGGTCCGAAGAGGTCGAAGGCTACTGTTTCAAACCTCTGGTTCATTACTGAAGTCTGTAGGAGGCCGGCGGGTTTTAGGTTTGATGGCTTGTACCTCTGGCACTCCAGACAGTTTTTGAAGTATTTCTGTATGTAGGTCCGCATATTCTTCCAAAAGTATCGTCTGGCAATTCGTCGAATCGTGCGTTCTACTCCGTAATGCCCAGCGGTAGGGGCATCGTGATAGGCCATGAGTATTTGGTGTTGCTCATGCTCGGGGACGACGAGTTGAGCGTCCTCTTCTTCGATATCGGGTGCATATCGGTACAATACACCGTTTTGCATCAGGTAGCCCTTAGTTGTCCAGTAACTAAGGTCTTCGTTTGGATTGTTGGCTTCAAAACACTCGATAATTTTCTTCAATACAGTGTCTTTTAATTGTTCTCTGCGGATGTCAGCCGCGTTGCGTACTGGAAAGTCGAGGGTTATCGTGCATAGTGCGCAAATAGAGGGTGGGTCTTCCAGTAATGGTGGCCGTGATAGTGTGTCCGCCATCAGGTTTGAGCGTCCAGGTGTGTACTGGATTTTCAGGTTGTAGGGTTGAAGCTGCAGGGCCCATCTTGCAAGGCGACCTTTGGGAGACTTTAACGTCATTAACCACTTTAAAGCTTGGTGGTCGGTAACCACGGTGATTGCTGTCCCTTCAATGTATCCTCGGAACTTTGCAATTGCCCATACGACTGCTAGGGCTTCTCGTTCTGTGGTAGAATAGTTCCTCTCCGCTGGTAGTAGCAGGCGGCTCGCGTATTCTACCGGGTGTTCTTCTAGTCCCTCCCCCTGAACCAAAACTGCTCCTATTGCGTAGCTGCTTGCGTCCGATTTTATGATGAATTCCTTGCTTCCATCGGCTTGTCGTAGTATGGGGGCGCTAGTGAGTAGTGCTTTCAGGGTGTCGAAAGCATTCTGCTGTGGGGATTTCCATTCCCAGGTGGCGTCTTTCTTTATCAAGTCGCTGAGTGGCTTGGCGGTTTTAGCGAACTCGGGTACAAATCGCCTATACCAGGAGCATGTCTGAAGAAATGTCTGTAGCTGTTTGACATTGTTTGGCTCCTTCATTTTAGAGATCGCCTCTATCTTCTCCGGATTGGTGCTGATTCCTCCGGGGGTTATTACGTGTCCTAGATATTTTATGCTTGGACAGCAGAAGTGACATTTAACTCGATTTGCAGTGAGATTAAATTCTCGTAGTTTGGTGAACACTTGTTGTAGGTCGGCGAGGTGTTTATCAAAGGTGGGCGAAAGTATGATTATATCGTCCAGGTATGCTAGGATATTGACTTCATCTAGCTCGATCTTAAGTCGGTCAATCATGCGCTGGAACGTCCCGGGCGCATTGCGAAGTCCAAATGGCATTTTCAAGAAGCGGTAGAGTCCGAATGGGGTTATAAAGGCCGTCTTGTCACGGTCTTTCTCCAGTATCTTGATCTGCCAGTAGCCAGATCGTAGGTCTACTGTAGACATAAAGTTTGACTGCTTTGCTGAGTGTAGCAGGTCATCCATTCTGGGCAGGGGGTACACGTCTGGTACCGTTATTGCATTGAGGAGGCGAAAATCAATGCAGATGCGCTTGTTTCCGTCTTTTTTGGGCACCATAACCACAGGTGCGGCCCACGGTGAATCTGCTTCTTCTATAATACCTTGGATTAACATACTGTTAATCTCGGCGCGGAGTTCTGCTTGGCGGGCTGGCGAGAGCCTGTAAGGGGCTACTGAAATCGGCGGGTGTTGTCCGGTCTCGATTCGTTGCTCAATTTTTGTCGTAGATGACAGGGTGGCCGAGAAGACAGTGGCGTTGTCAAACAGCAGGTGGTCCAGCTGGTCCCTCTGGGTAGGTATAAGGTGGGTGGCTTCATCTGGTCGGAGGCTTAGTATTTCGGCGTCCAAGGTACAGAACTCCACTTCATTTCTGGGTTTTCTTGGGGAGTCATCGAAGAGCCGATAAGAGCGTATCATTACCTCCCTTAGGGCATCTTCCTCCATCGCGTCCTCAGGAAACAGCTCATTCAGGGCTATCATCTTAGCCCAAATGTCAGTGCGAGGCGGTTTCTGTGAGATAGGACTCATGAACGGTGGCACGTAGATCTCACATTCATTGTCCTGTACTGGTGGGGCGGGCAGGCGAACCTTAGGCGGTGTCTGTGGGAGAGGACTCATGAACGGCGGCACGTAGATCTCGCATTAATTGTCCTGTACTGGTGGGGCGGGCAGGCGAACCTTAGGGAGTTTATGTGCTCTCACTTCTCCTATCTCACCAGTCTTTTACCGTTGTCGGATACCTCGGTTTGGTGGTATGACGTCATCTTCCATGTGCAGCATATACCGTACTTCGGGGCTGTCAGTGAATGCCCATGCGCGCTGGGGAATGTTTATATCGATCCCCGCGTCTTCGATAAAATCAACGCCTAGGAGTGTTCGATTCTCGTGTCCTCCTGGGAGCACGATAAAACTGGTGGGTATCTTCCGGCCTCTTAGTGTCAAGGTGGCGGCTATTGTCTCGACCTCCTGACGTTTAGGGACTCCATCCGCCAATACAATATCCATGATGGTTTGCTGGGTTTTGAAATTTTGAGCGATTAGCCCCCGGTGTAGCTCAGCTGATGCTACGCTCAATTTTGCTCCGGTGTCTACGTGAGCAGTGCCTAGGAAGTTTCCAATCCCGATGTGTAGTATAGGTCTCGCTCGGGGAAGGCCTACTTCATGTATCGAGCAAAAATCGGCTCGTGGGTGAGGGGTGTCTATTCTCCCTTGGCTGCACTGCGGGCACTTGCTCCTTACAACGCCTGGTTTACCGCAACCGTAGCATGCGAACTTCGCATCACTGGGTGTCTCCAGCTTCTTGACTGGATGAGTGTGCTTTACGTACGCTCCTGTATCGTAGCGGGAACGGCACTCCTCGGAACGGTGCCCAAATCTGCGGCAGTTAGTGCAGCGTAGGCGGCCGTCTGTTCTGTTTTCCATCGCGCGTAGTGGGACGGTCTTCGTGCTCTCGTACAGGCTTTCTTCCGCTGCACGGGCTTTTTGCAGTAGTTCAGCGAAGGTATTGATCGCCTCGCGCGGCACTCTGTCTCGTATCTGGATATTCAGTTGTCCGAATACTAGGTCTATCTGGACCTTCTCTGGATGGCTGGGCGGTGGTAGCTCCGCGAGTAACACCCGCTGCTTAGCAATGAACACATCGGTTGATGTTAATGCGTCTTGCTTGCATAAAAATATTTCTGTGTAAACTTTGTACGCTGGCTTCTTAGGGGCGAAAGCATGCCTGAGGAGGTTCGTTGCGCTCTCCCAGTCTCGTACTTCTCCTTTTATGCCGAGCCACCATGCGGCGGCGTCTTTCGTAAGCAGCAGTGGTAATCCTTCCAGAGCGCTTGCGTCTTCGATGTTCTCGGCGCACTTGAAGATGGATGCGGCGGCAATAAAACTCTCGACCGCACTCCTGTCTCTGGTACCATTGAAGCGTGCCGTACAGGTGGTGAATGTACCCGTACGTGTTGGTTCCGACTGCATCCGCTTCATGGAGTTCATTAGTTCCGCGAACTGCTCCTGCGTGAAGCAGATGCCAGCACTTTCCTTGGCCTGCATTGTGAAACGAGGGCTTCGACGTGGTAGCGACGAAATTTTGTAGATGCACTGGTTTTAATTTCTACTTTATGTATCTGGCCACTAAGTTGGGCGCCAGTTTTATAACACAATTGTTGGTAAAATGTTATTTATTTAAAGTAAGTTCACAGATCACATATAGTAAAAATAGTCACAATGTATCAATTCACAATAATAATAATTAACTGAGCAAGGGATCGGAGGGAACCTAAGAGTATGGATACTAGAGAGACGGCATGTAAAGTGTGCCCACCTGCCCAAAGCATGCCTTTTCAAAAATTTTACTGACCGTTTTTTAGATGGCTGACATTGGCTTTTACATCTCGGTCGCGCATAGAGCTCCCAGAAAAACGTTCATAAAACATAGAAAAATGGTCCACTGTGCCGTAAAATTGTGTAAAAGTAGTTCTATGAAGACCTTTAAGAAGAAAGACGGTCTTACCTTTCACATGTAAGTGTTTAAACATAGCTTAAATATACATTTTATAATTTTCGGTGTGTTCATTTCAACCGCCATCGCCATGAGCCCGATGTTATCACGTGAACTCTGACTGCCAATGGGCCAAATCAGTCAACTTAAATTATAATAATTAAAAATTACCAAAAAACTTTTATGTTTTTATTAATCATAACGCACAAATATAAAGTTGTGATTCACACGTGTCATAGGTATATGTTTTTTTATCATTTAGCTTATTCATTTAAAAAAAATTTTACTTTGTCTTTTTTGCACTGTTATTTTTAGATTTTTTTCCTACTAATTTACCACTCCTTTTACAATGTTAATTCAAAGTTTATAATCACTGTATTGTTATGTAAAAGTCACATTGACATGCCCTAGTGGTCGAGGGGTAAAGCTCTTGACTAGCAATCCGGAGGTCGCGGGTTCAAATCCCGAAATAAATTTTTTTCGATTGATCTGTGTTTTCAACATTTTATAATTAAAAACATTATAAGATATATTTCCGGCACGTTCCAGGTAGAAGACATTCTCAGTATCGCTCTGGCGTAGGTAAGACCTACATTCAGAATTGAAATGTTGCTTGAAATTGATTTAGCCGTGTTTGTTGACTAGATCTGAATAGCCGGGTACTTCTCCAGCTTTCTCTCCACCATTTATTTCCCCTCACCATTTACCTTCAGCCTCACAACCTACACGCTACAGACGGAAGCAGTTGGGATTCTTGTGATATATATCTATATATGGTATATCTCTACATATTATAAAACAAAGTCATTCGCCGCATCTGTCTGTCTGTTCACGATAAACTCAAAAACTACCCAAACGGATTTTCACGCGGTTTTCACCAATAGATAGAGTGATTTATGAGGAAGGTTTAGGTATATAATTTGTTAAGGTTTTGCAATGAGCTGGCAAATGGGCGGTGTGGATTTAATTTAACAGATGGCGTTGGTTATAAAGGTTGGGTAATGGCGTGGCATTGTTTTACGTTAGCCACAGCAAGGTGTGGCCGGATCTGCTAGTATAATATAATATATACATTATTTTTAAATAAATTAATTGTGAAATAAAACAAATCAATCAAATAAAATTTATTTGCCCACGCAAATAAGTCAAGCAGTGTTTGTTCCTATCACTTATTTTTTTGTTATCACTGTAAATAAAGTTCTTTTATTAGATTAATATCGAGCACTCCTTACATCAGAATAGAATGCACAAAATTTTTCACAAAATTAAAATCTATTTCAAACTGATGAGTTAAGCAATGATAGCACCAAGGAATGGCGCCTTGAGTTACAGCTTACAGCGAGTTCATAACACTAGTTTTTTTACCCTATTGCACTTGTCAATTGAAAAGTGAGGCCGATGTATTTCGACAAGCGCTTCACAAATCAATCATAATATTGATTTCGCAAAAAATGAGTTACGTCCTAGTAGATAAAGGTAACTTAAAATAACTTGTATAGGGAACAATAAAAATTAAACAACACATAAGTCTCCAGTCTCCTTGTTACTCCCCTTTCCTCATTTCATTACTTATTTTTCAATCGGGCTATTATATTTTATGTCCAAAATGTGATAAAAAAATAACCAAGTTTAAAAAATATAAAAATAATAATGATTCCCATTCACAGTTCGGCCCTTATCTCCAGAGCGCCGCCTTCCCCCCGCACGCTAGCCACATTCCCCGTTTCTATCCCCTCCCACTAGACGGCTTCAAGTTTGCAGAGCTACATAGGTTTTTCGCTTGTCCCCGTAATATTCCGAAAGTATTGCCGCTTCCCTTCGATCTTAGTTCCATGGAGGGAACCTTGCTGTTTAGTCTTTGGGAACAACAAAACTGACTGTGGTTCTGCTTAGAGGGTCTTACCATAGGACAAAGCGCAACTAAGGCAGCAGTCGGGGTCTGGTTGGTGCTTTACTTATGGTAGTAGAATACTCCTTAGAGGGTCGTGCCAAAGGACGAAGCGCAACTAAGAGAGCGTACTAGTCAAGAGCGAGCTACAGACGAACTGGTTTAATTTAGGGCTCGCAGCTCTTTATATAGGCCATTCCTTGTTGCGGGGCATGGTTTATGTAGCGACTCGAGAGTAGGAAATGCGCAGAAGGCGTCTGCGCAGCCTGGTTCGCCTAGTTTTGGGTGAGCAGGATGGCGCTGTACGGGGGAAAGAGATGGTGTAGTGGCAAGCGTAAAAACGGCGCGCTACAACTACTATTAAATAAAGTTATCCTACTAAAGAAATTGTTTCATTTTAAGTACAAACTATGAGACACCGAAGTTAATTTAATTTGTGTTAATTTCAAATGAATAAAATATATTTTTTCATATGAAGCAGATATGTTCATATGAACAAATATTACTTGCTGATTTTAGGAAAGTATTGTATACTTCCCCGAAGTTAAGTACTTAAAAGTAATAATTCATCATTTACAACAAAGCGGGATGATTATAACATCAACACGCATTATTAGGGTAGCTAACAATGCACCTATAAAATATTTCTATTGTCAAGCCATCCGAGATATTTTGACGTATCTTGAAATATAACCTCTCGGATCTGGAATCGATTTGCAGTTTGAAAACGATTGTATCGAACCCACTTTCGATGACATTTCAACACGATTATATCGGACTGTGAATTCGAATGAATATTGACGTCGATAAGCGAGAATCGATTCCACTTCGATGACATTCCAAAACGATTGATGCTTATCGATGTCTACGTTCATATCGAACTGTATTCGATATGAACGTAGACATCGATAAGCGAGAATCGATTCCTCTTCGATGACATTCCAAAACGATTGTATCGAACTGTATTCAATATGAACATAGACATTGATAAGCGAGAATAGCATCTCCCACACGCACACTTTGGAGCGACCAAGTCCCGTGCCACTTCAGGCCGCTGCGCAGAAAAGTAAAGACCGATAGGCACCGATAGCTTTACAGCGCAGTTCACTGTGAGACCACGTTGGGCGCCAATTGTGTTGGGATTTATGTATATGATAATAGATGCATGTGAATTTAATATTTAAAAATGCTAAGCTTAGTCAGTGAAGGTAGGCATGATAAAAGCAACTATAGTGAAACAGGAAAACCTTATATGTGGGAAAAATTAGACCAATTTTGAGCCTAGGGACTGAAAAGCCCAAACTTCTTAAGCCACGGAACTTCTTAAGAGGGTTTCACTGTATTTAAATCTGAAACGAACACCTGTTTAGGAATATGAATTTTAATATTTCAATTACATGACAATGAGATTAGTATGATTGACTATGACTCTATATATGTAAGTTATTATGTCACATGTTAAATAAAATTTATGATAGCTATGTGGATTTAAAACTAAGTTACGGGCACCAGACGATTTCAAAAGAATAAAGAATAACTACATACATAAAGATATTGATTCTCTTGTCAAATGGTCGGAATTGAATAACTTACCATTCAGCATCCAGAAATGCAGTGTCGTCACATTTACAAGATCGCAAGACATATTTCTATTCCCATACCACATTATTAAAATTATACTAACATGCAAAAACGAGATTCTAGACCTTGGGGTGATTTTTGAAGCAAATCTCTTTTTCAAATCTCACACATCAGACATTTTCTCCCGCGCCAACAAAATGCTCGGATTTGTTCTTCGTAATACAACAATAATACGTCAGATTGTAAACAGCCTGCTTAACATTGCTCTGTTAAATTTTGCATTTAGAGTTTTAAAAAAGTGATTGTAATCATCGGAAAAGTGCTCAAATTGACGCAGAACGCCGAAATACTAGTATTCCAGTTCTGTATCTATTAAGATTAACTGTATCTATTAATGATGTATTAACATCAAAAGTTTTAATACCTTAAAACAGATCTGCAATCGATCTGTCACTTTCATCTCAATCAAAACAGTGCAAAAAATTACAATACCACTAAATACAAAAGGGAATTATCTGAATATTAAGTTTTACGTATCAATCATACTAAACCTTAAGTGACCAAATACAATCGGAACATAAAACAGTTCTGCTATATAACCATATCAGTGTTGTGACTGATTCAGTGTGCGGTACAATAAAAAATAAATAAAAAATGAACTGTGAAGGCTGCCTAACCATAATCTCCAAAAATGACCATGCTCTCACCTGTGCCAACTGCAATATCTCGTTCCATAATCACTGCGTTAACATCTTGGATACCAATTTCAAAAGAATGGCGGTGAAAAAGAAACTAACATGGAACTGTCCAAAATGTAAAAGCAGACCAAGCTCACCAAGTGCGTCATCCGGCTTAGAAGCTGATGCCTTGTATATTCGTATCACCAAACACTTTGATAATAAAATAACGGAAATTAAAAAAAATTTCGAAGAAGAAATCAGCGACCTAAAGAGGAGCAATGAATTTATTGTCAACCAATATGAAGACTTAGTCGCGAGTTTCAAACACATGCAGGATCTACAGAAAGAAACAAAAATTTTACGTGAGGAAAACGAGAAGAAAAACAATAGAATATTTAGCCTTGAAGGAAGACTTGCTGAATTAGAGCAGGAGAAGTTTTCTGACAGCGTGGAGATGGCGGGTATGGAGCTGCAGCCGGGCGAACAACCGATGGAAGCTGCACTCCGGATAGCCAGCTCCCTGGAACTGCCTCAGCTACAAGAAGACATTCGCCTGGTGACCAGGATCCAAGATCGCCGACCGAACACCCCGACTAAACTACATATTTCTTTCCATAACCAAAAAAAAAAGGGAATCGTTACTTTCTTTAAAAAACACGGCCAAAACATTAACCTCATCACCAATTTACATCAGCGAAGTGCTTTCGCCTTATTTTACGGAGCTACTGTGGAAAGCTAAGCAAAGGGCCAAAGAATTGCTTTTCCAATTTGTATGGTTTAAATCCAGTAGACTGATGGTACGCAAAGGACCAGGCGATAAAATAATCCGGATAAACAATGAAAATGATCTAAAAAAAATGGGGAGACTTTCGTAAATGTCTACGAGTGTCAAACTATTGTTAAGCTTGCAATCCAAAAATGGATTTCATCACAGATTATAGAACGTCAAATCCAAATTTCTGTAAAAATGTACTACGATCTAACTCTTTCTCTCTTCTAATCCTACAACAAAATATTAGATCAATTTCAAAGAATTTTGATGAATTTCTGTTACAACTACATAATATTGGAACCTCTTTCCATATTCTCATTCTAACTGAATGTTGGCTATCAAATAACTATATACCTAAAATGATGAAAGGATATGACCATCACAGCACTTCAATGCATACAAAACAAAATGATGGAGTTGTTGTGTATACTAGATCTGACTTAATTGGTCTATCTGTCAAAGAAATTCAAGTCAGTGGTGCAAATTGCTTACAAATAAATTTCAATAACGACACATATATCTTAGCAATATACCGTTCTCCATCCTCTTACAATATTTTACCTTTCTTAAAATCGATCAATAACTGTTTAACTAATTTATGTAATATTAAAAATTGTACTATTGCTGGTGATGTCAACATAAATATTCTGCCCAAAAACGAACATCCGCAATGCCAAGAATACCTAAACACACTCTCATACCGTGGATTTCAAAGCACCATAAACACTCCTACACGTGCTTTACTGGATTCCATCTAATGTATTGACCACTTCATGGTCAAATCAAACTACCCAATAACTCTATCGTATACGAATCTACACTAACTGATCACTATACCACCATACTTATCTTACAGTTATGCAACCAGAAAGACAAAAAACAAAAAACACAACAAACTTTCAAAACTAGAATCAGGGAACACGAACTTTGTTTAAGAAATAATAATTATTCCGAATTTGCGAATCATTTAATAGAGTCAGGCCATAGCTTCAATAAAGAAAAAACAAAATTTAAACATTGCAATATAAATTCATACTTTAATCTTTGCGCTTTAGAAACGCTCGAAATAAACAAAAAAATTAAATCTAAAATTAATTTAGTGAATAAAATAATAGCGCCTTGCAAATCTCCTTTACTAACCATGTTTCCGTATAATATTGACTCCTCCCACCGCTTTCCCCCTCCCCCCAAAATCATCCCTCCCACTACTCCCACCTAATTAATCTTTGGTACTTGCATTTATTTTTTAAGTTAGTTTTAATTCTGCTCGTGAATGATACGGTTGTATCGAAACCGGTCGCCGAAAAAATTTAATTTAAGTAACAAATGTACTTTTAATAAAACTCTTCAAAAAACAAAAATTAAAAAAAATTAACTACTATGGAATTCTTCATTCGCTAAGGAGTAAATCGTGGTCAGAACTATTTGGAATTACAAATCCAGATGATGCCTGGACATACTTTATAAATTACCTACAAACTACCATTAACCAACAAACTAATATTACTGTAAAACATGTACCTAATAACATTTTACCAATTAAGCCATGGATAAATCACACTATTATTAAATCTATTTGTAAATGTAACAAGCTCCACAAAAAAGTTATTAATAATCCTTACGATATACAACTTCAAAACTTTTATAAAAGATATAGAAACATATGTACCCAAATAATAAGAAAGGCCAAAGAGATATATTACAAACAAAAAATAGAAAATTGTAACAATGATCCTAAAAAAATTTGGAAAACACTTAAAGAAGCCACTCATTCTCAACCTAATCCTATAAATGACTTGAAACAACTCACTATAAATGATAAAATAATTAGTTTTTCTAGTAATCCCAATATTATTGTTAATCATGCAAACCAATACTTTTCAAAAATTGGTGAAGAACTCGCAAAAAATATCGGTGAAAGTTCTCCCAATTACAGCACACAAGGCTGTAATACAAATTGGCCCAAAAACTTGAATTTTAGTCTAAAAAAAATTTCGAATGAAGATACTAGGACGATCATAAACTCATTAAAGAACTCATCTTCAACTGGCTTGGATGATATTTCAAATATTACCTTAAAAAAAATTTTACCAGAAATCACCATTCCCCTTACAAATCTCATTAACTTAAGCATCGCAAAAGGCCAATTCCCGATAAACTTAAACACGGAATCATAATTCCAATACATAAAGGAGGCTCTAAAGCGGATATAACTAACCATCGTCCAATAACATTACTAAATTCACTATCCAAAGTCTTTGAAAAAGCAATTAACTTTCAATTAGTCGAATACCTTGAAAAAAATAATATATTATCCCACAACCAATTTGGCTTCACGAAAAATAAAGGCACCTCCGATGCCATTGCGACTTGATCGATTTTAAGAAAGGTAAAATATTGTAAGAGGATGGAGAACGGTATATTGCTAAGATATATGTGTCGTTATTGAAATTTATTTGTAAGCAATTTGCACCACTGACTTGAATTTCTTTGACAGATAGACCAATTAAGTCAGATCTAGTATACACAACAACTCCATCATTTTGTTTTGTATGCATTGAAGTGCTGTGATGGTCATATCCTTTCATCATTTTAGGTATATAGTTATTTGATAGCCAACATTCAGTTAGAATGAGAATATGGAAAGAGGTTCCAATATTATGTAGTTGTAACAGAAATTCATCAAAATTCTTTGAAATTGATCTAATATTTTGTTGTAGGATTAGAAGAGAGAAAGAGTTAGATCGTAGTACATTTTTACAGAAATTTGGATTTGACGTTCTATAATCTGTGATGAAATCCATTT
Source organism: Limnephilus rhombicus (assembly GCA_929108145.2). NCBI lineage: Eukaryota > Metazoa > Arthropoda > Insecta > Trichoptera > Limnephilidae > Limnephilus > Limnephilus rhombicus. Next base: position 30,222,244 of record OV815272.1, read on the forward strand.
TTGGATTGCAAGCTTAACAATAGTTTGACACTCGTAGACATTTACGAAAGTCTCCCCATTTTTTTTAGATCATTTTCATTGTTTATCCGGATTATTTTATCGCCTGGTCCTTTGCGTACCATCAGTCTACTGGATTTAAACCATACAAATTGGAAAAGCAATTCTTTGGCCCTTTGCTTAGCTTTCCACAGTAGCTCCGTAAAATAAGGCGAAAGCACTTCGCTGATGTAAATTGGTGATGAGGTTAATGTTTTGGCCGTGTTTTTTAAAGAAAGTAACGATTCCCTTTTTTTTTTGGTTATGGAAAGAAATATGTAGTTTAGTCGGGGTGTTCGGTCGGCGATCTTGGATCCTGGTCACCAGGCGAATGTCTTCTTGTAGCTGAGGCAGTTCCAGGGAGCTGGCTATCCGGAGTGCAGCTTCCATCGGTTGTTCGCCCGGCTGCAGCTCCATACCCGCCATCTCCACGCTGTCAGAAAACTTCTCCTGCTCTAATTCAGCAAGTCTTCCTTCAAGGCTAAATATTCTATTGTTTTTCTTCTCGTTTTCCTCACGTAAAATTTTTGTTTCTTTCTGTAGATCCTGCATGTGTTTGAAACTCGCGACTAAGTCTTCATATTGGTTGACAATAAATTCATTGCTCCTCTTTAGGTCGCTGATTTCTTCTTCGAAATTTTTTTTAATTTCCGTTATTTTATTATCAAAGTGTTTGGTGATACGAATATACAAGGCATCAGCTTCTAAGCCGGATGACGCACTTGGTGAGCTTGGTCTGCTTTTACATTTTGGACAGTTCCATGTTAGTTTCTTTTTCACCGCCATTCTTTTGAAATTGGTATCCAAGATGTTAACGCAGTGATTATGGAACGAGATATTGCAGTTGGCACAGGTGAGAGCATGGTCATTTTTGGAGATTATGGTTAGGCAGCCTTCACAGTTCATTTTTTATTTATTTTTTATTGTACCGCACACTGAATCAGTCACAACACTGATATGGTTATATAGCAGAACTGTTTTATGTTCCGATTGTATTTGGTCACTTAAGGTTTAGTATGATTGATACGTAAAACTTAATATTCAGATAATTCCCTTTTGTATTTAGTGGTATTGTAATTTTTTGCACTGTTTTGATTGAGATGAAAGTGACAGATCGATTGCAGATCTGTTTTAAGGTATTAAAACTTTTGATGTTAATACATCATTAATAGATACAGTTAATCTTAATAGATACAGAACTGGAATACTAGTATTTCGGCGTTCTGCGTCAATTTGAGCACTTTTCCGATGATTACAATCACTTTTTTAAAACTCTAAATGCAAAATTTAACAGAGCAATGTTAAGCAGGCTGTTTACAATCTGACGTATTATTGTTGTATTACGAAGAACAAATCCGAGCATTTTGTTGGCGCGGGAGAAAATGTCTGATGTGTGAGATTTGAAAAAGAGATTTGCTTCAAAAATCACCCCAAGGTCTAGAATCTCGTTTTTGCATGTTAGTATAATTTTAATAATGTGGTATGGGAATAGAAATATGTCTTGCGATCTTGTAAATGTGACGACACTGCATTTCTGGATGCTGAATGGTAAGTTATTCAATTCCGACCATTTGACAAGAGAATCAATATCTTTATGTATGTAGTTATTCTTTATTCTTTTGAAATCGTCTGGTGCCCGTAACTTAGTTTTAAATCCACATAGCTATCATAAATTTTATTTAACATGTGACATAATAACTTACATATATAGAGTCATAGTCAATCATACTAATCTCATTGTCATGTAATTGAAATATTAAAATTCATATTCCTAAACAGGTGTTCGTTTCAGATTTAAATACAGTGAAACCCTCTTAAGAAGTTCCGTGGCTTAAGAAGTTTGGGCTTTTCAGTCCCTAGGCTCAAAATTGGTCTAATTTTTCCCACATATAAGGTTTTCCTGTTTCACTATAGTTGCTTTTATCATGCCTACCTTCACTGACTAAGCTTAGCATTTTTAAATATTAAATTCACATGCATCTATTATCATATACATAAATCCCAACACAATTGGCGCCCAACGTGGTCTCACAGTGAACTGCGCTGTAAAGCTATCGGTGCCTATCGGTCTTTACTTTTCTGCGCAGCGGCCTGAAGTGGCACGGGACTTGGTCGCTCCAAAGTGTGCGTGTGGGAGATGCTATTCTCGCTTATCAATGTCTATGTTCATATTGAATACAGTTCGATACAATCGTTTTGGAATGTCATCGAAGAGGAATCGATTCTCGCTTATCGATGTCTACGTTCATATCGAATACAGTTCGATATGAACGTAGACATCGATAAGCATCAATCGTTTTGGAATGTCATCGAAGTGGAATCGATTCTCGCTTATCGACGTCAATATTCATTCGAATTCACAGTCCGATATAATCGTGTTGAAATGTCATCGAAAGTGGGTTCGATACAATCGTTTTCAAACTGCAAATCGATTCCAGATCCGAGAGGTTATATTTCAAGATACGTCAAAATATCTCGGATGGCTTGACAATAGAAATATTTTATAGGTGCATTGTTAGCTACCCTAATAATGCGTGTTGATGTTATAATCATCCCGCTTTGTTGTAAATGATGAATTATTACTTTTAAGTACTTAACTTCGGGGAAGTATACAATACTTTCCTAAAATCAGCAAGTAATATTTGTTCATATGAACATATCTGCTTCATATGAAAAAATATATTTTATTCATTTGAAATTAACACAAATTAAATTAACTTCGGTGTCTCATAGTTTGTACTTAAAATGAAACAATTTCTTTAGTAGGATAACTTTATTTAATAGTAGTTGTAGCGCGCCGTTTTTACGCTTGCCACTACACCATCTCTTTCCCCCGTACAGCGCCATCCTGCTCACCCAAAACTAGGCGAACCAGGCTGCGCAGACGCCTTCTGCGCATTTCCTACTCTCGAGTCGCTACATAAACCATGCCCCGCAACAAGGAATGGCCTATATAAAGAGCTGCGAGCCCTAAATTAAACCAGTTCGTCTGTAGCTCGCTCTTGACTAGTACGCTCTCTTAGTTGCGCTTCGTCCTTTGGCACGACCCTCTAAGGAGTATTCTACTACCATAAGTAAAGCACCAACCAGACCCCGACTGCTGCCTTAGTTGCGCTTTGTCCTATGGTAAGACCCTCTAAGCAGAACCACAGTCAGTTTTGTTGTTCCCAAAGACTAAACAGCAAGGTTCCCTCCATGGAACTAAGATCGAAGGGAAGCGGCAATACTTTCGGAATATTACGGGGACAAGCGAAAAACCTATGTAGCTCTGCAAACTTGAAGCCGTCTAGTGGGAGGGGATAGAAACGGGGAATGTGGCTAGCGTGCGGGGGGAAGGCGGCGCTCTGGAGATAAGGGCCGAACTGTGAATGGGAATCATTATTATTTTTATATTTTTTAAACTTGGTTATTTTTTTATCACATTTTGGACATAAAATATAATAGCCCGATTGAAAAATAAGTAATGAAATGAGGAAAGGGGAGTAACAAGGAGACTGGAGACTTATGTGTTGTTTAATTTTTATTGTTCCCTATACAAGTTATTTTAAGTTACCTTTATCTACTAGGACGTAACTCATTTTTTGCGAAATCAATATTATGATTGATTTGTGAAGCGCTTGTCGAAATACATCGGCCTCACTTTTCAATTGACAAGTGCAATAGGGTAAAAAAACTAGTGTTATGAACTCGCTGTAAGCTGTAACTCAAGGCGCCATTCCTTGGTGCTATCATTGCTTAACTCATCAGTTTGAAATAGATTTTAATTTTGTGAAAAATTTTGTGCATTCTATTCTGATGTAAGGAGTGCTCGATATTAATCTAATAAAAGAACTTTATTTACAGTGATAACAAAAAAATAAGTGATAGGAACAAACACTGCTTGACTTATTTGCGTGGGCAAATAAATTTTATTTGATTGATTTGTTTTATTTCACAATTAATTTATTTAAAAATAATGTATATATTATATTATACTAGCAGATCCGGCCACACCTTGCTGTGGCTAACGTAAAACAATGCCACGCCATTACCCAACCTTTATAACCAACGCCATCTGTTAAATTAAATCCACACCGCCCATTTGCCAGCTCATTGCAAAACCTTAACAAATTATATACCTAAACCTTCCTCATAAATCACTCTATCTATTGGTGAAAACCGCGTGAAAATCCGTTTGGGTAGTTTTTGAGTTTATCGCGAACAGACAGACAGATGCGGCGAATGACTTTGTTTTATAATATGTAGAGATATACCATATATAGATATATATCACAAGAATCCCAACTGCTTCCGTCTGTAGCGTGTAGGTTGTGAGGCTGAAGGTAAATGGTGAGGGGAAATAAATGGTGGAGAGAAAGCTGGAGAAGTACCCGGCTATTCAGATCTAGTCAACAAACACGGCTAAATCAATTTCAAGCAACATTTCAATTCTGAATGTAGGTCTTACCTACGCCAGAGCGATACTGAGAATGTCTTCTACCTGGAATGTGCCGGAAATATATCTTATAATGTTTTTAATTATAAAATGTTGAAAACACAGATCAATCGAATAAAATTTATTTCGGGATTTGAACCCGCGACCTCCGGATTGCTAGTCAAGAGCTTTACCCCTCGACCACTAGGGCATGTCAATGTGACTTTTACATAACAATACAATGATTATAAACTTTGAATTAACATTGTAAAAGGAGTGGTAAATTAGTAGGAAAAAAATCTAAAAATAACAGTGCAAAAAAGACAAAGTAAATTTTTTTTAAAATGAATAAGCTAAATGATAAAAAACATATACCTATGACACGTGTGAATCACAACTTTATATTTGTGCGTTATGATTAATAAAAACATAAAAGTTTTTTGGTAATTTTTACGTGTTCCGGAGTAATCTTCTAGCCGCTCGTTTCATTTATGGTAGCTGCGTTTGCTGGCTTGTTACTGTCTTCAGTGAGAAACGGGCATCAGGAAGAACAACATCTGTCAACGGAAACGGAGATTGACGGCACGTAACATACCTTCAACCACCATCAACCCAACTAGTAATTTATAATACTATTTCATGATCATTGGTTTACTTAATATTATTCACTACTTGTCGATTATTTATTAATTTATTTTTTCAAATTCTCCATAAAACAGTTATGCACCAAATTATTACGGAGAAGATTACAAAATTTAATAGAAAAAAAAAGTCCAAGGGGGCAGTTTCACTATGTTGAGATGTGTGTCAAAAGATAGTTACTGAACTCTCTATCTCTATAGGTAACATTGAAGATGTCAATGCACAATGCAGAATCGTTAAGCAGTTGAATTGCTCTGTTTAATGGCGCATTCTGAAAGGAAGAAGTTCTCGCTTTCGGAGCATAAAAAAGTGCATGGGATCTCCCACGAGTATACGCGTTAGGGACATATAGGTTAATCTACTTCAACATAGGTGGATTCAGTACAGTACCGGAGATCAGCTTAAAAAAATGTTTCCCCAAAAATATTTTTCGGCGGGCTTCTAAGGTATAAAGATCGAGCATTCCTGTTAAGAACAACGATGGATACAGGAATGGGTAGTATGTATATTCCCTCATATACAGGTAATGCATAAACCTTTTTTGTACTCTTTCTATTTCTAGGATATGGTTTTGTTCAGAGGAGGCCCAAATAATGAAGCTGTATTCCAGGATGCTGCGGACAAGTGCTTCATATGTTCTTCGTATTGCAATTCCATTAACCTTTCCTGGTCTGTAATGCGTAAATACTACACATTGCTTCTTATAACTTTTATATCTCTATAAATATAATGAATTCTGGATTCAGATTTTAGGTATTCCTCCGTTATACATTTACACACTGAATTAAAAAATAGTATTTTAAATAATTAGCAAATTTAATTCAAAATCAGAGATATTTTGTTAAATATCGGGAATAAACCACAAATACAATCAACCGTGTGCCAGTGTGGACCGTGATACGCGAAGAGTGTGCGGGGGGAGATGACACGCTATGTGACGTCTCGCTCTACTTTGCTATACGGGAACACGAGAAACAGAGACCGCCGTGTTGTGTTTCGACCGTCGATACCTAGACCGCGTAGTAGCTAAACATACATAGCTGTATGTATGTATTGGGTAGCAGCCCAGCGCCCAGCGCCTCAGTCGTTCGCGGGCAATCCTTTGAGATGGTCTCCTCGCCCGTTTTTTGAGCAACGGACGATGGTTTTTTCATGTTTTCAGCAATTAAATTACAATTATTATCACTTGTAACACAAATTACGAAAAACAAAAGCGATTAGCTATGAGTGTTCATATATTTCCGATATAAAATCGATGATTTTACCACGTGAATTGATTACACAGCACCGGAGCGCGCGTATTTTTTTAGCACAGTAAGGGAAAGGTTAATAAATGATCTTGCATTTTTATTTTTTTTTTATTGTAATCTTTATATTTTTATGTTACATAGGTAATTGTGCTGTGCCTGTCTCACTAGGAGTTCCTGTGTTGAGAGCAGGCGCATTTTAACATAAATAGTTTATAAAGGATAACAACAACAATGTTATTTACATTTAAAGTACTAGTACAAGGACAATCAGCATCGTATCAATGGGTTAGCATGCATTAGGAGGTTCTAAAAATATTGTTGATATATGATCTGTCTTTGGTAGTGATCCAAAACTTGGTATCTGTTTTGTATTTTACGTGATTAGTGTGCTGTCTAATGGTCAGTGGAAGTGTATTATAAAGTTTTGTTGCAAAGTACCTGAAGTTGAAGGGATAAGTAAGAGATTTTGCCCTTTGGTTCTCGTATCACGAACAGTTTGGATATTGTCAAAAACAGTTCTATGTTTGAATAGATAAATTAGTATATTTTTGGCATAAAGTTGCCTAAAGTCCAAAACACCGATTCTCCTAAAGATTTCATCCGAACTGCTTGTGATCGGTAGTTTTAGAATAATCTTTATAATTAGTTTCTGGGCTTTAGAGATCGGATCAATGGCAGCAGCGTTTGCTCCTCCCCAGGCTATGATACCATACTCGATTAGAGATTGACATAGTGCATAGTAAATTGTTTTGAGTTGGTTCAAATTAAGAAAGTTGCGAGTTTGTCTAAAAAGGCATATAGATTTTCGAAGTTTGTTTGCTGTAGTGATAATATGTTCTTTCCACTTTAAATTATTGTCAAAAATAATACCCAAGTATTTGATTTTTGTAACACATTCTAGATAGGGGCAATCACATATATTAACTTTTGACAGGGGGCAAGCACATATTTGAATATTATTGAATTGCTTAAAAAAGTGCCAAAATGCCCTCACGTGTTATTAGAAAAAAAAATTCCATTACTCGGCAAACACTAGTAAAAGCCAAGCCAAATAACTTTTGAATTAAGAATTTACTGAAAACATATGAGTGTTTCTTGCCAAAAATATCTGAAAAAACTTTGACTTGTGAAGAAATGAGTGATCCGTCAATGACGTTTTATAAATAGACTTGCCATGTCTCACAAACTCAAAATATAATGTGGCAAGTAAACAACACTTTTATGTTTTCAGCGGGTTTTCAGTAATTTCTTAGTTCAAAAGTTGTTCATGCATTAAAAAGATATGCTACTTCCACACCGAAGCCAACCTTCCAACTCCGAACTTCCAACGCACGAACTACACAATCTATACAATCGTCCGAACGTTTGAAGTTGCCTCAGTGTGGCCGTACTATAAGACAATTAAAGAATGTGTGTGTACTTTCTCTAATGACTAATGGCGTATAAAATCGTTGGGCAGGAAATATAAAAATTAATTGTATTGTTTATAATAATTGATAATAAGTAATTTGCGTGTACATACTTGTAAATGAAGTGTTATTTCTTCACTTTTACTACTGTTTGCCGTGTAATGGAAACATTTTTTCATCACACAGGAGGGCATTTTGATGCTTTCTAAATGCAATTTACATACTTGTAAGACACAACCTTACTCGACGAGTGGCAGTTTAGTACTAAAGTACTAGAAATCGAAACTAGTGGAATTGCCTTACTTTTGGCTTCCCACTTTGAGATTTTTACCACACATCTATAGTATATAACGTCATTGCGATCCGTTGTATAAATTTCCCTATCTTAAAAAACGATCTGCAATGTTTGGACCGGACTTCAGATCTTAGAGGTCAATATTCGCTCCTTCGTTTTCTCAAACATACCCTAATAAAAATAAAAGTCCCGATATCTTGGTCACATTGAGAGGGGTCACATTGAATAAAATAAAAATAAATCTAAAAGAAAACAAAGTTTTAGAAAATCGAATTAACAGTTTATTTACTATAAAAATAATTAACAATTTTAACCATTACAAAAATATTAGATAGGTAATCTACATGATCTACTGTGCAGTTCTTAAATAAACAATATTTTTGTAAGCCGACAATTCCTGTCCTGCGTAAAATTTATTTTGTCACAAAAATCTTCAAGCCAAATATATTATGAACAATATTTATAAATAATAATAAAAAAATTGGTTTGTATAAAAAACATAAATGGTTAAAAACGTTTATCAGCATTTAAAATGATAAAACTTATGCACTAACCCAATTTTTTCATATTTATACAATAATTTATAACACAACGAAATCATCCACTGAGCTACTGTCTTATGTATTGCGAGCATTCATTAAAATAATTATTGTTTCATTTGTAAAACCTAGTACATTATCTTAAACATTGCATATTACCTAATGATATATTACATATTGCTTATGTGAATTTCCATAATATATTACATTATTCTTTACCGAGGCCCGCATCACAGGAATGTTCAACGCAGGGAGACATAATATTTCTAGATAGTTAAAATGTAAGACAAACTACATAGTTATGTAACTAATGCAAGGGATAAAACAACTGCATAGAAAGCATGCTGGCTGCACTTGAATTTAACAGAACACACTTTTACTAAAGAATTGCAATAATTGAAGTCACTCATATGAAGTGCAAACTTTTCCACATCTAACTATAATAATGCAATTCTCAGACTGTAAACTTTTGTAAAATTTATAGATATCTTCTCGAGACAAACTATATGATGTAATAATAACTATATAGATAAGCACAATATATATATATATATATACGTATATGTATTATGTAGTGACATACACATAATAATATATTAAAACAGTTAAATTTTTTTTTTTTACTTAGTTTATTTGACCTTTACCGGTTTCAAACAATCATGGTCATCTTCAGACTGGTCTGATCACCAGTCTGAAGATGGCCTTAATAAGCTGAAACCGGCAATGATCAAATGAAATAAGTGGAAAAAAGTTTAAAGCTATTTTAATATGCTATTACATATAATGGAATTCCACCACGAATTATCAGTATCAAAAATAGAAATATTACATATACGTATCGTTTAATTTTATAAAGCACAGTTTAGTGGTGATTGACCAATTATTATTAAACCCGTTTCACATTCGTCAATGGATTCTTTGTTTAGGTGATATCACAGACACAAATATTAGAGTTTTATGTAGACAAAGGCAAAAGTTGTCAACTCTTTAATATTTAGTATATTATTTCAGCGAAATAGGAAAGCGTTGAAAAGGAATTCAATATTAAATGCAAAATAAATAATAATGAAAGACACACATAAAAACTTTCTCGGCAGTGGGCACAGAGTATTTCCTACTCTAAAAATGAACCAGACGTGAGTTTATTCTAAGATATTGTATTTGATATCTCTTTTGAGCTTGGCAGATAAATATTGGTGAATTGAAAGAATACAGATACACGTCATAATATAATAGAAATCTCTTGCCAGAAAAATAAACTGGTGATACTCATTATACACTCACATGTTTTTCTAGTAAAGGATACCTCTAGGAAACCATTCACCACGGTTGGTACTATAAAATCAAATGATTTATTAAAAACGATTTAACATAATCATTAAACCCATACACCGATGGGTCTAGTTTAAATAGATCAGCATTCATATATCCCAGTGCCGTTCAAGTCTTTGGGGTGTATAGATCACTAAACACAACACCTTGATATAATGTTACCTGACTTACATACAAAATTGATAATATCTTTTCAGCTGCCTCCAACTTGCGTCCACACAATGTCCCGTGTTGTTCTTTAAGAACCATTTTATCAATAATAATAATATTCACAGCTGCTGAATGTATTCATAACCTGATGTCTCCTGAATTTATTTTTTCATAGGCGGCCAGGTCGAGGGGGACATATTTGCCAGTTTTGGGATCCACGTAGAACAATTTGTCCTTAATTACATTTGGGTTGAAGCCGTTTTCTTGGAGGTCAGTCTTCTTCATCTTAAAGGTACCTGAAAAGATAACATAAATTACATGAATATTGAGTACTTTCATATAAACACCAACTATAACTCTAGAAAAAATAGAACAAATAAAGTATTTACGAATCGTAATTGACCATAATCTTAGATGGACACATCATATCAAACAAATCACAAATAAACTCCTCAGAACAATATAAAATAAAACAAATGGAAACAAAATATTTTGCAATTTGTCAATCAATAAGGGGGCGGTATTTAGGAATCGTAATTGACCATAATCTTAGATGGACACATCATATCAAACAAATCACAAATAATCTCCTCAAAACAATATAAAATAAAACAAATGAAAACAAAATATTTTGCAATTTGTCAATCAATAAGGGAGCGGTATTTAGGAATCGTAATTGACCATAATCTTAGATGGACACATCATATCAAACAAATCACAAATAAACTCATCAGAACAATATAAAATAAAACAAATGAAAACAAAATATTTTGCAATTTGTCAATCAATAAGGGGGAGTTCAAGTATTCCATAATGCAATTTTTGACCCTCCTTCCCCCCATGTAACACGTCGTAACGTTTTTCTGAACCCCCCCCCCTCCCCGCACCTAAACGTTACGTAACACCCAAGTGACTATTTTTACCTAAAAGTCACAATTAAGTTGGAACTTGGAAGATTTTAATTCCCTAGTATTTTATTTAAATTTTAAAAAAACATGTGACGTAACGCGTTGTTCGAACCCCCCCTCCCACCCCGGTAACGCACAGTAATGTTTTACAAGACCCCCCCCAAAGTGCGTTACGTAATATTTGAATGGTCCCTAATAGAATATGGAATAATTGCTTGGGGAGGAGCAACAAATGCAGCTATAGATCAAATAGAAATCACACAGAAAACGATCTTAACCCCTCCGCAACGTAAGCAGATATATGCGTTAAAAATACGACAGCAGTCAAGTACAATAAGCGTGTTTACACGTCAGCGCGTGTGTCTCCATAGAAACCGTTATAACTCCGTTATTGTTTTAGTTACATCCGTAAAATAAAAAGTGAAAGGTCGATAGTGAATCATGCTGCACATCTCTATTCAAGTTGTCCATAGAAATACATAAAAAGAACATTCTGTCAGACGCGCAGTCTGACACATAATTTATCCCGCCAAATTTCCTACGGGCGCCCGACATTGTTAATTTCTATTAAATATTTTTATATGAAATGATAAAAAAGTCAGGTGACAAAAGTGTTTATTACACATTTATACAATAGAATAAGTATTGTTGTTTACATAATCTGTGATTTTAGTACCGTTTTCACATAAAAACATCACGTGAGTCATTTTCACATTTTTTTAATGTTTGCATTCTAAATTTTAATATTTATTTGTAATATAATAATTCGAAAGCTTATTTTGTAACCTGTTTAAAACAGTTTTTACTATTCGGCTACGTTCAGAAATGTTTCATTTATAGAGCTTTAATTGTGAAGCGGTAATAATACAAAGTTTTCGTAAAATGTCATTTCGTTAAAGACATTAAAAGTGCATATTGGCGATTTTCTGAGGGGTTAAAGGTAATACTTAAAAAACATAAACTGACCGATACAGACAAAATATTCCAAAGTTGTGACGTACTAGATATACGCCAATTATATGTTAAAACATTACTAAACTACATTTTTGACCAAAAAAACAAACACAAAATATCACTAACAAACCGGTTAGACAAGAGTACAAAGAAAACATAAAAACTCCGACGGTAAACACTTAAACCACACCTTTGGACAATGACACCATAAATAAATAAAAATGGGGGCTTCAGCACGGGTCAGCCACCCAGTGAGGCCAACATTACTGGATTGTACTATGAAACGTAAAATATTGCATCAATAATCAATATCAATAGAAGAAAAATATTTTTTAGTCAAGATTCGTAACATTTTGAATAATGTTCCGACAAATTGAGATTTGAATTGTGGATACTAATGCTTAGGAATCGCATTACACATCTGTTAGCTGTTGGGGTGAATATAATTAGTGATTAAGTGATTAAAAATTATAATGTTATACAAATTTCTGGTTTTAAAATAATTTGAAACGTTTAACCCTTTAGCTGCGGATAGCGCCACACTATAAATGCCCTGTACTCGGGCGATTGCGCGCCGCTAAATTTCTCTGGCGTAATATGTACGAAATATATTTGAGGATGATAAATCTTATACTTGTAAAAAATCTCAATTCTTCACACTACTGACATCTTGCGGAATTTATCCTTAATACGTATCCGAACCAATGGTACAAAGCCTTGAAAGGAATTCCTAATTTGGAGTGTAATTTGAATGAGTTTGAATTCTTCTCGGGTCTTTATACATGTGACTACGCAGTTGCGTTTCATAAGATTTTAAAGGAGAGGTGCTTGCAGAGTAATTTATATATTATATTGAATTATCGGTTCCATGACTACTCAGAATGAAACCAACTCAGAAACACCTCAGAAAGGTCATTAAAAGCCATGAAAAAATAATTTTAAAATAACCGGTAACCCTAACCTAACTTAACCTAATTAACTAATTTTTAAATTTTTTATCATCACTCTTAATGACCTTTCTGAGGTGCTTCTGAGTTGGTTTCATTCTGAGTTGTCTGATCACCGAATTATCATTTGCTTTTTTCGTGGATGTGAACTGTTATGATTACACTGGTCAAAAATGGTTTTGTTGCCTTTGATATGAAAGTGGTTCTGAATCATTTTATGCCTACAATTTATGAAACTATTAATGATTTTGGAATATTGGCTCTAGTTTTTATGATTTTGGGGTATCTTATATCATCATTACCTAGTATAAAGTAAAGTCGCTCCCGTTGTCTGTACGCTTATATCTTTTAAACTACGCAACGGATTTTCATGCGGTTTTCACCAATAGATAGAATGATTCATGAGGAAGGTTTTTTGGCATATAATTTGTCAAGGTTTTGTGTAAATTGGTTGAAATATATAAAATATGTGGCAGCGGCAGCGGGCTGCGGGCGATAGGCAGTGGGCTGGCAAGCGGGCGATCTGGATTTGATATTTATGCAAATTAACAGATGGAGTTGGTTATAAAGGTTAGGTAATTGCGTTATTAGTAGATGGTGTTGTGTTTCATTAGTCACAGCAACGTGTGGTTGGGTCTGCTAGTTTTAAATAATCAGCAGTGTAAATTAGCTCTTCAGAACTAGAGTTATTAATAGATGTTTAGTTTTTAGGTGAAATTCGCTTTCTGCGACATCACGTGACCCCCCCCCCCTCCGCATGCCTCATGTGAAGAATCATCATACCTAACTTGATATGTATTGGCGGAAGAATAATTTTTTCTCTACTTAACAACAGCTCATTTAGAACATTGGCTTTACCAACAGTTAAGGGTTCTCCACATAGGCATCCGGGAGGGGGGGGTCACGTGATGTCGCAGAAAGCGAATTTCACCAAAAAACTAAACACCTATTAATAACTCTAGTTCTGAACAGCCAACTTAGACTGATAATTATTTTAAACCAGCAGACCCAACCACACGTTGCTGTGACTAACGACACAACGCCATCTACTGAGAACGCAATTACCCAACCTTTATAACCAACGCCATCTGTTAATTTGCATAAATATCAAATCCAGATCGCCCGCTTGCCAACCCGCTGCCTATCGCTCGCTGCCTATCGCCCGCAGCCTGTTGCCGCTGCCACACGTATTATATATTTCACCCAATTTACACAAAACCTTGGCAAATTATATATCTTAAAACTTTCCTCACGAATCACTTTATCTATTGGTGAAAACCGCATGAAAATCCGTTGCGTAGTTTAAAAGATATAAGCGTACAGACAACGGGAGAGTCTTTACTTCATACTATGTAATGATAATATAAGATATGCCAAAATCATAAAAACCAGAGCCAATTCAGTACTTTCATGAATATATCCGTAAACTGAGTACTTGAAAATATAAATATCCGCAGAGATATCCAGGGCAACAAAAAAAAACATTTTTTGTTGAGCTGTGTTATGATTACTAACTAACCATCACGCCGTTTCCGCAGGGGTAGGCAGAGAGGACGGACCGCCAAACAACTCGGTTTTTACACACACTCTTTGCCTCATTCACATTCATACATCGTCTCAAACATACTCTTCTATTATTCTGATTCTGTATCTTACACTATGAAGTAAGCTAAGCTTCGACACTGTATCGGGTCCCGTTGATGTTCCGAATGATTGTTTACATTTAAAAAGATACTTGAAGATATTAGTGATGTGTTTTTTAAAATAAACATTTAAATCCATGCATGATTATTGTTTATAGCCATAAATTAGATTGACAATAAAGAACCCCACATATGTCAGAAGTGATACATATTTTTGATATGTAGAAAAGGTTGAATACAATGCAAGATTCTGCCAGAAAAAAAAGGATAAATAAAGGTATGACAAGCATAAATAAATCAATGGATTCGAGATGGCAAACATTAACATTGAACCCCTGCTGCTCTTCACAGAAAAGTCACAAGTGAGGTGGCTTGGTCACGTACTAAGAATGCCACAAGCTTCCATTGAAAATAGTGAGCATTTCTAGAGGAAGGACGTATGCCCCGTGGGCCACCTCTGGCAAAGTTGGGAGTAGCAACACCAGGGGCTGTGTGAGGAGAGGCTGGGCCTACTATGGACAGATGCCACTGAAGTAGAGCAGGACAGGGATACCTGGAGGCACCTTGTTGAGGCGATGAGTCCCCAACCCCAATAGGATAAGGGGGAGAAGATGAATGAATGAGATAAATAAGAAAATACCCGTCATGTCAACATGTTTCAATAGTCTCAGGAAGACGGGGCGAGCGTAGGGGGGAAGGTCCCTCTTGAGCCCCTCGGACAGGGCGTCCAGAGACAGGTTGTCATCGGGGTCTGCGATGCCACACATCCCCGCACGGCCCTCTACATGTGGTACCTGGAAATTAATCATTGCAGTCATTGATTAGTCGCAATCCAGAGAAGTCGTTATGACTGTATGCTGCATATTAAACAATACAAAATTTCAATTCTTGACAACCGAAAACACATAGAACTAAAACTGCATGGAGAGCGTAAAATAGAAGAAAAACAAAATGCCAGTAGATAATAATAATAAATAATAATAATAATATTTATTTCACATAAAATTATACAATGAAACATATATGGAAACTTTGACTAGCCAACTAGAAATGGATCCTGTTTTAGGCCAGTCAAATTGACAAATTTAGTTCATATCATAATTTCATATTACATTGATTAATTATATAAACATATTATTTATTGAATGAAACAAGTGTTACGATTGAATTCCTCGTAGAAGCTTTAGTTAATAACTACAATTTTGAACTCATAAAAAAAAGAAGAATAAGCGAAGAGAAAAAACAATGTCTTAAAGTACAAATTTAGTATTGAATGCTTGTTTAACAATAGATAAATGTTTGGTCATTTAAATCGCTTGCAAAAATTGAGAATCAAGACATTCTTCAAGCGTGATGACAATATCCATATTATAATTAACGTGGATGTTTAAAAGTGATTACAAAAAATAATTATAATTATAATTAACGTGAGTGACGTATCCCTTAACTTTACGAGCGGGTGAAGAAACTCAAAAAGAATGTGACTCGAAAAGGATGCAGCAAATGAATAAAAACAATTTGTATATAAATATTTCATAAGTTAGCTAGTGTATAAATAGTGACATGACAGAGTGGTTGATAACAAATTGTATTTATTTCCCTTTCCTTGCTTCATTTTTTCATCCTACTAAGATATTTTCCCTTAGAGCACTTAATATAAAATAAAACCTGTAAAGTAAATAAAATCCAGATGGTAATGTTAAAAAGAAAGATCACCGCAGGACTTGAATGTAGAACAATGGGAAGGGTATTGATAAAATAATAGACAATTATGTTCTGAAGTTATAAGTACGTGTTTTTGTAATATTACGTATAGTATGCAATTTTGTATAAATTATATTTGAACGTATTTTGTATAAATTATAGCTTACGTAATTTTGTATAATAAAAAGATGAAATGGGTCTTTCCTGAAAACACTTTGAGAATCGTCGGACAGTTGTAGTTTGACTTCAAAGTTATGGTTGGCTGACTCGAAAGTAAAAATAGTGATAAAATTTTACATTACAAGTAGGTCTGTACGTATCTTTTTAAATTATGATACAAAGTAAAGGCAAATTAAAACTAAAGCTTAATAATAGATAATGATACAAATACACAAAGACTGGGTAAGCAGTCAAGTCATTTGGGTCTCCAGGAAATATAAGAATATTTAGATTATAAATCCTCTGAGTAAAGAAAGAAATCAGAACTTTATTTGGATAAAAATAATAATTTACATAAATAAAAGTGACTTATTGTATGAAATTCCATGGAAAAGCAAATATGTTATAGCAATCGCGTCAAATGGAAAGCAGATCATAAAAATTATTAGAAATAAAACTTGACAAAATTTTAAATGTAAGAAACATAAAAAAATAGAGTGAATGGACAATTCAATAAAAGTGGCACTTCATCATTTCTATGAAAAATCATTAAAAGCGACAGAAAAAAAAACTATGTACGTACAATAGGTTACATCAGTTTTTTCATCATTCTTAATGTCTTTTCAAAGGGGTGTTGAAATGTCATTTTGTTGAGTTATCACGGAACCAAAAATAGCTGCTACAGTTATCGTTCAAGATCTGTGAAAATTTAATAAAAAATGTGAATCCTCACCAGAACTCCATAGACCACAGCATCCCTCTGCTGCACAATGAGAGATACGGCGGCTTCTACTTCGCTGGTGGAAACATTCTCTCCGCGCCATCTGAAGGTATCTCCAGTTCTGTCCTTGAAGAACAGGTAGCCAAACTCATCCGATACTAGGATATCTCCTACAACGGAACATCAACAGTAGTTATTAACCCACTCGTTTCCAACAGGGGTAAAAATGCCATAAATAGATTGATGCTTGTTGAAGTGTGTGGTAGGTAGACAATAGATGGTATAAATTGTGTAAACTGGGAGTCTCGGTCTCGCAACACAGAAATAAAGATGTTAATCTGAAATGGTTTAACCCGTCTGCTTGGTTCAATATATTCGCACCGGAAGCCTCGGGTTTCGCGCGTAAATTCTGAAACCGTCTCTTTGGATCGAGATTGTAAAATATCTACGTAAGATAACTTTCATATCTCAAAGACAATAAGAAGCATTATTTTGTAATCTTTCTGGTTAAAAGAAAAATACATATGTTTGCGTGAGAGGAAGAGAGATATATAGCTTTAAAAATGTAAGGTCGCTCTGGGACGTTTTTGGTCTTATGAAAGTAAAACGCGATTACATGTTTTGGGATGTATTTATTCCTAAACAAGCAGACGGGTTAATGAAATGTTACTGCGGTTCCAGGTTCCAGTTACCGAAGACTGGTATATGGATTAATTAAAACTTGCTCTTTATATAGTTATTTTTGGAACCGGTTTCCAGTGGCGAAAAGGTCTATACTTATATATTCTATCTTTATATACATAAAAATCTCGCGTCATGACGTTTGTTCGAGATAAACTCCGAAACTATTTAACCGATTTTGATGAAATTTGGGTTAATGTGTGTAATTTTGTCAAACTTAAAAGATAGGATAGTTTTTATATCGATTATTGACCTAATTTTTTATTATTGCGAATTAAATGTTTATTGTAGGACAATGCTGTGTAATTATTTGTAAGTTCCATAAGTTTCTAGCAGATGGCGGTGTGAGTTAATTTATCGACATAACAATAGATTATCTAGGTTGGGTAACCATCCAGTAGATGGAGTTGTGTTTCTTTAGCCACAGCAACACGTGTCCGGGTCAGCTAGTATTATACATAAAGGTTTATATTATGTAATTGCTAATATAATCTGATTTGGATACCAGGTATGTACAAACCTAACATCTCTATTTCTCTGTCGTGATAATGAGATTTAAGGTGCCTATCTACAAAATGTATGTGTTACTGTAAAAGCCTGTACCATGGTAAATCTTAAGATCAAATGATTGAATCTCTGTTGAAAAAGCAACCTGATCCATCATTGGTGGTTCGTGATTGGGTTGTTCAGGATCGACGCAGGACTAGTTTCACAGGTCAAGTCAAAAACTCAGAAATATGCAGTTGGGAAATACTCAATACAATACTTTATACATTTCTTGTTTTCGGCTATATATGACTGTAGCACTTTTAAAGCTATCCGGTCAAGCACCTGATGAAAATTAATCCTAATGTTCTATTTAATTGTGTTGCATTCAGCGTATTACGTGTTATGAAATACAATAGAATTCGGATATAACCACTTCGCTTATAACGGCTTACCATTTTTAGCGACGACAATGTAAACTCAAGTTAGGTTTCATAGTTAGGTACTAGGAAAACATCCGTTTAGCACGACTCCGTTTTAAGCGAACAACTATGACAAACAAAGTGACCTATTTTAATGATGATTCGGTTGGAACAACGCACAGTGTTTTGTTAACAAAATCTACGCACCAATACCTCGCCGCCCCATGCCTCGCCCACTCCCCTCGCCTGACTACTCGCTGCGTGCTAACACCTATCCTTAATAGCACACGTAAATCACAGTTAGCGTTTATCACCTGTTGTGACTAAGTTAAAAGCTCGCCAGGGAGTTCGGTGTGTCTCGTGTAAAAACAAGCTTAAATTATCCGGACGTTTTGTGTGTCATCCATTAGTACGACAAAGTATCGCTGGCCCCTTGAGGGTCGTTATATCTGGATTCTACTGCATACATAGCTTTCTCATAGATAAAGAAAAAAGGAAGAAGAGCCATAAAACATCGCACGTAAGAAATCGCACGCACAAAAGTGTTCCCAATATTGATCATCCACACTACCGCAGGTTGGTTGTAGCTCGGCAAAATTCGGCACATTTCTGTGTGATATCTCCGTTTGCTTCTGTTATCTATGGTTTTTTTTATTTTGTCAAAAGAGGGATTTTTTAAATTTTAAAAGTGAAATCCTGGCCAGACCTGAAATGAATGCAGAATCTCCGTGAGTGAAGACATCGTGGACTATCTTCTTCTCTGAAGCAGCCTTGTCCACGTATCCGAGGAAAGCCCTGGTTGGGTTGCTGGGCTGGATCTTGCCGATAAACACTCCTGGCTCATTTGGTTCACACAACTGAAGGAAAACAAAATATTTGTTAGCAATGTATAAAATAATAATTTAACAGTTTTGTGGTTTCAAATAATAATAATATAGAAAGTTTAAATTTGCTAACATTGGATGTAAAATCAGTACTAAAGGGGTAAAAATGGAAAATAACAATTTTACAGGAGGATTTCACTCAATATGTAATAATAATTGTAGTTACACTCGAAATGCTTCATAACTCATTTTATTAATTGAACAATTGAAAAATATTGAACAACTTGTC
Organism: Limnephilus rhombicus; assembly: GCA_929108145.2. Lineage (NCBI taxonomy): Eukaryota > Metazoa > Arthropoda > Insecta > Trichoptera > Limnephilidae > Limnephilus > Limnephilus rhombicus. The sequence continues at coordinate 30,242,049 of OV815272.1, forward strand.
TTTTTTGATTTTCTTATAAAAACTAGATGTTTACAGGTTATGTGTAATCATTAAAATGAATATAGGTATGTACGTATTCATATTGAAGTATCGATTTTCATCCCACTAAGGCTGGAAATAGTGTACGTTGTTCTCTGACCGTCAGTCTATGTGACGATGCCGCAGTGCCTCACCGAAGCCGGCTGAGTCATCTTCAATTAATTAAATCATTTTTATTAATTATTTTTTCATCAAAGTCTGGTAAGAATGCCTCACACACTTCCAGCTAACATTTTACCTTAGTAACTCAATCTTTGTACATACGAAGGCTGTCCGTAAAATAAGGTCTCCGAGTACAGTCATCTTCAATTAATAAGCTCCAACTGCTCCAGTCTGAAGCCAGTGAGACTATGGCATCCCCAATTGGGGTATGTTGTGAGGCTGAAGGTAGTGGGGAGGGGAAGGAGATAGAGAAGAGGAAGGTGGGGAAGTACCTGGCTATTCAGATCTGGTCACCAAACACGGCTAATGCCATTTCAAGCAACGTTTCAATTCTGAATGGTGGTCTTACACCAGGGCGATACTAAGAGTATCTTCCTCTCTGGAACGTGCCGCAAATATACTATATATTATTTTTAATGAATAAATTGTGAAATAACACAAATTAATCAATAAATGCTGCGGTCGCGAGGAACAATTTTACGTGAGATCCGGCAACACTAGCGTGTGGCCTGGTTCCCCTACGCCAGTGGTGGGCAAACTTTCTTCATGGGGGGCCAGGAGGTTTTAAGAAATTTCAGAGGGCCAGGAATATAGCCAAAATGCATTTTGTTTTAAAATCTATATTTTAATTATAAAAATGTACACACAAACGCTAATATAAGCTATAGATTACAATTATTTAACTTTTATTCGAAGGCGATGGTAGGTGTGTGAGACAGTTAAAAAAAGGTGCTCATCAGTTAATCGATTTCTGACTGAGTTTTTCCGCAATTTCATGGTCAAAAAAGTCTGTTCTCAGACATATGACGACCCAAACATCGCTATTATTTTCTGGGCGTGATCAATTATCTTTGGATATTCAGTTTTCGGCAGCAACAATTGTTTTAAACGGGGGCTGCACTGCATTTCGACAATTTCTAACTGCAATTCTGCTGGGATATTCTCCGGGTCCACATTAAACGGCATTGAAAAAACATCAAGCGATGACTGAATATTCTTAAAATCTTGAAACCTACTTTCAATTTCTGTGTGAAGTTTCTTCAACGCCTGACTGAATTCTTTCAGTTTGTTCTCACTCACTGGTGCCACGGATTCTAAGCGCGGAAAGTGAGTTAAATCATTCTTCTCAATGCAGTTACAAAAGAGAAAAGGCTGATTTTTAAATGATTTCACTCAACCCCAAGTCTCATCCAAAAATTGGTTCCTTCCTTGCAATCTTTTATTTAATTTATTATAGTGTTCGAGCAAATCGGTAAAAAATGCAAAATCGGTATGCCAATCATTGTTTTCCAAGATCTGGAATTCAGACCATTTCTCTGTTCTATTCTTTAAAAAATCTTGTATTTCTTCTTTTAAATTCCAGATCCGCTCGAATGCATACCCACAACTTAGCCATCATACTTTTGTTTGGTAAAGAAGATCAGAGTAATTGGGATCAACTTCAACCAGAAATTCTTAAAATTGCCGGTGTACCAAGCCCCGGAATCGAATCGTATTAATTAGTTTTATAACCACATTTAGTACATGGCTAATATCTAAAGCAGATTTACAAAGGACATCTTGGTAAATTATGCAATGTAAAAATACAACATTGTGATTAGGTTTCTGGTTCTGAATTATACCTAAAAATCCCGCATTTTCTCCAACCATATTTGGGGCTCCATCTGTAGTTATATGTTTTGCATAATTTTGAAATAGATGCATTTAAATTTTGAAGACCTTCGGAAAATTCATTATAAATTATTTGGCCCGTCGTTTTTCTTTTCCGTGATTGCAAGCAAGCTAACTCTTCAGTAATATTGTCACTTCTATCCGTACTTTCATCCATAGTCACAGATCGTCGAAGGGGCGGATTAAATACTTTTGCGGGCCGGAGCTGGCCCGCGGGCCTTACTTTGCCCATCACTGCCCTACGCCAAATCCCCAACACGCTGCCCGTTCGCGATGGATCTTCCACTCGCTGCACCCGCCAGGTGTGAATTACGCTCTATAATTAGTTTTTTCGTGCAAATAACAAAACCCCGGTAGAAATTCATTCTCAGCTACTTGAAGTGTACGGAAAAGACTGTATGAGTGCGAAAACGCAGAGAATTTAAAGCGTGCCGAACGGCCATCGGTTTCAGATGAAAAAATTGACAAAGTGGAAAAAACAATTCGAGGCGTTTGAGATGTGGATCTACAGAAAAATACTTAAAATAAGCTGGATGGACAGGGTTACAAATGAAGATGTTATGGGTCAGATGAATAAAAAAAAGGAAGTAATTAAAACTATAAAAATCTGAAAACTTCAATATCTTGGACATGTGATGAGACATCTAGAGAAGTATGAGATCCTGCATCTCATAATGCAGGGAAAGATTGCCGGAAGACGGGGCCCTGGAAGAAGGAGAACCTCATGGCTGAAAAACCTGAGACAGTGGTTTGGCCAGTCTACCGTGGAGCTGTTCTGGGCCGCAGTAAACAAAGTCCGCATAGCCAACATGATAGCCAACGTCCGTTGAACGGACAGGGCAGAAGAAGAAGAAGAAGGAAAAAACAATGATTGCAGATCGACGGGTGAAGGTTCGGGAGCTCTGTGATATGATCCCTGATGTCAGTAAGACCACCATTGAAAAGATTTTGACAGAACGTTTCTGAGACCACGAGGTCTGCCCAAGATGGGTCCCAAAATGCTTACCGAAGATCACAAACAACAACGTGTTGAAGTAGCCTGCGAATTCCTTGAGTGCTACGACATTGATGGCGAAGAATTCTTGGACTCAATTGTGACTGAGGATGAGATATGAGATCTGGGTACACTACACGACACCAGAGACAAAGGAACAATCCCAGTGGCGTCATTCAGATTTGCCGAAGCAAAGTTTAAAAACGAATTATAGAGCGTAACTCACACCTAGCGGGTGCGGTGAGTGGAAGCCCATCGCGAACGGCTGCCACGCTGAGACTAAGCGTCACAGAGGGTGAAGCATGGTGGGGATTTGGCAACGGGAAACCAGGCTACACGCCAGTTTTGCCGAATTGCGCGTAAATCAGTCCTCGTGACCGCAGCACCTTGGAGAACTTATTTTACAGACAGCCCTCGTATTACTAGATAAGTCCCAAAGAGGAGGGCGAAAATGTACCTCAGTAACCTCAATAACCGGTCAGTGGCTGGGTCCCACTCAGGGGTCGTGAGTTCAATTCTTCGGCCGGCTAAGTTCACAACCACAACATAAGCATTCCGTTTACTGTGGTAGTAGTAGAAGATTTTCGAATTATCGTCAGGTTATTCATAACCCGGGAATGTTTGTCTTTCATTTTAAAAAAGATAAAGAAAGAACCCGCTCTGTTTTAATATTCATTTTATAAGACTGTACACACATACATGCTCATCAGTTTACGCGATCAGTGCCCACACTGATTGCTCTCACACAGATTGACGTAGTGCTGACGTCGATTTTACGCAGCGCATAGCGATTCGCACGCGGCTAACCATCAGTCCTGCACTACAGCTCTTCATGAGTGAATTCAAGTACGTATGATCGTACACGTGGCACTATTTCCAGTCTAATTCTAACAAGCAATATTCAATCGGTATAATTCACCATCTACATTAGGTCAGTAGATACATACACAAGTTAATTTATAAATTTAATATTTGTCTGACAAATTTTATTTATTTACCTGACAAAGTCCTTGGGAATTTCTAATAGGTTCTCCTGTTCTCTCGTCGACTTTAATCAGTGCAATTGGGTAAATTCTTGGAAGAATCCTTGACACAAATCCTATTGAGCCCACGGTTCCATCAATATTCACTGAAATCATAAATAATACATAAGTTCGTATGTAATACATACTTGATATACGTACTTCAAATATTCTAAATACAGAGATGACTGTGAAAAACTTATAAGAAGTGTGAAAACCCTCAATCAAGTGACCCTAGGCTAATGTTGCCCAAAAGGCCATGTGTGAAATACTTCATACATATGTATTTATTCTAACAGAAGGTGTAGTAGGTAAACACTAAACTTTTTTCGAGTACAGAAAATTTACAAGTGAGCAATGATTGGTAATCATATTTTACATAATAATATGTATAAGTACACAATCACTATGAAAGTACAATTCAGTGTTAACGAGAAGTGGAGTGTTGTTTGAAACCTAAACGGGGTTTGAAGTGTGAAAAGCACACAATATTAAAAGTATAATTTATTCTGACTTTAAATAGTTTGGCATTTTGCCGAAATGGAGTTGTTTATTCCGCAGCACGTTTTTTAATTGCTCATTTGGTTACAAAGTGGCAAAAAGCAGTATTTTAATGATTATATTTTTATTAAAACATTATGATCTGTTTATGGGAACTAAAAAAAACCATCAAGAGAGATATTTACCAATGTTGGCATTTCCCTCTGTCGCTCCGTAGAATTCTGTTATTTTTGCAATGTTGAAACGGTCAACAAACTTTTGCCAAATCTAAAAAGATTGAAAATCAATTAATTATCAACAAATTTCATACAAAACAAATATAGATACATTTTGAAAATATATATTTTATACCAGACCAGCAGACCTGGCCACACGTTGCTGTGCCTAACGAAACACAACACATCTACTGACAACGTCATTATCCAACTTTTGTAACCAACGCCATCTGTTAATTTGCATACATATTAAATCCACACCGCCCGCTTGCCAGCCTGCTGCCCGCTGCCCGCTTGCCAGCCCGCTCGCTTTATATATTTCAACCAATTTACACAAAACCTTGACAAATTATATACCTAAACCTTCCTCATGAATAACTCTATCTATTGGTGAAAACCGCATGAAAATCTGTTGCGTAGTTTAAAAGATCTAAGCGTACAGACAGCGGGAGTGACTTTGCTTTATACTATGTAAAGATTTAATATGTAGGTTTTATTTTATGTATAAATAAGATGTTCATATAATTTTACCTGTGGTCTTAATCCATTTCCGTACATGAGACGAACCTTGTGCTGTTTATCGATAGGGCTCTCCGGTACGGCGAGTAAATATCGACACATCTCTCCAATGTAGTTAGCAATCTACGAGTGAGTAACAACACATATTTTTGTTATATAGAAAAACAAAGGCTTGTATTAATATTCTGTTTTCATAATATTTTTGTGTACCAAAGACACGTCATATGGATACATACTTGTGCGCTCAATGTTGCGTAGAGAAAGAAAATTGTTTTAGCATAATATGTAGAAATAATAATAATAATAAAAACGTTTATTCATCAATAGATTTTTTACAGTATTAGACATTTTGTTCTTTTTTATCATTGAGTCTATTGATGAAAAGGTCACTGCTCAGCTACAATTCAGGATTCCTCCTGGAATGCCGCTGGTTTTAGCAGTGCCTCCAATAAATAAAACAGAAAATAAAATAAAAAATTAAATTAAATTAAGATAAAATAAATACAAAAATTAAATTACATAAAAAAATTAAATCGAATCCCTAATTCAACACACACAATATAAATAAATAAATAATAGAAATTAAAATAAAAAATAAATTAATAATGTAAATCGGAATTCAAAGTAAAGCCTATAATCTTAATATTAAAACTCAAATGCAAAATAAAGTATAATATAATATAATCAGTTCAGATTCAAAATAAAATCAATTCAAGTATAAAAAATGATTAAAAATGTAATCGAATATAGTAGGTAAACATTGTCACATATAGTACTGAAGGTGGATAAGTTTTACACGTTAAATGTTCAAAGAGTCTCCTCAAGCGAGCAAGAACACTGTAATATTTTATAAATAATATAATACGCATATCAATTTCAGAATGGTGATAAAAATGTAGTGCCTTTTCAAATTTGTTTATGACAGAAATGACTCAGTGTAGCAAAAAATCATTGTCAGCCACTATAACACAACAAAGGAAGTCTGAGATGAAAACAAATTCTATGAATTATTACTCTATGTAAAAAAAGTATTTACTTTACCACAATAATTGGTTTGTTTTTGTCAAATAAATATTACTGTAAAATCAGCCAAATGCACTTGAATTCTGTCAGATCAGATCTTGGCTACTAAAAATTGGTGCGTCTAAGAATAATTTCGGTCTTTAAAAGTATATTTAATACTTACTGTGGCATTATACTTGATGCAATCCTTGATGAAGTTAGAGGCTGAGAACTTGTTGCGTATGGCCACTGTGTTGCCGTAGATGATGGCCTGTCCGACCGCTGTGACGCAGCCGGCCGTGTGGTAGAGTGGCAGCGCCGTGTACACAATGTCGTCCGGTTTCAGGCGACTCAGGAAGTGGATGCCGCCACTCATAAACATATATCTGCAAAAAATATATATAGTCATCACTTACTTGTCACCCGTGTCATAACCAATGTCTATTCATAATTTGACTTGTTCCCAAAGAACGTCTCTCATAACTGCATCTCATTGGTTCAACTCCCCTCTTAACCCTAACCTTTATTGTGGTATACCAGTGAGTTAACGTAAACGAAATAATTATAACCTAGTGTAACAGTGAGCTTTTAAAAATAAAACATATATTGAAGAATACTGCCAAATATGAGCCGTTGTCAAAAAAAACTTCATAAAATTTTTTGAATAACATCATATTTACTGACATTTATGTCATTCAGTTCAAAATTTTGAAGTAAAAAAAAAGTCAAAAGTTCCGCTAAGGGTTAACGGGTGCACGATGTTGAATACATTGACCTAACACAAAACAGGTCCAAACGGATAATTTTCACACCTTATCAGCCTTACTAAAAAAAAACCACAGCACGCCCGATAACCCGCATTGCAGCAGCAACATGAATAAAACAAAAATACACTAAAACACGATAACTTTACTAATAAGGTTTGTTCTTAAAATGTATTTTATAAGTCTGGCAACAATGTAATTTTTCATAGTGTAAGTACTAAATTGTGTGTTTTCCTTCATAACCGCCAGGTGGCGGCGCGGGCGCCTGCGCATTCGTCGTTCAGGCTGAAAGCGCGAAAAAAAAATCACTCCTCGGATGTGTGTGTAATATTATTACTTACTCAAATGTGATCGTAATTTCTAATAATATGACTAATTCACCATTATATTTGTATAATTGATATATTTACCGAGTTTTTGTGGTTTTTAATAAGTTTTAGTCAAGTTATAATAAAATAGTTTTACCTACCAATAAAACTTATATTATGTACCTAACCTCATTTAAAACCTATATTGAGAGAGAAGCATTCTCAAATCCCCTTTCGCGTGGCATTCCCCGATCTTTTTTAGTACCTTGTGGCTGTCAAGTGGTCACCAGATGCTAAACAAAAGTATCTACATACATCTAACTTTTGTTTATGGCATTTTTTTTCTCATTAGTTCTCACCAGGCAGTGATTGCCTAGGTTTTAAATGAGGTTAGGTACATAATATAAGTTTTATTGGTAGGTAAAACTATTTTATTATGTATCCTGAACCGTCATTTAAAACCTATATTGAGATCTGTTTGTTATCGACTGGTGACCACTAACGCTAATGTGATGATATTAAAATATGTTAAACACTGGAATACCTACTCATGTGTTACAGTGGGTGGAATAGAGAAGTCACAGACAATGCCCTATTTACCTCTAGAGAAGTGTTAACTTCTCTTCTATAGAATTTGGCAAAGGTGTCCCGGCTCCTCCAGTTCCCTCGAGCCAGGATGTCATCCAGTCTAAAATTATCCAGCCAGTTAAGTGATGCCACTGCTGCCCGTACGCTTCCCGGTGCAGCTGTGGTCTTAGCTTCTTCTAGAATCGTTTTGACCCAACGGGCAATGGCTGTTCTTGAAGCTGCCTTAACTGCTCCTGATGTAGTGATGAAGAGTTCTGTTAAATTCTGCTTTGTTTCTGTCTTCTGTCCGTTCTTTGGAGATTTCAACCAGTTCCTTAATCCAGTATGTTTGGTCTATATTTGGTTGATTGCCATTTAACAGCCTAACAACCTGACTGTTGGTACGTAGCGGAGTCTGTTTTGGAACCGAAAACTGGCCATAACGAGACCCCTTCCTCATCTATGGATAATTTGTCTGGTGAACACTGTAACAAGGTCAGGTCATGCCCTCTTCGTCCCGAAGCTAATAAAAGTAAAGTCGCTGCCCTGCTTGATGTTTCAAAGAGATTCAACTTTTTGGGTGGGTTAGCTTCTAACCAGGTCAACACTACTAAAGGATCCCAGATAGGAGATTTAGCCGATTTAGGATGTCTTAATGCTGCGGCTTTGAGTACTTGTCTGACTAGAGGATGTGAACTTCGGTTTCCTTCTTCAGGGCTACTGAAAGTTGTTACTACCAATTTATGAAGTCGAACTGTGCTGGGAGAGAGACTATCTTCTAGACTAAGATCTGTTAAAAATCGTGCTAGGTTGCTTCCTGTAGGGATGTTGCACCTAAGCCAAGCCGGTTTGTATGTTTTAAGGGTGGACTCTCTCCAACCCGACTTTAAAAAATCTTTCTGTTTATCCGACCAATCTGTTAATGACTGACTCCACCCCGGCACTTCCACACCTCCAAAATGAAATCCTCTACTTGTGGTGGGGGTTTCAAGGTTCTGGTGTCTATCAGTTTCAATATGGTGAATGGAGGACTCGCTGCTCGATTTTTTAAGTCTGGTCTCCAGAATACCTTCTTCCATCTCAGGGCTACAATCAAGTATAGGTCCTTGACCCGGTTCAGGTGTGCTAGAACTCTCGGCATAAGGCACGGCGGCGGGGGGAACACCCAAACTAGAGGAAAATCCCACTCTTGAGTCCAAGCATTGACAAATTTTGCCTCTTTGTCGAATGCATTGAGGGACACATAATCTTCTATGACGTGGGCTGTCTCTGATGCATACAGATCTATAGTTGGCGCCCCCCATTTTGCAAAAACTAATTTTGTTGCAGCCGGTAAAAGATGCCATTTCGGAGGTTCACGTTTTCAGGAGAGTTGATACCTCGTTGAACCTTCCCGGTAAGTAGTGGGCAGACAGTGAAATGTGATACGTGTCTGCCATTTGAAGGACTTGATGAGTCGCTTCAAGCAATGTCTTGGATCGCCTTCGTTGCGAAGGTATGCGACCACCGATTTGTTGTCTGACTGGGTAAGAAGACCCGAGTCTGACAGCTCTGGCCCGTGAGGAGTAAGTGCTGCCAGCACGGCGAGCATTTCCTTGACATTGCTGTGGAGTGGTTGTTGTGTTTGGGACCAACCATTCAACCTGAGGTCGTTTAGCTGCGCGCCCCATTCCCAGTCCGAGGCATCAGTCGTGAGGTTGTGGCGAATTCCCGGCAAGTAGTGGGCAGACAGTGAAATGTGATACGTGTCTGCCATTTGCAGGACTTGAAGAGTCGCTTCGAGCAATGCCTTGGATCGTTTGTCGCCTTCGTTGCGAAGGTATGCGACCACTGATTTGTTGTCTGACTGGGTAAGAAGACCCGAGTCTGACAGCTCTGGCCCGTGAGGAGTAAGTGCTGCCAGCACGGCGAGCATTTCTTTGACATTGCTGTGGAGTGGTTGTTGTGTTTGGGACCAAGCTCCATTCAACCTAAGGTCGTCTAGCTGCGTGGGTTTGAATGCAGGTAGCTTGCTTGTAACATGCGAAGGTTAAGCCTGCCTCTACGAATGGCGAAACTAGCAAAATTGAGGGTACCCAAGAGGCCCTGGGCCAGCTCAAGTGACCATCTACCTAGATTAATGTATTGTTTCAGTAACTTTGTTATTTTCACTCTTTTATCTTGCGGGAGATCTTTTAAATCAGCCCTTGAATTCCACATAATTCCCAGATATTCAATTTTCTGAACTGGACTTGGAGTGGATTTAAGGAATTGTATTATCCACCCCAGAGTTTGTAACATTGAAATAGTTTCAAATTTATGAATTTTCAATATATTAATATACTATCAAAAAATTCTCTAAGTAGCCAATTATTCTGAGACCTTTATCTCTTAATTTTTGCACTATCCAATTGGTAAGATAAGTAAAAACCTTTGGAGCAGATAATAGTCCAAAGGTAAAGGCAAACATCTCATTTGAAGTAATTCTCCTTAAAAATGAGTCTCAAGAAACGGCGATGGTTCCACTTTAACCATCCAGTCCCCCGGTTGAATAAATGGTGCAATCTTATTAAATGCCGGTAGCTTGCGACTGGCACACTCCCTAAATTTGCCTATAGTTAAAAAATTGTTCAAGCGACGAAGGTTGAAAACCGGTCTAAATGACCCGTCTTGCTTCGGTATGAGAAACATCCGTGACAGAAATGAAGGAGATATTGAAGGCGATGCCAATATCTTTTCCTTTTTCATTTTGTCTATTTGTCGCGTCATTTCTTTTGTGATATGAGTTTTATATGTGGAACTTACCGTGTCTGCCAGTATACTTAGCATGGATTTCTGACGGAAGGGTAGCTCGTACCCTCGCAACATCGTTAACAGCATCGGTGGGGCTCCTAAATCATCCCAATTGCTTAGGAACTGTCCTAACTGTCCCCCCTGAAACTCTCTCTGGATAGTCAGACTATCCTTGTTGCCAAAATTGGCCTGGTTGGTCCTCTCTTCCTCCTCTGGACTCATGTTAGTTGGTTCGCTCACCACGGAAGGCTTTGCTATCGCAAAACGTCCTGCCTTCCCGAAAGGGCCTGTTGTCGCGAAAAGGCTTCCTCGCTGGCCCTTTATACTTGGGCAGCTGCGTGCTGGTTGATGGTTGAGGGGCGAAGCTCGAAATTGGGAGGCATTTATCCAGCCCTCCCATTCGCTTAATCTGAGATTCCAGTTTGCTTGGGTCAAAAAGATAACCCGCTGCTGGAGGAATATTTTTAACCGCTTCCCGTACACACTGACTCTATACTTCATTGAGGATTGCGTCCCTGTGATGCTGGATCGCGTTTGCTCTCTTTCCGCAGACCATCTACAGAACATCTGTAATCACTGCCTGCTACTCTGTATCCGGAGTCCTTCCTCTACTCTCCAGTTCACAGTTCCTGCAGAGATTTTCTGAGGCACTCATTCTGCAGAAAGAGGGAATGGCTCAATGCCCCACAGAATTTATCTATTAACGAGACCAATCCCTAGAGAAGTTGATGCACCACTCTCCCCGTGCATCTTCCGATCTTCTGATTCTGAGTCATGCTCGTATTAATTCATGGACAAGCCGCCGCATTTTTATGCACAGATTACGGAAATTATACTTCATTTCAACAATTATTACAAGAAACAACTATTTACGAACATAAAATAGGTTATTAGGTTCTTAGTTTAGGTAAATGAAGTAATTAATGTTTTTTTTTTGGTTTGAAACGAAACTTCGCAAATGTCATTTTCAAATTTTATGCCTATTTATCATTTAAAGTGTAGCGGATGCGGCGGCTTGTCCATACTTTACCAAGCTCGTTTTTGAAGCCATAAAGTTTTGAATAAATGAGCTTATATATGATCGATCTTTTTTCGCCAATTTCGGCAACCTTCACTTCGACTCTTTTGGTCAAATCACTTTATTTATTTCCTATACTGTCATCTCTACCGAATCGGATGAGGAAATTTCGGACCCGCTCATTGTTTCAAACACAACACAACACATGTCAATCACAACACAAGATACCTACAAACAAAGAAAACAGACAAAGAAACAAAGGACCCAAAATGCAGACAATCTTTGTTGTGTTCACCACATATATTGTCATTTATCGGTCTTAAACTCTGTTTTTAATTTTAAAATACTTCGAACAGCCTCGCTGTTATAACATAAAGTATGATTTTGAAATAATTCTTGCTTTTTTGGGGAAAAATCGTTATAAATTCGGAGCTACTACAAAACGAAAATGCCAGCAACGGAATTTAATACGCTAATGAGAAAAAAAATGCCATAAACAAAAGTTAGATGTATGTAGATACTTTTGTTTAGCATCTGGTGACCACTTGACAGCCACAAGGTACTAAAAAAGATCGGGGAATGCCACGCGAAAGGGGATTTGAGAATGCTTCTCTCTCAATATAGGTTTTAAATGACGGTTCAGGATACATAATAAAAATAATCATACTTTGAAAATTGCAATGTCAAAAAGTATTTTATATAAAACATGAAAATTCAAATTTACATTTAAACGTTTTTATTTTATGAGAATTTCATAAAAGTGGTGTTTTTTTTTAAATATTAATATCTAATACATGTTTTCCTAAACGTATCAAAATAATTAACGTCTTTAAAAATGTAAGAAATATGTTATAAAAGTCAGTATCATTTTTTAGGTTAGTTTTTTGGCAATAAAAAAAACTTTGAAATTTTTTATTACTATTTTATTGCATGCACGAGGAAAAAGTGAGGTGACAGTTTCGTTCCAAATTCATTATACATATAAAAGGTCTGTATTTTTTAAATTTTGTTTTTTTTTATAAATTTCTGTACACTTTCATCAAATATGTTTTGGTAAAATAAAAATTCCATTTTTTTTTCGCGTTTGAATCTTAATATATGGCAGTTTTTTAAAACTAAAGCGTATTTCAATTACACAAATCTAAAAGGTAATTTTATCTAGTTTTCATAAATGGTATTTGTTTTTACGACACCTTCAAAAATAATAAATATATACAACATTCAAAATACTTAGGAAAAAATCCAAATTTCGTTCAAACATCATTACTAAAACAGAGATAAACTACCCTCTCAGACTGTGTAAACCAAGTGTATTTTTTTCCATGAACAATTTTTTAATTAGTAATGTTTTCACATCCGCGGCCGTTTGTCAATTGAATAAAATTTTCACTAGGTTTTTGTAAGGCTGTATATGTTTAACTTGCTATTACATATGTGAATCCCACACAAAAATTTCTTCTGCTCCCGACAATCCAGAGCCAGTGGGACTATGGCATCCCCAATTTGTGAGGCTGAAGGTAGTGAGGAAGGGAAGCAAATGGGTAAAGAGTAGTTGACTATTCAGTATATAATCCATTTCAAGCAATCTTACATTGCTATTGCAAAAATATTATATAAATTAAATGATTATTAATTAGGTGCACAAAACTACGAGTAAAAAGCACTAACAAATTAAAGAAACTGTAAACGTTTCCAACTTTATAAATTAACAAGAGTTACACAAGTGGTCATTATTTTGAAAAAATGTTACATATTTTTAAAAATATATGAAAAAAATTCATTTAATGTTTTTATTTAATAAGAGAGTGTATAATGTCCTCCACGCTAGAAGTTCACGTGGGTTGTGGATAAAGATATTCAAATACAAAAGAGATATGCCATGATGTCCGCGCGACTGTCGGCGGACTACTACCTAATCGGAGTAGTGTGCATACAAAAAGAATTTGTTCATTTCGTTGATTTTTTGAAGGTGTGCATTAGTAACAATATAGTTTGAATACGGAAAGAATTCGTTCATTTAGTTTAACTTTCGTTTAGTTTATTCGTTCATTTAGTTTATTTGTTAATTGGTAAATAATATCGGCAACACTCGGAAGCGCAGTCCCACCTAGTAAAAACTGCGGATAGTACATCTTTTATATTTCAATATCTTTGGTTGTGGAGGACATTTTACAAGGGTAAGTTGGTAAATTTTAATATGAAAGACTTAAATTAATGTTATTATGGGCATAAAAAAAGAATTGACAAATAATGCGATGATTTTTGCATTAAAAAAAACACTTACCTACTGCAAATAAATTACTCAAAAGAAATAAACATACTACTGTTTGCCTATATACATGCCACATTGGATTACCCACTGGTGTTAATTTTAACATCCCGTGAAAACAGATGTGTTAATTTGATATTGAAGTTCGGCATAAAATATTGCAAATGTGGTAATTCTTTCAAAAGTGACATTTTAATGCCATTCGATTCTTCATCATTTTCTTGGAGTAATAATTTTGTCAATACAATTTCTAAATACATAAAAGGAAGTCAACACAATTTCTAAATCGTTAAATGGGTTAAAAAAAAAACAATAATTGGGAATTATTCACGAAGTAAGGTATAACTATCGAAGGTGGCGACCATGGAGGGACATATGCCCGACGTGCAACAGCGGCGGCTGACGGGAATTTCCTACCCTGTTAGGGACAGATTCATATTTTTATGGCATTACCTGCTTAAGATTGTCGGCTATGTGAAACATTGTTCCCATCGGGCACTATGTAGAATTGTCATAAAATCTGCTAAAGTCAACGAATTTTCAGTTTGCAAATTTGTTCCCCCATTTACAACTTCTTTTGCATTGTGCCTCATCGTCAATTTTGTTTTAAAAATCAATAAAAGTGTTTATGAAGGTACCGAGCACGAGTACCTACATGGGGTAAATTTGTGATAGTGATGCGCAACCTTTTTAGCTTAGGGAGGGGGGGGGGATTTTAGTTGAAAATCAATAACAATCCCACCAGCTAATGACTTATAATAAGTGAGATTTTACATGCGATACAATACGGACAAGCTATCGATAATACGTTAGACAATTTTCAGGGATATTTTTCTTGGAAACCTCAAACCAGGTGATGTTAGACGCGTTGCTTTTTTTTTGTGGGGGAAATTGAGAAGCATAAAAACAAACAATCATTGATTAAAACAATAATTTATTACATTATTTTTATAAGAAATATACCATACATTTGCGATTATATTAGAGTAAAGGCAGGTAGGTAGGTATATACGACTTTCAAAAAACCTATTTTGGATATAATGAGTAATGGCTATAAGGAGCAAATTTAGTCAGTCCCCTCATGTTCGTTATAACCAAGTTTGACTGTATAAACTATTGTGGCTATGCCTACATCAAATCCCCAAAGTTTCTTCACAATCGGATAAATGGTTAGCAATGCCTAATTTCGTGATGTCAGAACTCACTATTATATATAGAAACCATCGTCGGCATGCGTACATCAAATCCCCAAAGTTTCATTGCAATCGGATGAATGGTTACCAATGCATAATTTCATGACACCAGAGCTCACTACTGAACATAGAAACGATCACGGATAGACATCTTACAAACCCAGAAGCAAACATATTTTGATTTTTATATACATAGATTTTTAAGATCTGTGAAGGTAGTTTCACATAACTAAAATAATAACAGAACTTGAATAGAACTTACACATCCTTGAAAATTACCTATGAAATTTGATGAATTGTTCAAATTCTGTAAAACAACTGGCCATAAGAATTTCACACCATTTCACCAATACTATTATTTACAGAGTTGTAGAATCTAAAGAGAAATATTTGGTGTCATCCGAAAATAAAATATTTGCTAATTATCACTTTAGGAGATCTCACTTAAGAAGTTTTATACAAAGTTTGGTCTTTTCAGTCCCACAGAGGCTGAATTTGAAAAATGGTCCAATTTACTCCAGGTATGAGATTTTCGCACAGAAGAAGTTTTTTCAAGTCCCTTGGAAAACCTTCTAAGAGAGTTTCACTAATTGTTGATTGGGAAATGGGAAAAAATGATTATTTATAAAATGCTAAATATCTATTTAACTTAGTATCAATAAACCAACAAGACGATGGAATTTATTTACCGTTAAAAGCAAGAAGGTGTTACTCATAAAAACCATTATATTTCACAAGAAACAAGAAAGAAAGAATTTCACAAATAGTGTGACTTTCACTTAATGTATTTGTTTCACTATTATTTTCATTCCCAAGTTAGGTACATACAGATATTTCTTTTGTGAAACAAACTGCTCCACATTCTGCAAGTAAAATAAATTTCAGTTACAGTCGTAAGAGAAGTCTGTTGGAAACAGCATGAACCGTAACTGTTAACAAAAGTCATTTATTTTTTTGCTATTAGACAAAGTTAAAAATATTGCTTTAATTTAAAAACGTGTTATAAAATATGTATTAACCCTATGAAAAGCAACAATATTTATGTACTGGTTTTTAAGTAACTAGGTAATACTCAATAAAAATGAAAATTAAAAAAAAAGTACTCTGAATTTAAAAAAAAAGTGTGAACCATTGATGAGATAAACCTGCAAACAGAAGTATGTTGTGGGTGTGATTGTACACCCAAAAGACACTCAATATTCACAACAAACATTTTTGAATAAAGAAAATCTTTTTCTTCATTCGCTACGTTTGGTGACTTAGTTACTTATCGGGTTTAGTTTAACGAACCCCGCAGTGTCAAGAAAAGAATATTAGTATTAACCTGGAATGTGTGATGACAGCGGCCTTGGGCAATCCCGTAGTACCCGAGGTATAGATGTAGAGCACCTTGTCGTGGAAGGTCCTCTCGGGGGGGTGTGGCACGGGGGTGGAGGGGGCGGCCTCTAGAAGGGCGGCCAGGTCTTTCACTTCCTCGGTGGCCTTCTCCGGCCCTTTGGACCCCGCTGGTCGCCAGCGGTACAGAGAGATGGTGGGGCTCAGCTCTTTAACAATGTCCTGAACAGCTGCAATGGACAAAAATTAATATGAAATAATTAGAAAAGTGAAAGAAAGAACAAAGAATAAATCTAACATAACCTGTTCTCGTATTATGTTCTGTATTTTACTGTTTTATACTGTTACCATTGAGAACATACAACAATGTTTTAAAGTGCAATATGATGGAGGACTTTGCGAGAGAGATTGATGAATTAAACTTACAATGGGATCCGACACATTTGTCGATAAAATCAACTAATTTGTTAGAGAGGTGTGCCCACTTCAATTCACCTTTCTTTCTCCTCGTCAGGACATGCTTCCAAGCTTCACCCTGGAAAAGATTGGTCGAAAGTGGGCAGCATGTATTGGGTGGGTACGCTATATTATAAAGTTGCAACCATAGATAATAGAAACAAGGGAGATGGGCCATGAACAAATTGGGAGGCGGGTATGGGTACCCGGGAACCATATATTGGATAACCAACACCCCTGCCGTAGGTCACCCCAAGTGGTTCGCTACGTTTGATGACTTAGTAGTAGGGGTGTGCGGATTCATGGGGTGGAAGTTTGTCTAGGTCTTGGCTGTGAATGGGAGGATCGGGAGAGACGGGTTGAGGAAGACCTAACCTAGACCTCTCCAGCCGGACTCACTCAACCAACCGCATTGGGAGGGAAGGATTCATACATATGTCACTCCTGAACACATTGACCCCCAGATTGCTACCTATGTACCTTTTTACTTTTCAGAACTTCCTCTCCTTCCTTTCCCTAAAAATACCCTCCATACAGCATCCCCAAAGATGAAATAGGCCCTGAGGGAATTTTTTCCCTCAGGACATCCTGAATGGAGCTAATGTAAAAAAAGAACCATTATTGGTATGAAACCGTACGCACAAAAGTGTCACCAACATCGTTTCACCCATACTACTACAAATCACATCTACGTATAGCGGCGCCCTGCCTTTGTCTCTACCTACAGACCAAAGTATAACGTTCATTGGCCCCACAACTTTGATAGTCTGTGCAGTTTGATCTAGCTCGACATGCTTCCAAGCAATATTTCCTTTCGTTTCTATTATCAAAGATTCCCGCCATGTTAAAATTTTTTTGTCGAGAGTGTGGAGTAGGTAATTAGGAGGGAACGTTGTATAATTGAGCTGCAACCATACCTCCGATAGATCCTATAATTTACCTTCTTCAAACTCCTCGCCGTATATGAGCGCCTGGCAGTCGGCGATGGTCAGCGAGTGCAGCAGCGCCCGGCCGCGCTGGTTGGTGTTGATGAGCGGTGTAACAGCCCCGAGGCGCGAGAGGCCTAGCCACAGCGCCGGCTGCTGGGGGCAGTTGCCCATCAGCAGCCCCACGGACTGGCCCGCTCCGTAGCCGTGCGCGCGAAACACACCAGCTACGCGATACGAGTATTCTTGAACCTGGGATAAACGATAAACATAAGTTAAGAAAGTTTAATATTTTGAGAAAAACAAAAAGGTTGGGACGTTTCGCATAAATTCAAATAATTTGACATTATCGTCAAATGGCCGATCAGTGCCATTTTGATTTTTTGATAAATTTTTTCAATGTTTTTCAAACAATTATTTCAATGTTTTGTATTTCTTAGGCATTAAATATGTAACAATTTCTAGACATTTTGTTTTGAAGAGTTTAAATATTAATATTAGTACATACGCCTACTTCAATTTGCGCACTTTAGAAATCTTAGAAATAAACCAAAAAAATTAAGTCAATAATTAATTTGGTTTACAAAAATAATAGTATCACACTTAATAAAATCTAATCATTTTTGTATTTGCATAATTTTAAAGTTAGTTTTAAAATTGCTAGTGAATGACACGGATGAGTCGAAACCGGTAGCAGATAAATACAAATGTAAGTAACAAATGTACATGTGAAACAAAAATTCTTCAAAACAAAATTATTTCTATGAATTAATTACATTTTTAACCTTTAGAACAGGGGTGGGGAACCTGCGGCCCGCGAAGCTTTTTGGTGTGGCTCGCAAGCCCTTTTGCTATGGCCTGCTGAAAGCACCACAAAAAATTACACTCAGAAAGCGAGAACGGTTTTCTTTCACGGTGTTTCAGATACATTTTAAAGTTATTATTACAAAACCCAGAGAAAGTTATAACATAGCTGACACGTATATGCTTATGTATGCATCTATGTTACTATAAATCAGTGTAGACATACATAAAAACGTGATCCAACTTCAGT
This sequence comes from Limnephilus rhombicus, assembly GCA_929108145.2. NCBI lineage: Eukaryota > Metazoa > Arthropoda > Insecta > Trichoptera > Limnephilidae > Limnephilus > Limnephilus rhombicus. The sequence goes on from OV815272.1 coordinate 30,260,836, forward strand.
TTTATTTTAAGTTCTTATTATTTATTATATACGGTAGTAAAATCAATATTGAAAAATATATCAGTATTGATGAGAATTTAATGAGAAAGGAAAAAATATATATGTAAGTACTTTCTTTATAAAGGGTGTTAAAGGACGTACTTAAATTACTTTCACCAGTAATTCCTGATATTATTTGGAGTAAAAAATGTAAATGTTTTTTATGTTTTGTAGAAAAAAATACATCGAAAATGTCACCGGAGACCAAAATTTCATTTACATTTTTTACTCCAAATAATATCAGGAATTACTTGTTAAAGTAAGTCAAATACGTCCCTTAACACTCTACATGTTGCCACACTTCTGCCATAAAATTAAAACCTTTCCATGTAAATAGTTACTTAAAAATAAAATTATAAACATTTTATTGCAGTTAATAAATTTGCTGTAAAATGCGGGAAAACTATTCACGTGTTCTGAGTGTAATATGACGCTGGTGGACTGCTGGACTCCTACACAGATTCATTCGGTAAAAAAACACTTTATATTCATAATGTAAATTACAGTTGGGGATTCATCTGCTAACGCATTTCGAAGGAAACCGAGTGTTCCAAGTGCAAAAATCGGAGGGAAACCATTTTCGTATTCTGGGGTAGTATCAATTAAAGCTGGGGACTCGCATTCAGATTCACTCTTAAGTTAAAACCAGTTTCATTTTCCGAATAATCTATCAAAATTTCAGTTGCGAATTAATCCGCTGACACATTTTGAAAGAAACCTTTCTAATGTGTCCGAGTGTTAAATAATTTGTTTCAAACCATATGCTGCAAAATTCATAATTCATAGAAAAATCATATACATGTAAAGGAAATATATTCCCTTTAAATTTGAATCCTATAATGTCAATTAGAATGCAATCATCGATTGTCATTTGTTTTGTTATTCTATTATTTGATTGTTAGAAAAAACCATTCAAAGTGATATTAATAAACATAAATGTCGTTTCTTAGTTAAAAAAAACTTTGCAACACAAGTGTTTTATTTAGAAATTAATAAAAAGGAATTAAACCTATCAACATATTATAAAACGACATTTCGTTTTAAACCAAAAATGGAGAAAATTCAATTCGAATTTACGCTATTACCTGGATGCGATGGCAGATCAAATATTATTAGCATTACAAAAATAGTCACAAGTGATGGAAAAGTGTTTACAATACCAGAAATGCTACGATCCGCCAGCTATCACGAGGAGATAATGAAAACTAGTGCTTTTGGAAAAATAAAAAATAGTTTGAAAAAAAGATACCAGGTTAGAAGAGTCTGGTTAACCATGACAGAAGAACTAAAAAAAACATATGTAGACGAAGATGGAAACCTACAGTTTGGAGACCAATACCTCGAAGAATTGGACGAAAAAAGTTTACAAGTACATCAAAAAGAAGATGCATTAGGAAAATTAATTGAAAAGTTAATGGAAGATAAGCAACAGAGCTTAAAAAACATTGCTGAGAAGTTTGTTATAGAAAAATTCTGCACTAAAAATACAAATGCAAGCCAGTGGATGGAAGTGTTTGAAAAAGAATGTTTGCGGTTTGATGTGACCATGGATGGAAAAAAAATAGAAATACTCAGATTGTTCATGGATAAATCTTGTATAGACTGGTACAGTTCCATGATTATAAAACTAACAATGAACTCAGAGTGGTCAACATGGAAAAACAAATTCTGTGAATCATTTGCAAACAAAGGATGGAACCCTGTCACATACGCACTATCATTTAGATACAAAGATGGTTCTCTGTTGGATTATGCTATGAGAAAAGAAAAACTTCTATTGGATGTGAGAAGATCAATTGACACCGGTACTTTGATAGATCTTGTTGCTTCCGGACTACCAGAATTCATACTTAACAAGATCGATAGAGAAGGATTACAAGATACTGTAGATTTGTTTAATGAAGTAAACAAGTATGAACATATGGTCAACAAAAAAAGATTTATGAATAAGAAAACATTTGGAAATGCAGAACATAATAAAAATGGGGGTAAAAATCCATGTAAAATTTGTGAAAAATTGAATAAGGGCATTCGTTACCACCCTGAAGCTACATGCTGGTTCAAAACAAAAGAGGATGAAAAATTTAAGAGAAATGCCATTAAACATGTAAACAATTCAGTGATAGAAACTGAATTAAATGAAAATGATCAAAAAAACTAATAGTAACACCATTAATAAAAGTCAAACTATTACTAAATGATAAATTAAAAATATACGGAATTTATGATTCAGGTTCAAATGTTTCTCTAATTATTTCTAAATTATTGAAACTAAAAGGAAAAGGAAACAATTTGAATGAAGCAAATTTAGTAACGATTAATGGTGTTAAAAAGACGAGTGGTTTGACAACGTTAAACATAAAAATTTTTGAATTGGAGAATAAAGTTGATGTGTACATTATTGATGAACACAATTTCAAGTATGATTTTTTGATTGGATTAGACATGATAAAAGACTTCAAACTTATCCAAAGTGAAGACTTACAAATATCACAGAAACTCTGCCTAAATAATACAAATAAAAAAGAAAAATATTCTACAGATATGAAAACGAATACTAAATTTAATCATATAGAAAAACACAGAATTAATTTTAACAAACATGTTAAAGAAGAAGATTTTAAAATAACAATGAATCATTTAAATAATGATCAAAAAACAGAAATAAATGAACTAATAGACAAATACACATCAGTGTTCGCGAAGAGTAAATATGATGTTGGCACTGTCAATGGATATGAAGCGAAGATAGACTTATTAGTGGATAAATATTGTAGTAAGAGGCCTTACAGATGCAGTGTAGAAGATAAAAAGGAAATAGAAGAGCAAATAGCAAAATTATTAGACAATAAACTGATAGAAGAGTCGTACAGTCCATTTGCTGCACCGGTCACTCTAGCATTTAAAAAAGAAGAAAACAAAAGATCCAGATTATGCATAGACTTCAGAGACTTAAATAAAATAGTAATACCTCAAGCTCAACCATTTCCATTGATTGAAGACCTAATGACAAAGACCAGAAATTGCAAATTTTTTTCAACGCTGGATATAAACTCAGCCTTTTGGTCTATTCCATTGCGGATTGAAGACAAAAAAAAAACAGGATTTGTAACACAGGAGGGACATTATCAATGGACCTGCCTGCCTTTTGGATTGAAGACTTCTCCGGCAATTTTTCAGAGGATATTAAGCAATATATTGAGAAAATATAAACTAAACGAATTTGCTGTCAATTACATAGATGACATTCTTATTTTTTCAAAAACTTTTGCTGAACACATTGATCATCTGACAAAGCTGCTGAATGCAATCAAAACAGAAGGTTTTAGATTAAAATTTACAAAATGCACATTTGCATCAGATATGGTAAAATATCTGGGTCATATAATTCAGAATAATTCAGTCAAGCCAGTAAAGGATAATTTGATTTCAATAAAGAATTTTCCTATTCCAAAAACACAAAAGAATGTGCGACAATTTCTAGGAAAAATCAACTTTTATCATGAGTACATTCCGAAGAGTGCAATAATACTAGATCCTTTGCATAATTTATTAAGGAAAAATCAAAAGTTTATTTGGACTGATAAATGCCAAAATGCTTTTGAAACGATGAAAAACCTAATATGCTCACAACCGATCTTGGAAATTTTTGATCAAGATTTACCAATTAATATATATACAGATGCTTCTCTAGAGGGTGTTGGAGCTATTTTAAAACAGACACAATCTGATGGAAAAGAAAAACCTGTTGCTTACTTTTCGAAAAAATTAAACAGCGCACAGAAAAAGAAAAAAGCAATTTACTTAGAATGCTTAGCTATAAAAGAGGCAGTGAGATACTGGCAATACTGGTTGATAGGAAAACCATTTACAGTTTATTCAGATCACAAACCGCTGGAAAATATGAATATCAAATCTAGAACCGATGAAGAGCTTGGTGACTTAACATATTACTTATCCCAATATGATTTTCAAATTAAATATTCTCCAGGAAAGTACAATATTGAAGCTGATTGTCTAAGCAGAAACCCAGTCTTAGAACCAGATGAGAACCAAGATGAGCAATTAAAAGTTGTCAACTTAATAAAATTAGAAGATATCTTAAAAGATCAGGTCAAAAATGAGAAGATACAGTGCAGAAAAGATAAATTGATATCGAAGAATAATGTTTATTACAAGAAAGTAAAAAAAAAAGAAAAAATAATTCTATCAGAAAAATTCAGCATAGATTTTATCAAAAATGTTCACACAGACCTAGGTCACATAGGAATTAATCAAATGCAAAAAATGATAAGCTCATGGTACACATCAGAAAACATGACAAACAATATAAAGAGAACTTGCGAAAGTTGTGCAGTATGTTTAAAGAACAAATCAAGAGGTCAAAATAAATATGGATTGATGTCCTACTTGGGTCCCGCAACAAAACCTTTTGAAATATGTTCTATTGATACGATAGGTGGTTTTGGGGGTTCACGGTCAACAAAGAGATACTTGCACCTGCTATCAGATCATTTCACGAGGTTTGCATATATTTTGACGTCAAAAACTCAAAATACCAACGATTTCATCAAACTCTTAAACTCCACAGAAACTAATGACATTGGCATGATACTATCAGACCAATATCCGGGTCTTAATTCTAGAGAATTCAAAAAATTTTTGGATGAAAAAAATATTCCAATCATTTTTACTGCAGTAAACTCGCCTTTCTCAAATGGATTAAATGAAAGATTAAATCAAACGCTAGTCAATAAAATTAGATGCAAAATCAACGAAAATGACTTAAAAGTGGCTTGGACAACTATAGCCCGTAATTGTGTAAAAAACTATAATGAAACGGAGCACACTGTCACTGGTTATGCGCCTCAGTACCTACTTAACGGCACAGATGTTACGATTTTGCCAAATGAGTTAAAACTTAAGAAGACTGACATCGATTTGATTCAAGACAGAAAAAAAAGCTCTGGAAAATACTATAAAGTCACATAATTACAACAAGATGATTTACGATAAAACCAGGAGACATATTAACTTCAAAGTTGGTGATACTGTTTTTGTGGAGAATGGAAACAAACTTAACAGGAAGAAGCTCGACGAATTGAGAATCGGACCCTACAAAATAATAGAAAAATTATCAAACTCAATTTACAAGATAAATACTGGTCGAAAAAAATTAGAATCAAATTTTTTCCACATCTCGAAATTAATTCCAGCACCTGCATTGATGAACCATGAAGAGGATATCGAAGATGAATGAAAATTTTTGCAATAATTTTCTTTCCCGCGGGGGGGGGAGATGTAAAGGAAATATATTCCCTTTAAATTTGAATCCTATAATGTCAATTAGAATGCAATCATCGATTGTCATTTGTTTTGTTATTCTATTATTTGATTGTTAGAAAAAACCATTCAAAGTGATATTAATAAACATAAATGTCGTTTCTTAGTTAAAAAAAACTTTGCAACACAAGTGTTTTATTTAGAAATTAATAAAAAGGAATTAAACCTATCAACATATTATATACATATTATGAGAGTAATATTAATTAAAGCTGGAGACTCGCATGCAGCAGTTTTGTGTTCAGAAGGTAACGATTAAATTCCAATTGTGGTTCCATCTGCTGGCATATTTCTAGATAAACCAATCTCTTAATCGAAGTGCAGTTATAAAATTATTGTTTCCGACTTTGTATGTCCTTTAAATTCGGCGGTGCGGCCCGCGGGCAAACATACAAACGTCCAAATAGCTCCCGATGCCAAAAAGATTCACACCCCCTGCTTTTGAATGCCAACGTAAATAACAGAATAACCGCAGTTACTGGGAGAAAATTTAAAGTAAAAAAAAAAACGTTGTTGAGAGAATTCTGTAAAATGAATACCTAATTAATATATTATTTTCTGTAAACACCGGCACATATTGTATTATAGGCGGACTTATTGCCGGCTGGCATTTTTTTGCAACCATCCTTTTAGTAGTGGAAATAAATCTATTCGTGTAAAGAAGAGTGTCTGTGGCAGGAGACGCGAATTTGATTTTTACACAAATCAACAGTTTTATTCCATGATTGATGAAATTTTAGGTAAATGTACAGAAAATAAGGACACTCTTAATACGCACTTTGTAGTAGTTAGATAAAAATGAGACTAAAGTAAGTGTTTAAGTTTCCGAAAATGGAAAATAATGCATTTGATTAAAATTAATGCATTTTATTTAAACGGATATTTTTTTTTTACGTTAACTCCACACAGGAGGCCCTGAGGAAAATAATTTCCCTCAGGGCCTACGTCATCTGGGATGCTGTGTGGAGGATCTTTTTGAGGAGGAGAGGAAGGAATGAACATTGGTCTTGAAGAGACCCATGTTGTAGGAAGGAGGAAACACAGAGATCGGCAAATCATTCCAAAACCGAGCTGTTGAACACAAGAACGAGTCGAAGAAACGACCCGTTCTCATGTGACAAATGTCAACCGTGCACAAATGTTGGGCACGCGTTTGGCGTGTTTCCCGACTATGCACCGGTGCCAAAGTAATACCGGTAGAACAAGGATAGCATTCCCACCCGACGCCTGTGCTCTAAAGATTGCAATCCGTCTGTTAAGATGGGAGTATCTAGCAGGGTTAGCAGTTGTGTACTTTTAAAGTATCTGCGGGCCCTGTACAGTACGCCCAGTTTTTGGGAGGCTAACTTTACTCTGGCTTCGATGGAGCCCCCATACCTGAACTGGTCACTTAGGGTTACACCAAGCATATCAGTGAAGGGGCCTGTTCGGAAGATTGCTTCCGTTGAAAGAGACTAGATTTTCATTTCGATCCCTTTTAGAGGTAATCAGACAAGATTGGGTCATTGAAACATTAAATTCAACGAGATTATTTTTACCCCAAGAGAAAACACTCTCGAGGTAACCGTCCATTCTTTGCTTCAAAGCCCTACAAGCCGTTGGAGTTTGCGAGCCCTTTGGGGGCTTGTCAAACAAAAAGGCTGTCATGGACTGTACTGTCATCCGCGTAAGAATGAATTGGTGCACATGACTGCACACTCCAATATTTTAAGTTTACAACTCTGGAAAAAAGAAGAAAAGTTGCTGACTTAATGAGTCTATACAAAATCATTCATGATAAGCTTGAAACAACTCACTGCCTGAGCAATATTCTTATTAAGGTCCCCAATAGACGTAATTTAAGGAATCAGAATATATTTCATCTTGAATTATTTAAAAACAATATTGCATACTTCAATCCACTGTCTCGGATGTGTCGACTGTATAATTCCATTGAATGTAACCATATAGACATCTATGCAAATAGTCTCGCTTACTTTAAAAAGCAAATTAACAATAGACTAACCTAACATGTAATTGAGAATTGAAAATACTTATCTTAATACTTATCTTGAACTTGAATGTGAATGGCTGTTCTTCACTCTATTTGTACTTTACTTTTTTTGTTTTTCTGTTTTTTTTACATCGTATATCGATCTTTTTTTATCTTTGTTATCTCTATATTGTATCATCACTATTTTTGTTATCTCTTTTTATACCTCCGTTTATATTTTGATATTCCTAATTTCTGTTAACAACTATTAAACTGTGCATTCTGTGAACATTTTTAAGTGGACTATTAACATGTACGCTTTTTACAATGCTAATCCAATGACTTTTTTCTGTTAATACTCTGTAAATGTTCCAAAACAATAAATAAATAAATGACAAAAGGTCGTTGATGTGCAACCAAAACAAAGTCGGAGACAGAACCGATCCCTGCGGGACGCCAGCATTTGTCGAGTGTGAGGAAGAGGTGAAACCATCGGCTACCGTCTGAATCGACCTCTCCCTCAAAAAGTCGGCAATCCACGCACACAAGGATGCGGGAAGTCCGAAAGAATGCAGTTTGTTGACAAGTCCTCGGTGCCAAACCCGGTAAAAGGCCTTGGAAATGTCCAGTGCAACCATTTGGGTCTCACCGAAATGTTCCAGGCACCGCCCCCAAACATGCGTCACATACGCGAGAAGATCACCGCACGAGCGGTTCCGCCGGAATCCGTATTGACGGTCGTTAATAATTTTGTTCTTCTCAATGTATGTGAGCAGTTTGTCGTTGATCACACGTTCCATCACCTTCCTTAGACAGAACTGATGTGATCGCTATGGGGCGATAGTTTGCCGGGTTGGAGCGGTCACCCTTCTTTGGAATAGGATGGATAACATCAAGCCCTCGTAAAACATGGAATACTTCCCGATGCCGGATCCTCAGCTTTTTCATACGAAAACCGCAGTGAGGAACCGACGTCGGGACAGCACCTTGGTCATCGAGGCTTGAGTTATCCGCAAACATTTTCGCAGCCGTCAGGTCTGGTAAGAGGTGGCAGACTGGAATTGCAGAAATTGCGACCCATTGAGCCCGCAAGCGACCAGAATTGCCTGCTGATCGGTCGTGCTCGAATTTTGACCTATTTATAATTCTCTTGGTTTCCTTTTCCATTTTGTTGTAAGCTGTTCTGTCTTCGGATGTTCTATATACTCGTATGTTTTAGGCTCGGTAAGCCGCGTTTTTTCGTCGCACTGCTTCAGCGCATTGTCGACTGAACCACGGCTTTGAGCCTACACCAGTTTCCTTAACAGTAGATTGGATGAAGCCATCCATCGCGGATGTTATGGCTTCACCAATTTCCTAGGCACATCTTGAGGGATCCAAGTCCGAAAACAGACAGCTGACCACGGGAAAGCATTAAAATGTGCCCGCAATCTTCCGATCCTTCAACGCAAGCAAGTGTTTTTTAAAATAAAACGTGCTTCTTAAGTCGCCGCATTTGCGCTCAAAAAGAAGAAGATGGAGAGATATGTAATTACGAATGTTAGGGGACCGCGCTAATGTTTAAAGCGATAAAATCGACAAAATTGTGAAAATGTTTAATAAAACACGACTCGTTTAAAATAGAGCAAAAATCTTGTAGAAAACGTCTTAAGTGTCATTTAAAGAAACATCGTGAATTTTTTCACAACCATAACTTGTAAAATAACTGAAACAAACGTGTTTATAATAATTTTTGGAGGATACTTAGCGATTTTTTTCTATCGAGGGAATTTCATATAATATGCGTTTCGGCGTGGAACGCTCTGAAGTTTTTAAGAGCTTAAAAACTTCAAATGTTTAAGAGTATTGTTTGCCGGCGACCGAACTAGATCTTCAATAATCTCATGTCTTTCATTTGTCCCTTTCTAACGAAATATTGTATTTGCGGTGTGTAGCGGGGAGGCGGGAAGGGAAGATTTCTATGTAGTGGTATTTAGTTGCAGCGCTAACGAGCAAAATATGGTGTTATAGAGTTTTAAAGAAAAGAGCGCGTAATTATTATGTAACATCATTTTATCCGAGAATACGAGGAATGATCTTTTTGTGTAGTGCCTTGAAATTAACGGAGATATTATATTGTAATAGGAGATACGGGAATCGGATGCATGACGTAAAATTGTAAATAAGTAAAATAGAGCGTTAAACAAAATAAGGCATTTATTTCCATGCCCGAATACTTGCACGAAGACGGTGCAATGCCCCTTTTGTTGATAATATCTTTAGCGACACGTCCTATAATATGGGAGACTCCCGACATATTTCGTAATGGTGTTAGTGTGTCCGGTGTCCGGCGTTTCGACGTGTACACAGTAAAAACGCGAGAAACCACCGAAACAAAATTTTAATTTTATATGTCAATATATTTTCGTCAAGACGAGAAATCACCCTTTTGCTTAGTTCATTCAATATTAGCTGAGACATGTATTGTTAGAAGAGCTCCGGAAATAATAATGATAATATTATACAATTCTGCAAGGAACTCTAGGAAACATCTATGTATAAATATCAATGTATGTTTGCTTGTATGTATGTTTGTTCCATACGCGTTGCTAAACCTATCATCCTATTGCGATGAAATTCTGGGGATTTGATGTGCGCATGCCCGCGATGGCTAATATATATAGTGGTGAGATTTTTTTTTATATGAATACCGCACAAGAGTCCCAACTGCTCCCATCTGAAGCCAGTGAGATGCCTCACGGCATCCCCAATTGGGGTATGCTGTGAGGCTGAAGGTAGTGGGGAGGGGAAAGAGATCGGGAAGAGGAAGGTGGGGAAGTACCTGGATATTCAGATCTGGTCACCAAACACGGCTAATGCCATTTCAAGCAACGTTTCAATTCTGAATGGTGGTCTTACATCAGGGCGATACTGAGAGTATCTTCCACTCTGGAACGTGCCGCAAATATACTAGGTATATATGCTTTAAGTGGCACGCGAGCTGTTTGAAAACTGAATGTATCGGGACTGAATTTATGGAATGCGGGGGGAGGGAGGGGAGTTAGCAGGACGGGAGAAGCGGAAGATGGGAGTGGAGAGAGGGAAGGCAGAGTGGGAAAACGTGAGGAGAAGGGTACGAGAGAGAGGAAAGGGAACGGGACGAATGGGAAAGGACACGCAGGGAGAAACAATGTCTTTATTAAGTGATATTGCAACGCATGCCGGGAACTCGCCAGTAAGAAATAAAATATTGTACCTTTAGAAAACTTAAATTCAAAATAATAACAATTTCAATTCTCAGCGAGTTCCAAGGAAAAGTTTATCAATATAATGTCGTAGGTAGAATATTTTTTGAATAAAAAAAAAACAGCAATAAAAACGCCTATAAAAATTTGAGTGTTAATACTCATTTTGGGAGACAGGTATGGGTGCCGCAGCCCAGGGAACCATTTATTGGATAACAAACACCTCTGCTACAGCTCACACCAAGTGGTTCGCTACGTGTAGTGACTTAGCAGGGGTGCCCGAGCACATGGGGTGAGGTTTGTTCGGGTCTTGGCGGCGGATGCGTCTGCCCACCAATTTCATGGCAGGCCAGATTGGGAGAGACTGGTTGAGGGATACCTTTTGATTTCTCCAGTAGGGGCTCTCTCGGAACATCGCCTTTCACCGCACGGGGAGGGATAGAATCATTCGTCCGTCACTCCTGGACACACTGACCCCAGATTCCAACCCACCCCTTCTACCTTTTTATTTCCTCTCCTTCCTTTCCTAAAAATACCCTCCACTCAGCATCCCCGAAGATGACATAGGCCCTGAGGAGAATTATTTTCTTCCTGGGCGTGTGTGGAGCTATTGTATAAAAACATAATCTTGTCCTTTGTTAATATGTCAGATTTGAAAGTCAAATAATATGTGTAACTTCACATTCAATTATTCTGTAAAGTTCCAAAATCGGCGTCTCGGAATTTACTATGTATATATATATTTGTTTTCTATACATACGCCTCAGGGATCTCTTTTTACAGCTTTTTTTAACATTAGCTCCACACAGGAGGCCCTGAGGAAAATAAGGGGTCTTTTTAGGAAAGGAAGAAGAGGAAGTTCTGAAAAATAAAAGGGTAAGTATTGCGGATGATTAGGAATCTGTGGGTCAGTGCATCTAGGAGTGACGGATGCAAGAATCCATCCCTCCCACTGCGATGCAAGGCGATGTTCAGAGAGAGTACCTACGGCTGGAGACGTCAAAGAGTTTCCCTCAACCATTCTCTCCCGATCCGGCCTGCCATGCAGCTGGTGGGCAGACGCATCCGCCACCAAGGCTCGGACAAACCTCACCCCATGAACCCGGGCAACCCTGCTAAGTCACCAAACGTAGCGAACCATTTGGGATGACCTATGGCAGAAGTGTTGGTTATCCAATAAATGGTTTCCGGGGCAGTGGTACGCATACCCGCCTCGCATTCAGTCTAGGTACCTACTTTCATTCTCCTCTGCCAGTTCCCATGCCTCACTGCCATAAATACCTAAGTAGGTAGGTACCCCGATATCGTAGAAAATATTTAAAAAATAAAAGCTGAACTGCAAAAAATGATAATCTTACTACCTACCAAGTAAACACAAATACGTTGAATATGGTTCTCGATTTTTTCGGTAAAAATTAAGAGTTCTAAAACGATTCTAAAACAACGAACACCTGCATATTGTCAACAAACAAAGACATAGATACACCCATTGTTAATGTATGGCGATTGAGTTATGTATGTATTAGTTTGTCTGGCGCGATTTTACTCCTTCCCCCGGCCCGCGCAAGCTACCCCGTACAAGCTGCCCCGTCCGGCTGGCAAATGAGTGGATGAGACAACAACAAAAAACCTAAGTAATTTTACTACAAATCTGCGCGTATCTAAATTCGGTTTTTTACACGAATAAAACTGTTTTCAATGCAGAATAAAATTTTATCGTATACTTCATCATATTCCTGACTCAGGATGTGAGGAGTTTTTTTTTAAATTGCGTCCATATGCCCAGAAAAAAATTCCAAAGTTGCCTCCTAAATTCATGGATAAATCGTCATCTTCTGGGGCCTATATTTTATAATTTAAAGCAAAAATCGAAAATCGGATTCACATCCTAACTGTATACATGCCTAACTTATCATTTTTAAAAAAGAAAAAAACAATTAATTTGATATTTTAGCCGTAAATCCAAAACAAAATTTTGTATGAAACAGGCCACGCATGCGTTCCTCTTAAGGGAGATGTGTAAGAAATCGATAGAAATTCGGGTAGCGGCGGCTTAAGCGTACCTATCTCTATTTTCTATATATTTACCAAAGTTTACACACTTGACCTACTAAAACCTTCGAAAAGAAAAAGTTAAAAAAAAAAAAACATCTAGAATCAGCTACCAGCATTTCTCTTTTACGCGCCTTCAGCGTGTTCTCAAACCTTACCTTTTACGCGCCTTCAGCGTGTTCTCAAACCTTACCTATTTTTAAAGACTCTTCTCGACGGAAATAACATTACAAGGTGAATCATTAACAATTTTTCATACACAAAGAAGGCAAAAACTCGTAACTCGGATGACCATGACACATGGCGCATAAAAGGATTAGCGAAAAGCTTAAGTCCAATGCTCTTGCTCGAGGCATTTCTAAATAATATATATCTACTCGTATCTCAATCTAATCTGCTGTCAGATGGTGTTTATTAATTTTATCGAAATTTTTTGGCCCTGACTTCATGAGATGCTCCTGCCTCCTGCCTCCTACTGATTCGTAGGTATATAGTTTTACCAATACAGTTCTGATTTTTGGTCCTTTGTCCTGATTAGTCGTGACCTGTAGTCAGTATGCAAAATGCACTGCGTTGGGATTAGAAAACAAAATGTTTAAATTCCAATTCGGTCTCGATTTACCCGAAAACAAAAAAGTCATACCACAAAATCCAGTCCAAATGTAATGTATATTCACCAATTTCCTTACAGGTTTCCGTATACCGTGTATGTGCCTACTTGTATACATAAACATACTTCTACTATTTTCCTATATTTTGAACAGTGTTGCGAATATCTGCAAAAAAGTGCTTGCTCAGTCACTTTTACAGTCAATTCTATATATTCTCAAGGTTAAAGTTTATAATGCATCATCTTTTATATACCGTTAAATCTCGTCTCAGAGACGTAGTTTTTTTTAAAGACAAAAGCAGGAAACAATCAACGTTAAAAAAAAATAAAAGGAAGAACTTGAAAAGTGCTACAAAAGATGCCGATGAATCAAAGCGATGCATGTTTTGTTTGTTCCGCAACAAGCAGTGTCAGAAATATTTCGAAATAATTTGTTCACATTAGTTTCTATCTGTATATGTATAGTTAGCTAATTTATTTAATGAAAATACCGACATTATTTAACCGGGCGAAGTTTTATTCTTCACGATAATAACGACAAACTCTGTTTAAATTATCTAAAAATGAACATACAAGATTTTAAGATAATAATGGCGATGCAATGCAATGCGAAGTAGGTATTTTAAAATCATGTGTTTTTGGAAAAAAAAAATGATCGCCAACTAGAAACATTACTAAGAACGCATTTTGGCCTACGCTTTTCGGGTAGATACCTACTTAGTTATTTTTAGTGGTTTTTTTAATCCTAAAAAAATTCAAGCCTATAAAAATGCATTGAAGTGTAAAATATTCAACTTGTTTCTGTATACGTAATGTGATAAATTATATTGTTTAGACTCTGACCGGGAAACATTTTAATATTTGTGCCTGCAGAACTCATGTATTTCGCAAAATTAATCAAAGCACGCATTTCGGAGATGTTTTTGGGACCAAAAATTTTGGGCAAAGTGACCTCATTTCGTTAAAAAAATTATTGTGTTGGATACACTTTTTGATTAGTCTGTAACAATATATTAATTTACCTTGAACTATTATGAAGTTTTATGACACGGTTTAACCTAAACACGAGAAGCTTTGTATGATTTTGTTAACTTCTAACTAATTTTGAATGCGTTTTGGAATATATTAAAAAAAAATCGAACATAACTTTAAAACGGCAAAAGGTAAAAATAATTGCACTGATTCTATCGCGAAAAATAAATTAACAATTTACATAATTAATATTAATAATTTATACAAAAGATGCCCAAATAAAATACGGCTTGTTAGTAGAGATGTCATAGTAGAAGACGAGTGTCAAATATAATAATAATATAAACGATTGAATCTCGTGAAAACCATAAATATTTAAATTTAATAATGATTTACATAAAATCTGGATATTTATATTCTTGTTCATAAATATGGGAAAGTACGTAATAAACTATGTAATATAAGTAAGTGCCTAACCCACTGAATATAAGATACATGTTATTTTTATTCTTTGGTATATTAGACGTCAATGGTAACCATATTTAGCAGACACAATGATTAATTGTGGTGTCATACTGGCAGTTGATTTATCATAAATAATGTTGTTTGGAGAATTTTTGTACCTTGGGTTATAAGTTATAACTAATTTATAATTAATAACTTATAACTCAATACTTCATAGAGCAGGCTTAGAAACAGTGGCGGACTAAACCCGTCAGAGGCCCGGGCGGCAAAGCTGAAGGAGCCCCCCTAGTTCAAGAAGTTGATGAAAGTTTAGAAGCTTTTTATTCAGTTCATACGGGCCTCTGGTTCTGGGGGGCTCCAAACGCCTCCATGTTCCCTTGATAAAATCCTAAACAAGGCTTTAAGGCACTAGGACAATATAAAAAAAAATTGACGGAGATACAGCATTTTATATGAAACCGCTTTAAACAGTTTGTATGTTGAATTATCCTTCAGCAAAACTTTGAACGCGTTTTTCTCGAAACTAGTTTTTTCGACTTGGTTGACAATATATTAGAAAAACTGTACATCCGATTTGCGTGCACCAAGTCTTAAACTGTTCGAAAATCCAGTATACATGGCACCACGTAGGGATTTTTTTATACTTTGTTCTATTTTTTTTAAGAACTGCTTCTGCTTCTTAAGTCTGCCATTTTTTTCTTTTTTTTTAGATATCAAAATTCCCCTACGTAGTGCCGTAGACATTGGATTTTTGAACAGTTTAAGACTTGGTGCAAGTTTTTCTAATATGTTGTCAACCAGGTTGAAAAAGGTGTTAACATTTTTTTTCGAGAAAAACGCATTCAAAGTTTTGCTGAAGGATAATTCAACATACAAACTGTTTGAAACGGTTTCATACAAAATGCTGTTTCTGCCTCATTTTTTCGAATTTCATTAAAACATTTGGAGAGAGCATTCTTAACAAATGCATTTATCAGAAAATTAAATTAAAAAAATGACATTTTTTTTAGTGTCCTGCTGCCTTAAAGCCTTGTTTAGGATTTGATCAAGGGAACATGGAGGCGTTCGAGAGGTCCCCCAGGACCAGAGGCCCGGGCGGGCCGCCTCTTCCGCCCCCCCGTTAGTCCGCCACTGCCTAGAAAAACTTTGGCCGGCGTGACAAAAATTGCCAAAGTTGCTTCTAAAATCATGAAAAATTGATTTCTTTAATTACCTATATTTTTATAATTTAAAACACAAATAAATAAAGTCGCACACATCCGTACTAGATATATGTTATACCTTTTGGTTAAAAAAATAATTTTTCAGTTTGGTTAAGTATTTTGGCCTCAAATCAAAAATTAAGTTTTGTATGAAAAGGGCTGCAGCTGCGCGGTCCTTTCTTTTAACAAAAACGAACATACCTAATATAGTTTTGGCGGCAAATTAAAACTGGCATAACTTATTCAAAATTGTTAAGAAAATTATTTATTTTAGTATTGCAATTTTTTTTTGACAATGCTTATGTTTTTTCAACCATAGTTTAAAATTTTTAATATAATTTTTTTTTTTCAAAAATTCACAATCATAATCGCGATCGACAGCATGGTTCTAGGTTGTAACAAATAAAAGTTACCTTAGCGTAGGACCAAACTTCTTCTTGGAAGAGGAAGCACGCCTTGTCGGGCGTCTTGGCAGTCACCTCATCGAAGATGTCCGGGATGGTCATGTTGTTCTTGTTGAACCTCCTCACTTGGATCAGCATCTTGATGTACCCCCATACTGCCCTGCAACAAAGAGTACAACACTATTAGTCTCTGATACATACATACATTACATTATACTCGGCTCTACTTTATTGTAAGTGTAGCACAAAGCTGGTTTCCGTACAGGGCGATATCCGAAATATACTGAACTTGATCATTTTTTCACGTGCCTGGCGATGAAGACAATGTTCTCGTTTATCTTTATAAAAAAAGATCTAATAGAAAATTTTGGGTTCATCCACAAATCGAAAGAAATATTAAATGTAGGGCGTTCGTTGCCGCTGGGGAACTGAATGGGAAAGATGACAACAAGTTTCATTATTTCTAAATAATGTCAAAGGATTCTTATTTAAATTTGGTGCACTTGTTAACTCCTAGTATTCACAATTTTTTTTTTCAACATCCTTCTCCAATAATTCCTTTCTTACGTATTCTGGTTAGTGTCCGACCGAAACAGGACTTTCCACCGAAACCAAATCTTCGGTGTCTGTCTCAACTTTGGCCGAAACCGAAACTTTTTTTAGACATGTTAAAAATCGATTGCTTACTGTTATTTGGCTTATTTTTTACACTTATTACGACAGTTACCACGTGTTAAATTAAATAAATAAAAATAAAACAATAATTGAAGTACCTACGTGAAAACAATAATATATTTTTATATTACTTCTACAAAACAAACAAAATTCATAAAAAATAACAAAACATGTTACCTAACTACTTTTTGGAACAAAAATTTGTCAATTATCAACACTTACCTACATTATAAAGGAAGGACCCCATTAATTGGGTATTTTGCTGATGATGGCGGGTGACATTCGAGCCACGAACTCACCCAAAGTCAGCCGAACGAGAAGTTCCGAGAAGTAGTTAGCATGTTTTATTTTTTTTTATATAAATTTTGTTTGTTTTATAGAAGTAATATAATTTTTTCTTTTTACGTACTAAAAATTATTGTTTTATTTATTTATTTAATTTAACACGTGTTTACTGTCTGAATAAGTGTGAAAAATAAGCCAAATAACAGTAAAAATCGTTTTTTAACATGTTTAAAAAAGAAAATTTGCCGAAACCGAAACTGATGCCGAAACTAGATTTTTTTGCCGAAACTTGCCGAAACCGAACCTTCGGTCGGTAACTAATTCTGGTAAAGTACCAAGCATTTTTTTTTCTTCCACTTTCCACTTCACAAATACAGCGCCCAGGAGCCTACTCCAATAATTGAGCCTGGTCCAAAATACCGGGACTCGATCTAAATTCTCAATATAAAACAATTATAGACTGACAATGATATTTAAAATTCCACCTCTTTGCGTAAGAGACTCGTTAAATTTTCATGCAACTTGGGCAGAGGATTGATTTCGTATCGGCCTTTTTTATTTGAGTCAAGATCAATCAATCATTTGATTTATTGTTTTTTTGTACGGGCCAAGAAGTTGGAAAAAACACTTTATTGTCAGATGATATGTTGTACTGCGTACTATATTAATATGTATGTTTATCTTCCACTCCGCAAACACAAAGATGATAGTCGTTTACAAATTCACAACTGTTGCCATCAATATTATTGCTATACCTCCATCCACTTATATTTTAAGTGAAGGCAAAAAAAGAATTATACATATGACGTAATTAAAAAAAAAACAAATATATTACAATGTTTCGTCTCAAGAGGTTTGCAAGTCTTCCTTATGAATTCTGAACCGTACTTTGTCCCCTTCAATTTCAATATTTTGTTTTATTTTGAGAAGTATATTTGCTTAGTTAAGAGTTTTGGCATGTTAGTTTGTTTCAAACTTGTTTGTCAAATTAAAAGAATGAAATATGTGAAATAGACACATTATGTTACAGGACGAAGTATTTGACTTACTTGAACTAGTGATTCCTGACATTATTTGGAGTAAAAAACGTCAATAAATGAAATTTTTTAACTAAACCAAAACCAAACAAAGACCAATCACAGCTCCTTTTATACAAAGTTGTGTAACATTATAATTGGTACCTACTTATCAATGATTAGCAGTAAATGTTTATACAAAAGTTTTAGTTAGTAATAGTAATAAGAATAAAATTATTATAATTTTTGATGCTCTTATAATTATTTTAGTTTTATTTAGGTATTTAAAGAAAGTTGAATAAAATATTATTTACGAGTATTTCTCGCACAAAAACAAGGTGTATCTCATCATTTCTCAGCCTTTTTTGTGTGTTACCCCGTGAATGTCCTTTAAAATACTTCTCCGAATAACTGATCCCTAAATATAGTTGACCCCTTTTTCAAGATGTGCTATTTTTATTTAATAAACCAAACGGTTTTTCGTTCCTCCTGAAATTCTGCATAAAATGACATACACGGTGTTATAATCAGGGTTGCCAGGTGTTCAGTATTCTACCGAACCGTTCGGTATTTTAGCACCGTGTTCGGTGTTCAGTATGACAATACCGAAGTATGGGCGGTTCGGTATTTTTTTCTGATTAATTTTTCTCCCCAATAAACGATTCAACTGTCAGATCTGACGCAATCGGCAAATCGATGTTGCGTAGCATCCCTACTTAGTTTGTGCGGTGTTGCCACTTCGTGCACGCGCTCACTGTTTTCGAGCCATTTCGCGGTTTAGTGTTACATATCAGGTGCCTACGTACTTGCGTAAATGTGATTATTCCATTAATTTGACTGCTTACATTGGTTTTGATTTGCCAACGTACCACCGAAATCTAGGAAAATTCTCATCGAAAATTTTTTTGGCTCACTGTTCGTTATATATTTGGAAAAAATCTGGCAACCCTGGTTATAATGCGAGCGATGAAATGCTTCTTATGTATGGAAGAGCAGTATTACAGTATACATTTATAATTGTAAAAATTTATTCTTAGATAAAAAATATTATTTTTCATTTTCATTCTCGACTAAATTTAAAACATCTCAATACCATTATTTTCCACTGAATTAAAGGTCATTAGGTACCCATTATGGAAAATTTTGTAATGAGGAGGTAGCTATGGGTATATTCCAGATATTAATTTAGAAGTTATTAATTATTCTAGGAAACGATTCTAATTAATTCATTCAACTGAAAGTAGTAGAAACATTATCAAAGGTCAAATGCTACGATTATGGGTCGATATGCTTGACGAAAGGGAAACTGCAAATCATTTTTGGGGGAGAGGGGAAAAAACAATGCTTTTATATTTGCGCCTTTGATGTGATTTTTCACAAAAACGGTGCTGTACACATTATTGAAATATTATTAGGTATTATTTTAAAAGGTTTCAAAATTGGATTATCAGCACGTTTCGCTTATGAACATGAATAATTGTGAGTGTATGGCGTGATGTGACGCGGGTTTAGTTCCACGACCGCGTGGTTTAGTGGTTAGTGGTTAGAGTCCGGAGGAAGTGCTCTAGTGCTCCAACACCGACCATTTAGCTAATCCCTATTGATATGACCTCGGAGGGGCCGCGCGACATTCGACACTACTTGACACTTTACACTCGGACAAACTAAATATTCACTCGGGCCGTGGACTACAACACAACCAATCCAATACACTTACATGAAGATGAAAACCTCCTAAAAACGGATGTACACAATACGTACAGGTACCATAAATCATTATACATATCTTGGCTGCCAGGTACTTAGGTTAGCCCCTCAGGCCTCCTGCATATTCCGTCAGATGGTCTAAATTTTTCCGCTTTGAATAATGGAAAAAACAAATGGAATATTTTTGAACGTTTCCGAAAACAAAAACTGTTTTAGAAAAGTGATGAAATATGCTTTAAAATTTTATAATTCTGAAATATAATTTTTTTTAATGCAAATATAACGAGTTTTTAAAATTTAAAATGGCTCACCCTATGTTTTTTTTACCAAAATTAGTGATAACGAAAAAAATAAAAACGCTCTTATTTTATTAGACAAATGTGATTATCGCGAACTTATTTTTAAACCCTGACGCAAGGAGCGGTGTTATAAGTTTGACTTTCTGTGTGTCTGTCTGTCCGTCTGTCTGTCTGTGGTAGCTCCTAAACAAATGGTCCGATTATGATGTGGTTTTTTTTTGTTTGAAAGCTGACATGATCGAGATGGTTCTTAGCTACAATTCATGAAAATCTGTTCAGGCGTTTCAAGGCCATCAGCTCTTTTTGTGTCGGGGGTTACTTAATTTACGAAAAATTTACTTATTATGTCGTTTCATGTGAAAATAATTTATTAACAAAAAACTATTTTTTTTCAAATTGCGGTCGGAAACTTTGGTTTCATAAAGGTGTACACTTTGATTATTTTGTGGTTAATTTTTAGATTTGAATATAAAGCGTGGTGGTTTCTCGTTTTAATGGTAGTAAGGAAGACACAACGATTTCAATGAGACCTATATGAGTTGTTACCAATAGCGAACAACTTAGCCTGACGGATTAAAAGGTTTTGAAATCACAGTCACTACAGTGCCATTCTACACTACTCGGGATGAGTAGAAACCTTCCGAGGCGTGACGCGAGACAGTCTTACCTTGTGAAATGAGTTTCTTGGAGCAATATGACCTGAGGTTTACAAACGTCGTATTTTTTATTTCACTGGATCCGGCAGATTACATCGGTAGAATTTGAAGAAATTAGGTCTGAACGTCAGAAGCGGAAATTATGAAAAACGACGGATGTAAGAAAGACATAACGCAAGCCCAGATACAATCGTTGATTGTAAAAGCAGGGATTTACGCAGACTGAATACAATCTGTACCGATCAGTAAAATTGTGAAATTTGGCGTGGCTTTTATTTCTCCTTTGTGTAATACCACAATTGCCTTTGTCGATTTTCCACTAAGCTACTGAAAATTTGGCATGTATACGGTTTTGAGCCCACAATCTTTGGGTTCAGAATCAAAACTCTCAACGCTCCGCTATGGAACTCGTTTTCATAATAACAAATGATCGAGACAGATTACCGAGTGGGGTGTTTGGTTGTGGGAAGATCAGAAAATATTATAGATGGATCGATGGATGTGACTGAAACCATCTGCCTCCCCCATAGTGGTTATGCAAGAGTTTCATCCCAGATATCAATATTCCAATGGAAATATCATTGCGCAAATGAAATAACGATTAAACACCACGTAATCGGATATTCTCCGCGAAAGTGTGTCAGCACTCGACACTAACGAGCGGAGCAAAACAATATTAGCAATCATCAACTTACTGTAAAGACGTCTGTGTGGCATATGGCTATGATTATATCCAACTAAGGCAGGTAAAACAATATTAGCAATCATCAACTTACTGTAAAGACGTCTGTGTGGCATATGGCTATGATTATATCCAACTAAGGCAGGTGTAATAACTGATGTCCATCATCGGTAACGCAATCAAAAGTCTACAATTCCAAAAAGCCTCCGCTGCCCGGAGGGTCTGCCGGAAGAATGTTCGTTAGTCATTATTCACGTTATCTCTTCATGGTTCTTACCATCCAAGGACGGAGTTCACGATAGTCTAGTCACGAGATCATCTTATAACAAATTGAGGGGTTACATGACCAGTCAATGTTTTTTCTAATGTTAATTATTATACTTATAAATTAATGTAATAAACATCAATTATTTCAGATGAGTCAACATTAGTAATAAATGCAATAAACTGGGAAAAAAAATCTCTGAACTTTGACGGCATGAAATTTGCAAGCCTTTTTCTGTCTGGAATTTTTTAAGTCAACGTAACAATTTTCATATCGTAACGTCACATGCATTATAAGCCGTGAAACTATGGATTATTATCCATCTCATTGTCGAGAAGAATTACAAGATGGAGAATACTATTTATTTCAATTTTTCGGTAAGCAGTGGCGTAACTATAGGGTGGCAGGGCTGGCAAAATGCCACGGGCCCCGCGGAGGTCGGGGCCCCGGCCCGAGAGGCCGCTAGCTCAGAAGTAACCTAACATTTTTAGATAGATCTTTTCTACAAAAACATTACTATATTGTTTTCAAGTCTGGCGTGAACTTGAACGTGGCTATCCTATTCCTTAATACTTCAGAAGGCGTATTGTGAACGATAAAGAAAGCTATAGAATATGTTGAAATATGTAAAAAAAGATTTATTTATTTTTATTGCGGAAATCTGAATCATTTGCCAGGAAAATAGAAAAGGCTTCGTGTATTAGAGAACTTGCTGATTTAATCATTTTCTGTCGTGCAGCTTTTGTTACAATCCCTGTAACTGCAGCTAGTGCTGAAAGTTCATTTTCGAAACTAAAATTAATAAAAACCTATTTAAGAAACTCAATGGGACAAGACAGGCTACGTAACTTGGCTATTCTATCTATTTATTTGGCACGATCTATAAATTTTTATGGCGTTATTAATACTTTTGCGGAACAGAAAGCTCGGAGAAAAGAATATTATTAATAAATATCTTGTAAAAATTAAATTGTTATTTCATTGTAAATACGAGTAGGTATGTAATACCCATGCAAAATTTATTAGATATTTAACAAAAATGCACAAAATATTAGTAAAACCGTTGGGTAACTTTTAAGCGATTTATTAAAATTCAATTACAACATGACCATTTTTACTGGGGGTGGGGGGGGGGGGCATCCCATGAATTTACCATGGGGCCACAGATATTATAGTTACGCCACTGTTGGTAAGTAAAAAAATCTAAAAAATAATGGACGAGGCTGGATGGCAAAAACAGTAATAGATTTTAACAATTGCCTATGTTATATTAGCAAGAAATATAGGTCATGAAAACACGAAAGGCTGCACATTCGTGCCGTTACATTTACAACAATGGCAAACATTGGTTACACTTTTAGTGACTGACAAAGCCAGAAAAACTATCCAGTGATTTTTTAATCCTGTCTCTAAATGCGTTATTATCGCTTTTTTTAAAATTATAATCAAGCAATAATTCTCGTCGAGTTCATCTATTGCAATTACGATAATAATTTTTCACATAATGTCGATAACATTAAAACAAAAAAAAACACATAAAATATATGTTTTTAATATTTATATTTACGTGGATTAAGAGGAAACCGGGCGGTGTGTTTTTCCATACAAACGTATATTCCCCAACTTCTTCTCTAGAATTTGACACTAATGCAAATATTTTTTTAAATAAAATAGATATGGACCTGTAGCTACGTTTTACTTTTTTTGGTAAGTTACTTCTTACATGAGGCAGGATCCTCCAAAAATCTTTAAAATTACCTGGTTTGAACGCCATGAACAGAAGTTCATTATGCAAATTAGACAACGTATTTTAAAAAAGGAAAACTTACAGGCATAGAATATTTTATTCTAATATTAGCAGACCCGGACACTCGTTCTGTGGCTAACGAAAAACAACGCCACGCCATTACCCTTTATAACCAACGCCATCGTTAAATCAAATCCACACCTCCCGTTTGCCAGCCCGCTGCCCGCTTACCAGGCCGCTTCCTTTATTTATATATTTCAACCAATTTACACAAAACCTTGACAAATTATATACCTAAAAACCTTCCTTATGAATCACTCTATCTATTGGTGAAAACCGCATGAAAATCCGTTGTGTAGTTTAAAAAATCTAAGCGCACACACAGCGGGAGCGACTTCATTTGATGGTAAACTGAATTTCAATAAACATATCGACCATATAGTGACTAACGCATCTTCTATGCTTGGTTTCATAATCCGCTCCTGTAAACAATTCAAAGACTTTATTACTTTCAAAACACTGTATTTCTCATATGTTCGTAGTATCCTTGAATACGCATCTCAAGTGTGGAACCCTGGCTATGCAGTACACAAAAATAGAATTGAAAGCGTTTAAAATAGATTTTTAAGATACCTACCTCAATTTCCGCTCCTTTCGATCTCATGTTGGTAATGAAGACTCTGCAAAGTTCTTCAAAATACGGACGTTAACTTGTCAAAAAAATATAGCAGATTCAATAATGTTTTATAAATTACCCAGATTGTCCTGATCTCCTTCAACGCCTATCATTTCATTTTCCAAATCGCAACACAGACAGTCGCTTACTTTTAATATCCCTCTTTGCAATACCAACTCCAAACAGAACTCATTTATCTACAGATCCACACACTCATTTAACTTAAATTATTACCACATTAACATTTTTAACTCGACTTTACGTGACATACAACAAAAAATCCACTAAGCAACATGATGACTCAAACTAGAAAGTTCAATCCCTATATATATTCCCGTTCTTTGCCTCTTAACCCTATTCCTATGTTCCTCCCCCCCCCCCCTTTTTCATATATTGTAACTGAAAAATAAATTAATTAAGAAAACACCCTTACAATGTCACACTTTTCATTCACTATCATCAGTGGAAAGTTCATAATTGGCATAATTAACTATATTATTGTATTATCATGTAATCTCTGATTTGCTGTCAACTTTCTCTAAAATGATAAAGATGGTTGGTAAAAAATCTTAAAAATCTGCTTTGGAGGAGAAAAATGGGAAATACATAACCTCGATTTTGACGAATTTATTTGGGTATTATCAGCCTGAGGTGCAGTTGTCGCTTTCGCTAAGTATTCGGGGGTGGAAAAGCGACAGTGATAGCAACAGTTTGGTAAAATACCTATTATTATTATTAAATTTTCTTCTTAAAACACGGATTTACTGCTTGCCGGACTGACGTGTTCACAATTATACCAAGTCACTCCCAACCTTAGATTATTTATCTGTTACTTATATAATCTTTATCTTTAAAAGATCATTTTTCCTGATATTTTTTCTTTATTCAGGCATCCATCTTTATTTTAATAGAATTTAAGATCATCTACTTATCTATATTAAATTGTGAGATAACGATACCAGAAATTGTTTTTCCGTATGTTAGTGAAATTAGTCAATTATGGCAAAATACCAATTTATATGGACCAGCCAATTCGTAAGCACGCCTAAGTTGACAGGTTGGTCAAGTTATCACATAATTATTTTCAAAATAGTCTTTTCAAGGCCTGGTGCCTAATATACAATCAATTTACCTTATTTTAAAGTGTTTTAATTTATCTACATTATTTAGAATAAATTTTCCCCACGGCCTATGTCATCTGTGGGGATGCTGTGTGGAGGGTATTTCTAAGAAAATGAAGGAGAGGAAGATCTGGGAAGGAAAAAGGAATGAGGGGTGAGTAGGAATCTGTGGATCAGTGTGTCAAGGAGTGACTGAATATGGTTATTTATTCAATTCAGTTGTAGACAGTTATATATTAGATCAGTTCAATTAATAATGTGTTTAAAATCCAAGATCTAACGACATCACAAAAAAAGGCGACGCGTAGATATTATATTACTAGCTGACCCGGTCACGCTTTGCTCTGGCTAATGAAATACAACGCCATCTACTGGATGGTTACCCAACCTTTATAACCACCGCCATATGTTAATTTGCATACAAATCAAATCCACACCGCCCGCTACAGAGATTCTACTTTATATATTATATATTTCAACCAATTTACACAAAACCTTAACAAATTATATACGTAAACCTTTCTCATGGATCACTCTACCTATTGGTGAAAACCGCATGAAAATCCGTTCAGTAGTTTTTGAGTTTATCGAGAACAGACCAGATAGACGCGGCCGAGGACTTTAATTTATAATATGCAGAGAATGTAGAGATACACCGGCTCATGACAGAACTTCGAATTTTCACAGAAATATTAACTTTGAAATGTATTGAATTGTTCAAGTTCCGTGAAGCAACTCACAGTCTGTTTAAACGTTTTAAAGAAACGTTTTAACGGAGCAAACGTTTTAACGAAACGTTTTAATGACGCGTCGGAAGAAACACCCTTAAACCGGCTCACAACGTAGCCCAACCGGGTTTCGACTGTAGATAGGTATAGTTTTATTGATTTCAAGTTCATCTTACCCTTTCATATTAAAAAATGCACAAAAATTTATCAACTACTTTTGGTACCGACATACATAAGAATTATGTATGTTCTATTTTAAGAAATGCAAACACTTGTATTTTATTAAAAGTGTCGTCATTCATTATATTATTTGCACATAAACAGGCAAATTTGCAAAATCCAACTAGCATACTTTAACATATGTTTATCAATAATTGGTTACATGTGGCATTTTATGGCACTCTAAAACTGCCTCTTACGGACTTGCTTGGTCCATAAACTTGCAAATTTTTTAACCGTAAAACACTAGTCTTCAAGGCATGGATTTAACATTTTTAGAGATATTAAAATACGAATAAGTATATTATGTAAATATACATAAATTTGCTTTGTTTTACTTCATTGTGATTTCATAAATAATCTATTCGTCGCGTCAAGAGGAAAACAGGCGGAGTTTTGACCATACAAACGTATTCCCCAATTTCCTCTCTGGATTTTGACCCTACTGCAAATGTTTTTAACATAATATAGATAAGGGAACGTACACATTCTACGTGACCTGTTCAGGGGGGGGGTCTTCAAAATACCACGCTTGGTACAAATGAGCAGCGAGGGGCTTAGGTTTTTAGTCACCGGGGTAGGGGGGAGGGGGGAGAAGGGGTTAAAAATTGCAAAAATGTGGTCAGGTAGTATGGGTACGTTCCCAATCGACTAATAGCGTGTCGGTACGTTTTGCTTTTTGATAAGTAACTTTTTTTTTTTTACAGTTAATACCGCACAAGAATCTCAACTGCTCCCGTCTGGAGCCAGTGAGACTATGGCATCCCCAATTGGGGTATGTTGTGAGGCTGAAGGTAGTGGGGAGGGGAAGGAGGTGGGGAAGATGAAGGTTGGGAAGTACCTGGCTATTCAGATCTGGTCGCCAAACACGGCTAAGGCCATTTTCAAGCAACGTTTCAATTCTGAATGGTGGTCTTACACCAGGGCGATACTGATAGTATCTTCCACTCTGGAACACGCCGCAAATATACTATACATATTATTTTTAATGAATTAATTGTGAAATAACACAAATTAATCAAATAAAATTTATTTGCACATGCCGGGTTCGAACCCGCGACCTCCGGATTGTGAGTTAAGAGTCTTACCCACTGGACTACGGAGGTCGTTCTTATATGTAGGAGTTAGGACCTTCCAAAAACTGTTAAAATTGCCTGATTTGAACGCCATCCACAGACTTTCAGCATACAAATACGTAATTCAAAAAAAGTAAAACGTATTTTCTTCTAATACAATAATTATAAAAAAAAATCTTAAAAATCGGTCCAGTTTTGGAAGAGAACAATGCGGGCTATTACCAGCCTGAGGTGCAGTTATCCCTTTCGCCCAGTAATCGAGGAAGTAAGAGTGACAGCGACAGCAAAAATTTGGTAAAATATTTTCAAATTTCTCGGCGACCGGGTTTCCTCTTTCAAAAATAAGATCA
Source organism: Limnephilus rhombicus (assembly GCA_929108145.2). Classification (NCBI taxonomy): domain Eukaryota; kingdom Metazoa; phylum Arthropoda; class Insecta; order Trichoptera; family Limnephilidae; genus Limnephilus; species Limnephilus rhombicus. The sequence goes on from OV815272.1 coordinate 30,288,621, forward strand.
AGTAAAAAATTAACTGAAGGGTTATAAATATAAACTTTTTGCCACATTTCAAAATTTATTTTAGACACAGGTATTTCCCAAATTGAAAACACCATAAATTATTATTAAAATCTGGGTTAATACCCAGAGCCCATTAATTAGATCGCATATTAATTTCTATTCGGGTTTCCTAATATAAGTTGATTCGCCATTAGGTTATTAGGTGTGGTGCTTCTGTTTATTTGAAAAAAAATCCTCTCTCAGTAAACAGGTTTATCTCCGCTAGAACTGTATCTCATCGGAATAAAATAATAATTATCAAAGCACTAATTTTATTACCGTCAGTGGACTTTCGAACGCTGATAAAGTCGAAAATAAACTTAATTCATAACGTGGCTCTAAAAATCAATCTGGGACATACACATATAGATACATGTTATAAGATTATTATCTTAAATAAAATAATATTACTCGGTGCATTAAAATAACACTGTGTGTACTTTCCCTAGTACATTGTTTAAATACACTTATCGTGCGGCATGTGAAATGCTGAATTTAACTATAATTAATCAAATCGTTTGTATCCAGTGTGTTTGTTCTTGTACCCAGGGATTTGACAGATAACTAAAACCAAAATAATGAAGAAATTCATCTTAACCGTAATGTTCTCTGCATTATAATATTATCTCCGTGACTAAATACTAAAAGTCGAGGCACCTGCTCCAAATGAAAAGAAACACAATGAAACGCGGGCCGTTACCGCAATTACAAGAAAATGTAGGCAAATAGTTCAGTTTTGAGTGAGATCTGACCTAGAAAGTGCTATGAAGTGGCTTCCTCCCACAGAGCATGGGAAGAGAGACTGTACACTGTACAATAGGGAGTGGGCACCGTAAAGGTATAATAAGTACACACTGAGGTACCATGGCAGAGGCAGACAATGGGCGGTTCACTTGTTCAGTGGGATCTGGAAGGGGGTCACTGGGGCGGCTCACTCACTCACAATCATACTAGGGTATTAGAGTACACTGAAACTGACAGGCCTATTGCAGAATTGCAGTCTATTGCCTCCGCACCATATTGCTTCGAGTCTTGCGTAGGTACTTTCTTCATCTTTAGGAGTACCATTCATTTACTACATCAGATCCTACACTGCTCATATTACGTACCTATATCAAATATTTTACAGAAAAATCAAATATGTTTGTAAAAAGTTGCTAAATATATTAAACGTAAAAAACAGATTTGCACAGAAAAGATATTGGCAATGTCTTTGAAAATAGCAGGTAGATTTAGATTTAAAATACATACAATAAAAAACATTACGTAAAGTTTATATTAATATTGTTTAATTGCGCCAAAGCATGAGCAAAATTTAATCAATTTTTTCAAATAAAATAATGAATGATGACAACATGACCCATATTCAACGATATTTTTCATAAATTAAAAAAAATATTTACTTCGTGCTTGATTTTTCAATAGGAAACTACGTATGTCGTGCTCACAGTTCACACTGCTCACAGCAAATGTTTGCGATTACACCAACACAATAATAATAATAATTGCTTCGACATGTTTTGCAGGAGGAAAGTCATTCCACGAATGCATCGAAGACAACACACGAAGGCAATAATTAAAATTAATTGTTTCTTAATTATTTTAGAGAATAAAACTAAACAAGAATTAAAAAAAGGTACAAGTTTACGAGTATACATATCAGAGTCCAAAGTAACATGATTGAACGCAGGTCACTGCAAGAACACCAACGATAAAAAAGAAAGAGTGAATGGTGTACATTTGCGCTGCGCCAAGGCATCAATATCAAATTCGGTCATTTTTAACTGTATAATACTTCGACTAAGAACCACCCACATAATCTTCATTTTCTTGAAGCATATATTATTGGCTGCTATCTTTATGTATGTGGTTAGCGCGTTTGCCCAGAAAGCGAGAGATCCTGGGTTCGTTTCCCAGAGGTGCCAATATCTTTTTATGATTTTTCTGTTTCCAGATTTTCGATTGAGTTTCGCTTATATTGTCTTCATTTAATTAAATATTACAATTTGAGGTTTTACTCATAAAGTTAAAATAAAAATAAACATATCTAATTACCGGATGACGTGCGTGAGTTTGTTGTAGGTGTGAGAAGTGGTGATCTATGAATGGATACGTATGCGCATTGAACAGTTGTTTCTTTTAATATGGGCAGTGAATCCGAAAAAATGTCGATGTTAGAGTTATATTTCGTGAACATCTCATCTGAGGCATTGCTCTGAGGTGATCATCTCATCTGAGACACTGCTCCGAGGTGATCTTCTCATCTGAGACACTGCTCCGAGGTGATCATCTCATTTGAAACACTGCTCCGAGGTGATCATCTCATCTGAGATACTGCTCCGAGGTGATCATCTCATCTGAGACACCGTTCCGAGGTGATCATCTCATCTGAGACACTGCTCTGAAATGATAATCTCATCTGAGACACTGTTTCGAGGTGATCATCTCATCTGAGAGACTGCTCCGAGTGATCATCTCATCTGAGACACTTCTCTGAGGTGATCATCTCATCTGAGACACTGTTTCGAGGTGATCATCTCATCTGAGACACTGCTCTGAGGTGATCATCTCATATGAGACACTGTTTCTAGGTGATCATCTCATCTGAGACACTGCTCCGAGGTGATCATCTCACCTGAGACACTGTTCCAAGGTGATCATCTGAGAGACCGTTTTGACGTGATCATCTCATCTGAGAGACTGTTTTGAGGTGATCACCTCATCTGAGACACTATTCCGAGGTGATTATCTCATCTGAGAGACTGCTCCGAGGTGAACATCTCATCTGAAATACTGCTCCGAGGTGATCATCTCATCTGAGACACTGCTCCGAGGTGATCATCTCATCTGAGACACTGCTCCGAGATGGTCAAGTCCATTTTGAAATGATGTATCTTTGTATTTTTGTTTTAAATTTAAACGTTTTGGAGATGATCACAATAATATTTACATTTAAATATATTAGACTAGCTGTTACGGTGTTGCCCGGGCTATACATGGAGTTTTCGAAAATCAGATGTAGACAGTAATTTTCCTTTTATTTTGAACGCCAAGTGTGCAAAATTTCATCAAGAAGTATAAAAATTCTGCTTTAAGGGTTGGGAAAGGGGTGGGTGGTTTTACGAAATCTAGTGTATTACTTTCCCCCTGTTATAAAGGTCAAGTGAGCAAAATTTCATCCATCTCGGAATAAAACTGTAGATTTGTTGAAAAAAACAAAATCAAACCGGAACACTCTTCTTTATATAAACATTATATAGAAAAATTAATCTTGAATGCACATTAGGTCTTATCATTGCATACATTTTCAAGACAATTAAATCAATCCCCATCATCAGCGTTACATAGCTAATCACCTTAATTATAAGAGTGAAGCATGTTATTATTTTACTGCAATTTGATCTATTTCTACTGCTCAATCAATCAGTTATTCCAGTTACCTTCGATATTACAACATTAAGCGTTTTAATAATAACTAGCTGACCCGACGAACTTCGTACCGCCTCAGAATCAATAGCTGTTGAATTAAATTCAGTTTTTTTTATTAAGTTAAAAATTACGCAATGAAGCAATTATCAATGCGCAACTGTCCGTGTTTTGTTTTGGTCAGTATCAGAGATGGCGTTGTGTACGGATTTATATTTTTGTGATTTTCTTACTTTTACAATTACTTACGGGAATTCGGGAGGCGGATACGGGTGCCGCCGCCCCCGGAACCATTTATTGAATAACCAACACCTCTGCCATAGATCACCCCAAGTTGCTCGCTACGTTTGGTGATTTAGCAGAGGTGCCCGGGTTCATGAGGTGACTTATGTCCGGGTCTTGGCAGTTGATGCGCCTGCCCACCTGCTGCGTGGCGGGCCGGATCGAGAGAGACTGGTTGAGGGAGGCCTTTTGACCTTTCCAGCCGGACTCTCTCGACCCATTGCCTTGCACCACAGTTGGAGGGATGGATTCATACGTCCGTCACTCCCGGACACACTGACCCCCAGATTCCTACCCACCCCCCATACCTTTTTCCTTCCCAGAACTTTCTATCCTCCCCATTCCTTAAAAAGATCCTCCACACAGCATCCCCTAAGATGACATAGGTCCTAAGAGAAATTATTTTCCTCAGGGCCTCCTGTGTGGAGCTTATGTAAAAAAATGCGTTTCATTTCAGAGATTTATTATAATTATTGTATTTTTCCTTTGGAGGTGTGCAGACATACGTTCACCATTTGTCTCATTTTCGACTATTGACATTGAGTGTGTAAGAAAGAAGGGCAGCATTATATGATTAAAAACAAATGCACAACAATCAACGCATTGACATTTGACGTTTTTGAATGTTTGGAATTCATGCACAGTTCAATATTATACCCCTCACAATCAGGCGCGGCCGGTGCCTCAAATTATAGGTGGTTCACCAAGCCATTCATAAAAAACGAAAGGTTGATATTATATTTAAAAAAAAATCTAGACATCATGCATAATTTTACATTATTTGCTAAGTATCTAAAAATATCATGTAACTGTAATAGTAAAAATATCGTGCGATGTAAAAACATGCTGATGTCTAGAGTTTAATATAGTGAATTGACCTGCCAGGTAAGTAGGTATGTTTTATGTATCTGTTTGTAAATTCAAATAATAAAAATACATATAGCCTGGGAACTCATAATAAATTGTACAACGCAACATAACTAAAACGGCGCTCTAGTAATTATCCAATTATTATAGAATTATTCTGGTATCAATATTTTTAGAAGCATTTTACACTCCATTACTATTGATATTACATCTATTAGAAGATTAGTGGAAAGGGTGGGTGTGATATCCATTTAAAAATACTCAACCTTCCAAAGATAATAATAATAACGCAATAATCCAATAATAATAACGTTTCACTCTGCGGCGTGGATCGCCAATATCGCCATTTACTGTCGTGACAACTTCGATCAATGGGTGACAAACAAATAATAATGTCAAAAAGGTACATCCCAAGGGCTCGAACAAGATAATGTCACAAGAGACGCATAGCTGACCCTTTGACTAATGGTTACATTTTAGAAGAGAAATATTATTACTTAATATTATCTTGTTCAAACCTTACTACCGCTGGAACCAAAGCTTCGGAATATTTCCGAAGAATGCCGAAGCTCTTCGGGTCGGCCGTGCAGCGCGCGGTCAGCCGATTTTTAGTATGACATGTTTCTGATGTTTTGGGATTTTTTACTACGAGCATCATTCAAATTACGGGGCGCTTAGCTTTGGCGCGCGGTTTGGCATTGTACCTACCTAGGTTCCTCGCTCCTAGCGGGTAGCCGCCGTAACTGGCGGGTGGGAACAATGCGTTTATTTGGCCGTAATACATTGTTAATTGTTAGATTGATAAATAATTATAATTAAATTTAAAGATTGTGCTCAATTTTATCAATTTAATAAATAAACACATTACGTAGAAATACGATGAGTTGTAAAATGATGTTGAATTTGTTTGGCGGTTCAGCGCCCCATTGCACGTTAGCGCCAGCCGCGCCTGCTCACAATATTGCTGCAGTTCTTTCAAAATAAGAGAATTCGTTCCATACAAAGTGTATGGGGAAAATAATTTTCTTTATAACTATTTATTTCGTTAACTTTTGTGATGTTTTAATAGTTATTATCCTATCCGGGGCGGAGACAAATCCAACAAATCAAAGATCATCAAAATTAGCCCAGCCGTTCTCGAGTTATAAATAGTGTAACTAACCCGACTTTGTTTTATATATTAAGATAAGATAAGATTCAGCACAAAAGGTAATAATAAAAATAAATAATCCTAAAAGTACCCATAAAAACTCCAAGAAAAGAAATTTTTAAAAACTTTAATGTGTTCAGCATTATTAAATTATACTCAAAAATGCACTACTCAAATTTAAAAAAAAATGAATACCTTGCTGACCAACACACCTACACTACGAGAACGAAATCCTCAAAACTACTGAACATCCCGAAATTAAATACATCTTTTGGCCAGAAAAACCACAATTTCCATGCTACAAAATTATATAATGCTCTTCCAATTGAAATTAAGAACACCAGGAAGATACGAAAGTTTTAAAAAGACGTCAAATTATGGCTAAGTAAATATGAAGATGAGAAAATCATTAAAATTATGAAGTAATCCCAATGCAACCCGGAGACAACAAACATAAATACTTTTATTTTATTTATTGTTTATTTTGTGAAAATCAACAAACTAAAAGATGAGAAGATATAAAAATCAACACCCATACAACATACAGTCCGCATCGGAACAGAAATACCTAGTGAGGAGGACTGTGAACAAACCACTTTACTTTGTATTTTACTTATTTTGTAATTTAACTTTATTTTAAATTGTCATTAAATAAAAAAAAATATATATATCAGTAAATAAACCGATAAATTCTAACAATGCTTAAAATTCTCACTTACAAAATATGTACTAGGTGCTATTTGACGGAATAACTGTGTCTGTATTTGCATTTTTAGTATACATTTTATTTTTATTCATAGAGGCCGGAAAAGGATTATAATATAATTCAAGGCGAACGGTCTCATCAAAAATTTAAAAATTATAACACGTATTTGACGAAGTGGCGTAGACACCTGTCGGACCACTCAGTTGCACGACGGGGTTGATGATTTGGTAACCATTTTTTGTTTGCTTTGTCTTAAATTATATCTTTGAGTAGACCTACGATGCTGTTACTCCCTATAAGTTTTTTTTTACATGAATACTGCACAAGAGTCCCAACTGCTTCCGTCTGGAGCCAGTGGGACTATGGCATCCCCAATTGGGGTATGTTGTGAGGCTGAAGGTAGTGGGGAGGGGAAGGAGATAGGGAAGAGGAAGGTGGGGAAGTACCTGGCTATTCAGAGCTGGTCACCAAACACGGCTAAAGCCATTTCAAGCAACGTTTCAATTCTGAATGGTGGTCTTACACCAGGGCGATACTGAGAGTATCTTCCACTCTGGAACGTGCCACAAATATACTATTTATTATTTTAAATGAATAAATTGTAAAATAACACTAATTAATTAAATACGATTTATTTTCCACGCCGGGATTCGATCCCGCGACCTTCGGAGTGCTAGTCAAGAGCCTTACCGTTGGACTATGCCGGCCGTCAGAAGTTTATTTATTTATTTGTTTTATAGGAGAGAAGGAAATAAAAATACATAAATTAAATAAAAATATAAGCAACAAAAATTTGATATAATAACGATAAGTTACGATAAAAAAATACATACATGATATAAAAATACAAACAACAAAATTTTTAAAGTAAGGTGATGAGAGGTTTACAAAATTGCAACATTAACCATGTCTCATAAAACCAAAGTATTAGTTTCGCAAAGTGACAAACTGCTACCTCGATGGTACCTCCAGTACCTCTGCAAGTTGCAGGAGTTCGGAACTATCCCATTAGGATTTTAATATTTTAGATAAGAAAGTTAAATCATTTTTTTTTATAATTAAATATTACTACAAGTTATGACGGTTTATAATATTTCAATTAATTTACTAAGACATTACATTTAATTACATTAATTACATTAATAAGATAGGTAGAGATAGTTTAGTAAATTTGTCGATGTACGAGTAGTTTAATAAATTTACCAAAGAATTTCCTTAGTGAGTACTTGTACCATGGATAAATGATTTAATTATTTCGGTAAATTTTCGGGATTAGTGTCCATGGTTATTACGAATAATTTTTAGAAAAAACTTTAGATTCGCCTTAATATAAAATTTCACTTCGCGAACCGACACTACGACAGCCCGCCCGCTGCCGCCCGCCATTTTGTCACTGTTAAAATATGTTTTTTAATGGTTTGTTAGGCTACGCAGGGTTTGTGTAGCGGGCTTGTATATGTTATCTTTACTTTAAAAAACAGCCTACGTTTTTGAATGGTTTGTTTCGCTACGCAGGGTTTGTGTAGCGGGCTTGTGTATGTGACAAAATGGTGGGCGGCAGCGGGCGGGCTGTCGTAGTGTCGGTTCGCGAAGTGAAATTTTATTTAACGACATTGAAAATTAAAATGCATTATTTTCCGCCAGCCGTGATGCAAAAAGTTTCCTTTTATAGTCGAATCTAAAGTTTTTTTATAAAAATTATTCGTAATAGCCATGGACACTAATCCCGAAAAATTACCATTATTTCATATATAAATTGTTTTAGCGACGTATTCCAAACATCTGACAGTAATTGTGTCGATTTATTATTTATTCATGCTGTATAACTATTCTTCTATTTTATTTCACGTCACATCACGAATAATACATTTTGGGAGGCGATTATGGGTACCGCCGCCCCAGGAACTATTTATTGGACAACCAACACCTCTCCCATAGGTCACCCGAAGTGGTTCGCTACGTTTGGTAACCTAGCAGGGGTGCCCGGGTACAAGGGGTGAGGTTTGTCCAGGTCTTGGCGGCCTTTGCGCCTGCTCACCTGCTGCGTGGCAGGCTGGATCGAGAGAGACTAGTCGAGGGAGGTCTTTTGACCTCTCCAGACAGAATCCCTCGACCCAAGGCCTTGCACCGCAATGGGATAATGGGAGGGTTCATACGTCCGTCACTCCTGGACACACCGAACCTTAGATTCCTACCCGCCCCTCATACCATTTCCTTCCCAGAACTTCATCTCCTTCCTTCCTTAAAAAAAACCTCCAACCAGTATCCCCTAAGATGACATAGGCTCTGTTATTTTCGTTAGGGCCTCCTATGTGGACGTGGAGCTAACGTAAAAAAATAAGAGCGTGCAATTCACATGCGGTAGAAGTGAAACCTTCAGAAAAAAATAAAGTAGACAAGACTGGGCAGGCTAAGAAGCATCGCGCAGAGAGTAGGCCGATTATACTATCTCATTCTCTCGCAGGCTAAATTCTATAGATGTAAGTGTTTGTTTCTTTTTAGTGACGCTATTTTTCGTTTCATCGAGTTTCAAATCATAAAGAAGTTTTCACTTCAAAAACATTATTTGCAGAAATTAAAAAAAAATGCATTTAAACATTATCACCTTGAGTGAAATCTGAATGTAGAGGCTTGCCCCGGCTCCAAGATCATGCCATTACACCAATGATATAATAATAATTACATAATGCCAGAAAATAAATTATAATAGATTGACGTAAAAAAATTATAATTACCATAAAAAATTGTTAATTACGTCACGGAGTTAAAAAACATTTTCCGATCCATTTTAATAACACTGTAATCAATCATTATTCCTCGCTCGGTTCAATCACGGTCTTATCAAAATAAGATTAGTGCACGAAACGATAATTTGGTATTCAGCTCGGTTATTGTTTACCCGATACGGTCTATGGGCAGGCGGATAACAATGTAATGTGTGTTATTATCACTGTAGACCTATAGATATTTACAAGGCACTCAGCAAAAAGTGGACCAGAAGTACCAGGTAGTAGGTGCAAGGTACATCTCGAGGTCGTAGGGAGGACAGACAGCCTTATTTACAAAGGTCAAATCACTTAAAAATATTATTATTGCACTTACAGAACACGCCAATTTGCAAAAGATCGAAGAGTTACAAGTTATAAATGAAGGTAGGTGTCCATTACACACTTTTATTTTAAGTATATATTATATATACAGGCTTTGAGTACAAGTGATCAATTTTTTTTTTTAAATGTGAATACCTCATAAGAGTCCCAGCTGTTCACGGTCGGGAGCTAGTGATACTATGGCATCCCCAATTGTGGTACGTTGTGAGGCTGAAGGTAGTGGGGAGGGGAATGAGATTAGGAAGAAGAAGGTGGGGAAGTACATGGCTATTCAGATCTGGTCACCAAACACGGCTAAAGCCATTTCAAGCAACTGGGAAAATGTAGAAAAAAAGCTGGGGACAGCAAGAACAAGAGCATTTGAAGTGGCCAAATCCGACCCTGGAACACCGCGATAAAGACGAATAACAAGATGACATATGAATTAGCTTCCCTTTTGATGATTTATTGTCCTCATTTATCAAATGCTTCATTCGATGCTACAATGTCCCCTTTATAAGGCTTAAGCCATTAAATAATTAAAAAATATATATAGCAAAACCCGGAAAACGAATTTTCGACTTAATAATGTAAACATGTTCTCAATTTATATTATTTATGAACCAATTAGTAGTTAGGTATATACATATTTAAAAAGGCATATTATTGTTCAAGGTTACCACAGCGTGCCATAAATATGTAATTTTTCCAAAAAATCTTTTACGAGAATAATAATTTTACGAGTGGATTATCAACACCCCTGGCATAGGTCACGTGGGTCACCCCAATTGGTTCGCTACGTTTGGTGACTTAGGACGGGTGCCCGGGTTTATGAGGTGAGGTTTGTTTAGATCTTGGCGGCGGATGCGTTTGCCTACCTACTGCATGGCGGGCAGGATCAAGAGAGATTGGTTGAGGGAAGCCTTTTGACCTCTCCAACCGAACTCTCGATTCATCTCCTTGCACCGCAGTCGGAGGGATGGATTCACATGTGTCACCCCTCATACCTTTTACCTTCCCAGAACTTCTTCTCCTTCATTTCTTTAAAAGACCCTCCACACCCCCTAAGATGACATAGGCCCTGGTGGAAATTATTTTTCTCCTATTATTTTTCGGCCTCCTGTGTGTCATGTAAAAAAAAATGCAGAACTAAGCAAATTACAGCCAGCGTACATTAAGTGGTACATATTTGAATATCTTTGGGTACAACCATCGATATGATATACTTGGTCGAAGGGTACAACGCATAATTTTATTAGGCAGCCCAGAAGTTTCTCTATTGCTGTTTTCTGACAATGTTGTTTGTCTAAAATCGCATCAGTTACAAAACTGTTGTACGCTTAGACATACTTTATTTTGACCAAGAGGTATCTAACTATAGTAGTTTTTAATAAAAATAAAAAAGAACTGACTGATATTTTTTAAATCATTAAAGTGTCAGAACAAAGTTCACAATTTGGGTGTAAAACATAAGAAATATATTAGAATTGCTAATCCGTAACCTTTAGATGCCTATTTAATAAATATTTATACGTATAAGTAATAGTGCTTACATAAAAAAAAATCCAACGATATTGGCTTCTTATGTCTTTTGATAAAGTAGTTCAATAGACACAAGAACCACAACTTGTCCACTAAAATGTCCACATTGTACTGTCCACAACACGGGCATGTGCCTAGTGAATAATCATCAAATTATGTAATTACAAAGCAAAATTAAGAAAAAAAAATTAAAAAAGTTTTGCAACTTAAATTATCTCTATCTCTACATATTATAAATTAAAGTCATCCGCGTCGTCTGTCTGCCTGTCTGTCTGTCTGTTCGCGATAAACTCGAAAACTACTGAACGGATTTTCATGCTGTTTTCACCAATAGATAAGAGTGTTTCGTGAGGAAGGTTTAGGTATGTAATTTGTCAAGGATTTGTGTAAATTGGTTGAAACATAACGATAATCGTTAGAAGTGTCGGAAAAAGTCAGAGCGCCTGTTAGCTTTCATCGAAAACGCTGCCTAATCCTTTTGGGATATAACAAAACAATTCATGGTGGGATATTCCTCTTTTATAAAAAGTCACGGAGGCATACATCTATCTTTTACGGATAGCTTACTATATTCATTCTATCTTCTAAAAAATGGTCACGTACATTGCGGTAATTGAAAAGTTATTTAGACGGATACAGTATTAATTATTATTAACTTAAATACGTTAGTTACCCCAAGCATTTCATGCACATTATTATAATCTTTCACACCATCTCTATGTATTATAAATTAAAGTCCTCCGCGGCATCTGTCTGTCTCTTCGCGATAAACTCAAAGACGGCGGTGGTTATAAAGGTTGGATAACCATCCAGTAGATGACGTTGTGTTTTATTAGCCACAGCAACGCGTGGCCGGGTCAGCTAGTAAATAATAAATTACAACTTTGCCTAGCCGCTTAGCATTTGCAATGATTTTTGTATATGTAGATATACAGTTTTTTTTTAACATAATGACAAATTGGATGGACCACTGAATGCTGTAGAAATGAGATCCCTGAGGCGTATGTGAGGTAAAACCATGTACGATCGTGTGAGAAATGTGGAGATCCTCGAAGAATGCATGGCTGATGTAAGCATAATGAGTAAGATTAAGAAAGGGACGCTTAGATGGTTTGGGCATGTAGAGCGAATGAACGAGGAAAGGAGTGTAAGGAGAGCATACGACGCAAATGTGAATGGTAGAAAAAGTCGGGGACGCCCGAGGAAGACATGGCACGACCAAGTGAATCAGATACTTGAGTCGGGCCATTCCAGTCGGAATAATAGAAGAGCAAGTATGAGACGATGTATGAATGTGAACGAGGCAAGGAGTATGTGCCAAGATCGAGTTGTTTGGCGGTCCGTCCTCTCTGCATACCCCTGCGGAGAAACGGCGTGATGGTTAGTTAGTTAGTTAGTTAGTTAAATTGTGTAAATAATATTCACAAACACCTCTAAGGCACCGCAACCGGGCTCAAAAAGAAGAAGTTGTAGAGATAATACGAAATTATGAATGTTGGAGGAGCGCGCTAGTATTTAAAGCAACAAAATCGTACAAAAATTGTGAAAATGTTTAATAAAACACGACTCGTTTAAAATAGAGCAAAAATCTCGCAGGGGTTGTCTTAAACAGCATTTAATGAAACACTGTGAATTTTTTACAACTTGTAAAATAACTGAAACAAAAGTGAGATAAGTTTTAAGATTTTCACGGCCAAAAGCATTTTCGTTATTTGTTTTTGGGGTGTTATGCGGTGTTGCGCTACCTCCTTCTTTAGCCAACGTTTCGGACATCGTTGCAGTGTCCATCATCAGGGCAGATCCGGTAGATATGTAAGGAGGTAGCGCAACACGGCATAACACCCCAAAAACAAATAATGAAACAAAAGTGTTTATAATAATTTTTGGAGCATACTTTGCGATTTCTTTCTATCGAGGGAATTTTATACAATTCGCATTTCGGCGCGGGGAATGTCTATATACATATTATCTTCAAGAATAACATATATTTTTTTAAAGAGTTTTAAAATGTAATGTGTTTAAGCGAGATCTGTAAGAAATCGGTAGAAATTCTGGTAGCGGCGGCTTAATATTAAGAAAAATGAAAAACTCTCTTTTTATAACTTTTGAAGGTTATTCCCATCAATGTAATTGGTAAACGCGCACGTCCCGGTTAGACGAGGTTCTGGGTTCGAGTCCCAGTTGCGTCCATTATCTTTTTCTGTGTCTTGTTCTCTTTTATATTTTCGTTTAGATTTTATTATTGTTATCTTCTTCTTCAATGATATATTACATTGATGGAAATAACATTAAAAATTATAAAAAGAGAGTTTTTCTTATAAAAAATTGAATATTAATTCTGTTTATCGTACAATAATAATAAACAAAAGCAGAGTTCACCTAACTAAAAATATGGTGACCGGACAACTCAGAATGAATTCAACTCAATCCCTCCTTTGAAAAGTCATTAAAATTGGTTAAATTTTTTTAAAATTAGTTGATTCAGAGGTGTCATGGAACTAAAAATTTATACAGAAAGACAGAAACATTTGATTATTTACTTACACAAAAATATGTCATTGTCAATAATAAGAACAATAAGTATATAAAAATAAATAAATAAAGTGCACTACGTGTAATAATTCTGAGGACATTAATAATTATTATCGATTTAAGTAATTAAAATCATTCATAGCAGGTGCGATTAGTGTCCATAAAGGAGTAATGTGAACCTGCCATGAACAAGAGAGCACTTGATGACAAAAGGTCTCTACGAGACCCTGACCCGAACTTTGTTCACGGAAAGCAATTGTCATTACCTATTAGATAGTCGAGTATCTCTGTACATCATCATCATCCATTGGCGGCACGTTGTAGTCGCTTTTATAGCAGGGCCAGCCCTATGTACTATGTAGGTGCAGTCTGCTCCGGGTGGGCGACGGCTTGCCAAATAGGCGCTGATAATACCTAACAACTTATACAGGGTGTCCGGGGGTAAAGTGCATTAACTTTGGGAGGTGAAGTAAAAAATATAAATAACTTTTTTCGAAATTCCAACTTTTAGGGGTAGTTTTGTGGTAAAAACATAAAATTAGACCGGCGTGCGCGGCCAGCTTTATTATTTTCCGCTGTTACGATACGGGCCAATCACCACTATACAATGTTGCCACGATCGTGCCCGGCAAGCTCCCGGCAAGTAAGATCGTACCTCACACTAAGGATTTTTAGTAGGTAGATCTTTTTGTATGGGAAAAAAAAGGTTGGAATTTCGAAAAAAGTTGTTAATCTTTTTTACTCATGTAGAATCACCCCCCGAAGTTAATGCAGTTTACCCCCGGACACCCTGTATAGCGCCCCCGAGGTTTTTACTAGCGCCAGGCATATCGCACACCTAGATAAAGAGTAGTACAACTCAAAATATCTCTTTTTTCAGGAACAGCGAAAAACGGTTTACTCGATTTCTATTTGACCGATTAAAAATATTGTTATACGATATTGTATGTTATTTTACTAGGATATTTATTTGCTTAATTACTTAACCATCAAATTCACGTGTCACGCGTTTATTAATTAATTTCATGTTATTTTAGTATTTGTGACCAAATCATTGTTTAAATAATTTTATCAACTCAAATTGATTCCATATTAGTGATAAATTTTGAATTAATGCGCTCTTATTCTGTATATTTTGTTTTATAATCTTCATAATACCGGAGCAAGTGGAATTGATATGTAGAATGCCCGAGAAACAAGACAAGTTCAATCACTAATAACAAATCAACTCAAAATATTCACGCACTATGACTGCGATTAATCACGAATACAAGACTAAGTCGAAATAATCCAGTCTTTGTGCGTATTGACAGCACCTTCTCCTACAGCTGGTATGTCGTAACTGGTGATGCGTTACTATTGTTGGTGGGGGTTTTCGTAGAGCAATTCAGAAAGACTGACTTAAGTGCCATCTACAATATTATTGATGGAGATTTGTAAACAGGTGTCTTTGTGGTTTGTGTAGTTTTCGACACAGATTCCGAAAATGGTAATAACTCGATTTTGGATTATTTCGAGTTGTGCTATTCTTTATCTAGGTGTACGATATATTGTTACTCTAAGGCCAGGCACCGTTTGGTTCAAGGCCGGCCCAGATTTTTTTGTTAAATATTTTTAAAGATGAAGATCCTAAGATGACTCAATTAAAAAAATATGTCTGGTCCTGGTGCAGTGGCGGCTTATTACATTTTAGAGTGCTAAGATTAATAAACATGACACTATTGAAACTATATCTTATATATAAAAATCTCGTGTCACGATGTTTGTGGTCGCACTCCTCCGAAACGGCTTGACCGATTTTTATGAAATTTTTTATGTATATTTGGTAGGTATGAGAATAGGTTTTTAAGTATATTTCATACCGCTAGGTGATTAAGGTGTCCCCATCCAGAAAAAAAAACTTTGTTTTTTAAGTATTTTTTTTATTTGGCATCATAAATACCTAAAACCCCAAATTTTAACCCTCCTACCCACACCCTCCCATTTTTTTTATCGCGATTTTAGTATTTTTGTATGAACAAATTTAACCGTCTTTCGTATTTCAAACAGAATGAAATTATTTATGTTGTTGAATGATAGATGACGCTACGTCCGCCTCATCGAACTTTCATCCACACATGCGCAAGATATTTCATTCGGCATCTTGTTCTCGCGTGGGCAAACCATCGAGCTTATTTGTATTAGCTAAAGCCGGACTGACAAAAAATATCGTACCTACACTCAATTCCCCTTCGAAATTCAAATTGATTTTCTTTTTTTCATTTTCCTACTTTGGCGTTCTTTTGTTTTTATCGGCGGTCATCGTCTACAGCGCTATATTCTTCTTTCTGTCATAGATTCCACCCACACACACACAATACATTCGTTATTTTTTATTTAACAACCAAAATATTCAGTAGAAATAATTTATTTGGCAGAACAAGGTTTGTCGGGTCAGCTAGTTTTTGTATAAAAATCTTTAAAGCAGCGCACCGCAAAATTGAAAATTCCTGAAAATCTTTATATAAAAGACGAGTTCTTGATTAAAAATAAATATATATTTTAGGATGTATCAATAGATCCGTATTTTACAATCTTAGTACTCTAGCACACTCAAAAGTCACAAGCGGACGAAGGTTCAACCAAGAGCGAATCACGGATGTGAACATAGATAATAGAAACAAAGGGAGAGACAGAAACAAAGAAGTAATGCCTTTGGCGTAGAAACAAAGATAGGGTACCGCTGTATGTAGGTATATGCGATTTATAGTGGTATGGATTCCGGATATTGCCGACAATTTTGTGCGAGCGGTTTCATACTAATAATATAACGGTTCATGACCATCTCCCTTGTCTCTACATTCTATGGTTGCGAATTGTTTGAAGAGTTATCAATAATAAAATCGATATAATACTGGGAAGGCTCCGCTGGGCACGAGGATAAGTAGGTACCTCCGTACATGACGCTACTTATAAGCTACTCGATCCTCGTGGCGTATCATACGCGCCGATCGTAAGTACCCCCCGTACGATTTTGCTCGTGCCCGTACACGGCGCTACGCGACGTGTGTCGGTTTCAAATCAGTTTCACGCAACCGGCGGTGCTGATCGAAGGCGACGCGTTGCATCATTTGTGTCTGATACTTTTTCGTTTGACGTTTGACAGAAATGGCGTCAGAACATGAAAGTAATGTTAGATTTGTTCTGGAAGTGGAAAAAATGCATGCTTATATAACTACACTTTACAATACGTAAGAAAGGATTTAGTGGAGAAGGCACTGATTGATGTTGGAAAAAAAGTCATATGACATCGCTTGACATCGTGTTAACTCCACGGCTGCACGTGAAAAATAATCAAGTTCAGTATATTTCGGGTAGCGCCATGTACGGAAACCGGCATTAAATAGTGGTGTATCTGAAGGGGACTTGTGGTTATGTCACAATCATGTAGTTAGTAAGTATTTCCATGCTATCCGGCCTAAGTGGTAAATATTCTTAGTGACGCACTAGTGAAAGACAAATTTTCAGAATCCTACTGCAGTAGGAGTGGCAGTTAGCAACGCCAAACTATAGATTGGACGGTGGGTCAAATCCCAGCTTTAGAAGGAATGAGAGGGAACCCGAAATGAGACAATCCAGAGTACCTACTCATAATATAAACGGACCAGATCGGAGATAATCCGGGCAACTAGGTACTCGATATGCACAGAAAATCAGTAAGGGAACTGGTGGGAATACTAATGGGACACTGCCAATACTGCCATCTCAGGAGACACATGCAGCTGTTGGGAATGGAAAACACGAATTCAGCGATGGTGCCAATGTCCCGTCCTGATGGGAACAAGGCGCAGATACCTTAGAAGACACATTGCAGAACCAAATTAAATAGCCAAATATCCAATGACAACCCTGGTAAATTTTATTTAAGGAATCGGAATGAGTTGATTAGCACAATGGGGTCATGGCTTAAATGCTCACGGGAACTATCCGTAAAACCGTCTCTGCTTTATTATATTAAAAAAAATATAAAAATCATATTTTATATTTACGATCAAATACGTTTCCTTGATCTATCTAATAATTAGCAACTCTCAGATTGCCAGAATCTCAGAATTTGATTACTTCATTATTACATAGAATGAAGTCGCTCAAAATGTATGTGCGCATTAATCTTTTAAACTACGCAACGGATTTTCATGCGGTTTTCACCAATAGATAGAGTGATTGAAGAGGAATGTTTATATGTATAATACATGTAAATTATATTAGAGAAAAGCCGAGAAATTCAAAGAAAACATAGCGAAACAAAGGACTCAAAGAAAACATTTTGAGCGATTTAAAACGGCTGGCGGGCCTTACTATAGTCACTTTTGAAATTCGTTCTACGGAAGAAATTGGAAAATAGATGTCCTAGATTAAGTAGGTATTTGATTTTCCCTTTTCAAATATCCAGTGTTGCATTGCAAGCATTGTATAATTAGTGGCGATCGCTCGAATTGCATTACATAGTATAAAATGAAGTCGCTCAAAATGTATGTGCGCATAGATCTTTTAAACTAAACAGATTTTTATGCGGTTTTCACCAATAGATAGAGTGATTCAAGGGGAAGGTTTATATGTATAATACATGCTTATTATAGTAGAGAAAAGCCGAGAAATTCAAATATTCAATTCAGGCAGCGGGCAGCGGGCAGCCGGCAAGCGGGTGGTGTGGATTTTATAAAGGTTGGGTAATGTCGTTGTGTTTCGTTAGCCACAGCAACGTGTGGCCAGGTCTGCTAGTATATTAATAAAACAATTTAAAAAAATCATAAATACCGGAGTCAATAAATCAAACTATGTATTTGTGATTTTTTTATGGCCAAAATAAAACTTTCAGATAGCATAATAATTAATAACATATTTAATCGTTTTATTATGAGTAAAATTCATATTTTTCTTAATCTTTTTTTTTGGCGATAAAAACGTAGATAGGTAGGTTCATTAGTACTTAAAGTTTTTTATATTCTACCTTACACGTTTTCAATAAACGAATAAAAATGTAATACCTACCTATGTTATGACGAGCCTTGAACGGATAAGTAGGTAAGAACTTTGCTCTTGGACCCAGAGGTCGCGGATATAAAAACAAGAGCATTTTATGTATATTTCGGAAACTGTTACAATAAAATTATTAATAGGTTATCTAACGTGTCGTTAACATCGGAATCGGGTCACGAATTATTGAGGAAGTGATCATTTAACCCTAAAAAATAATACTATAATTTTTTTTTCTACAAATAAATACTTTTTGCGCGAATAACGCACAAGAGTTACAACTGATTCAAACTAACTGAAGTCAGTGGGAACACGGCATCGCCTCTTGGTGTATGTTGTGAGGCTGAAGGTAGTGTGGAGGGAAAGGAGATGAGCAAGAGTAAGGTGGGGTGCCTGGCTATTCAGATCTGGTTACCAAATACTGCTAAAGCCATTTCAAGCAACATTTTGTTGGTATCAGAACCCCATGCATCTTTGGAAACGACAGCAAATATAGGAGGGTTCTTAAGCCTCCGTCTCTCGTGTTTTTTTACGAAATTTACATTGGAAAATCGGCAAATCGTTCTACAGTATCTACAGTCGAAGCTGTTGAATTCAAGAACGAGTCGTAGGACGAACCGTTCTCGTGTGACAAATAATGTAAGCCGTTTACAAATGTTGGGCGCGCGTTTGGCGTATTTCCCGAATATGAGCCGGTGCCGAAGGGATCGATGACGCTAGTTCCTCGGAACTTCTTCCATTGACATTCCGGTAGAACAAGGGTAGTATTGTAATCGTTTCTTTGTTAAGATAGGAGAATCTATCAAACGGACCGCCCAATTTTGCGGAGGTTCAAGGTTTTTTTACAGTATTTTAAGGATCCAGACCAGAAGCGGTTGCCAAATTCAACTGTGGGGCACACTTGTGATTATCTGCAGTAGGTATATGCGCTTTATGCAGTGGCGGCCGCTGCCCTGAAAACGTGGTGGTTCACTGATAATCCGTAACTATGAGATAACGATTACTAAGCAACATTAGGCAAAAATGATCCCACTAATCTTATTTGGAGAGAAGATCTATTTTAAGCTATTTTCGAGGTGCGAAAACTTCTACATATAGCTTTTTAATTAAAATTTTTATTTTTCGGTTCTAAGAAAATAAAACTACAATACTATTTTTTCGTAAATAAATCTAAAATGTCAACCCAAAACACTCTTTTTTTACAATGTTTAATTTATTTTATTTTATATTTCATAAAATAAAATAAATTTGAAAGTAGTGTAAGAAGAATATACGACGCAAATGTGAATGGTAGAAGAAGTCGGGGACGCCCGAGGAAGACATGGCACGAGCAAGTGAATCAGATACTTGAGTCGAGCCATGTCGAAAGTCGGAATAATAGAAGAGAATGTATGAGACGATGTATGAATGTGAGTGAGGCAAAAAGTGTCTGCCAAGACCGAGTTATTTGGCAGTCCGTCCTCTCTGCCTACCCCTGTGGGGAAACGGCGTGATGGTTGGTTAGTTAGTTTTATATTTCATTTTAAACAGGATACAAACAGTATTTATAAACAATGTATAAACAGCACGAGGGCAAAATTGTCAAAGTTACCTATAAAAAAATTGTATTCCTTAATGATCAGCGTTTTATAATTTAAAACACCAACCAATAAAAAAGCAAATATATGTAAAATTTATGTATTTGCTGTACCTTTTGATTAAAAAAAGAATTATTCAATTTGGTTAAGTATTTTTGCCGGTTTTGAAGGGTTTAAATCCATATTTAAGTTTGCATGATAAAGGCCGCTGGGTGGCACACCAATATAGCTTAATTTTTCATACATATGGCTGGCGTTTCGCGCTGGCGATGTTTGGGATATTCGATACAAAAACATAATTCGTTCCGCTTGCAATCGGCCTGCACACCGGACAGGGTAACTTCGCGCGGAACTTTGAGAATTTGCTCTCCCTGATTCATATTATATTATGCATTATATTGGTAGGTGATATTTTTAATGAAATTCATAGATTTTATATTTTTAGGTAAGATATTATAAAGTAATTTTAGACGATATAATTTACCAGTGCTGCACACAAACACACTGTTCGACCAGCCGCCCTTGGCTTTATATACAATATGCAAAATGATAACGAAAAAAAAATAAAAACACATACATACTATTTTATACAAATGTATTATAAACGTTATTGTCATCCCACTTTTTTGTCTTTCCGTGTAAAAATAATTAATAAAAAATTACCAAAATTTGTTTTTTTTTTCAAATTGCAATCTGAAACTTTGGTTTTATAAAGGTGTCCGTTTTATTTCTCATGTTGTCAATTTTTAGATTTTAATATAAATCGTGGTACTGTCTCTTTCTAACGCCGTTTAGATCATGTTTCTCACTATGACAGTAAGGGAGATACAACGATTTCTAAGAGACCTGTATAGGGGTTAATAGGAGTTAATTTTGAATTTCGTTAATACTCTTAACAATTCTGATAAAATTAACATGTGTTGCGCTAGAAATAATACCAGTAAAATGATAAAAAACGATAATTTTGCGGGGTAATTAAATAAAATCTACACTTTTCTTCCATAAACACAATTAGTCTTTTATTGGGTGGGTACAATCAATTACACAAGTAGCCAGTTCAAAAATCGTAAAAAACAGTAGTAACTTAACGTACAAACTACAACAGTAGCTTAATGTTCATTATGACAATAATAACTTCAAAGGACCCTAATTATCTTTAATTTCTCGTCACCTTATACACAAAGGTTTTACGACCTGAGTTTACATTTGTTACAATAACCATTTTATTAAATGGAACGGCTGTGCAGCCATTTTCATACAGAATTTATATTTGGACTAGCTGGCTCCCGGCATGCGTTGCAATGCTATATTCAAATAAATTCTCCCCTCTGTCGCTCCCCCATCCCGCCAACCCCCCCGGATATTATATACATTTAGTCCCAGTACATTTAGTTTTCAAACAGCTCGCGTGCCACCTGTTACAATTTTGTTTATTAAAATTTTCATTTTTCATATATTATAAATATTCATTTTTGTATGTTACAAGAACAATCAATCAAATTTGGTACCTAACATAGGTACCTATTTAAAATATCTATAAAAATTCATAGACAATTCTTTTAATACAAAAAAAAACCTGCCTGCTAAATTCACACTCATCAAACGCGCGAACTGTCAAACGTGCGAAGTTAAATTTCTGAAATTATCCAATTTTCTGCGCAATTTTCTTAATTTTTCTTTCCGTAAGAACCTTCTACAAAGTATTAGAAAACATAAAAAAAAGATGAATGAAATAGGTAAAGACGTTCTGAAGTTATGGCGTGACCAAGGGAAACAGGGATTCTATATAGATTAATTTCAAAATATTTTAGGTAATATCCAGTACATAAATAAAATAGCAAATATCCACCACGGATATGTGCTATTTTATGTGTTTTAAATTATGATATATAGGTCTTTGAGAAATTCAACTTTGCCTGATTTTAGACGCAACTACGAAAATTTTTGTGACTTTGTCTTTCATTTATATTAAAGTATGTGTGTACTGTGTACACATATATAAATAAAAGACAAAGTAAGTAGGCGTTTTTTTTGGATAGAGATTTTAATTTATGTGCGACAAATTTGTCTTACGACGTAAATCGGTCGTATATAATTTAAATTTACGCCCATCAAAAAGCTTTTTTAATAATTTTTATGTTTTTATTTTACATGTCATCATATTTTCATAGTAAATGGAGCAATACTTCTTTTTTAAATAATTGCCATTAACTCACTGCCAAAATTGCCACTAAAATCATGAAAAATTTAATTATTTTATGGCCTATATTTAATATTTTAAAACACTAATAAATAAAGTAGCACTTACCCGCACTGTATCTGTATCCGGAAAGCATATGGATGCAAGTGCAAAAAGGTAAATGTTTAAGAGAGTAAAAAAACTATTTTTCCTGTAACTCTAGTCTCATAACGTCTTCGGATATCCATGCAGATAGGTAGATAATAAAAATAGTAATTATTAAATCAATTGGTTTCGTTTTAAAAACGAGCAAATAAAATGAAATATTTTATATGTCAATTCTTTAAAAATATGTTTTTAAAAAAAGCTACAAAAAACACGGACTTGAGAGTCCTTCTGCTTTAAAGTGAAATGGAATATTTTATTATGACATGTGGTGTATTACGAAAGGATCAATGTTTGAAAATTGTTGACTTTCATAGAAAGCGCAGTAATGTTAGAGGCAGAAGGATGTAAATAGATTTGAGTCATAATACTCAAAATGCAACTAAATTATAAAGATGCAAGTCCATGCACATCTTTCTGCTTCTAAGATAGTTGTTGCGTCAAAGGCAGTTGCATCCGTATACATTTTTGAAAATTCTACTTTTCTTCATGATAGGACTTTCCTCTCTGCCACTGATAAATATGATAATTTACTTCAAAAACTACTTATTTTATTACTTACTAGGTACTTACTTACTTACTTTACTTCTGCATCAAAAACTCATTTCTTCAAATTGCATCCGTATGCTTCTCGGGTACAGATATTTACTACACCTTTTGATTGAAAAAATCCTTTTTTTCAGTTTGTTTAAGTATTTCTTTCCAACCCAAATTTAGGTTTTGTATGAAAAGGGCCGCCGTTAAGCCGTTCCTCTTAAGTAGGTTTGTAGTATTATTTATTAGAAGTACGCTCCGGCACTATCCCAAACCCAATTCGAGTGTACGCGTGATCTTTGTAACGGTGAAAACTAGTTGAAGAATGTTTGTTCTAAGTTCAGTGTTCCAGTGGCATCACGAAGTACAACAGAACCAATAAGCTCTCAGATACGTTATAAGATTTTCACGGCCAAAAGTATTTTCGTTATTTGTTTTTGGGGTGTTATGCCGTGTTGCGCTACCTCCTTCTTTAGCCAACGTTTCAAGACAGCGTTGCAGTGTCCATCATGAGGGCAGATCCGGATCTGCCCTGATGATGGGACACATTTGTGTACACATCTACCGGATCTGCCCTGATGATGGACACTGCAACGCTGTCCGAAACGTTGGCTAAAGAAGGAGATAAAACGAAAAAAAGAGATTAGAGACACGACGCGCGACGTTTTACTAAGGCCGGGTTTAACCAAATTGATATTTAGCCAAAAGTAGATATTTTGAACCTATTTATAATTTTAAGGCGGGCGTGTAAATAGTGACTGATCTCATGTAGACAGTGGCCTTCCTCTTGTTTTAAGCCCTCAGGCTAATTGGTTCGCTTTTCGGAACAACTCACATGGGTCTCATAGAAATCGTTGTGTCTCCCTTACTATTATGGTTAAAAATATGATCTAAACGGAGTTAGAAAGAGAAAACACCACGCTTTGTATTTAAATCAAAAAGTTAACCACAAAATAATTAACTGTGCACTTCGACCAAGTATATATCTGGTCGATGACTGTACACTTTTATTAAAACAAAGCTACTGACCGCGATTTGAAAAACAATGATGAAACTTTGGGATTTTTTTATTAATTACTAGCTGACCCAGCCACGCGTTGCTGTGGCTAATAAAACACAATGTCATCTACTGGATGGTTATCCAACCTTTATAACCACCGCCGTCTTTGAGTTTATAGCGAAGAAACAGACAGATGCCCCGGAGGACTTTAATTTATAATACGTAGAGATGGTGTGAAAGATTATAATAATGTGCATGAAATGCTTGAGGTAACTAACGTATTTAAATTAATAATAATTAATACTGTATCCGTCTAAATAACTTTTCAATTACCGCAATGTACGTGACCATTTTTTTATATGATAGAATGTGTATAGAAAGCTATCCGTAAAAGATAAATATATGCCTTCGCGGATTTTTTTGTAGATCTATAAAAGAGGAATATCCCATCATGCATTGTTTTGTTATATCCCAAAAGGATTAGGCAGCGTTTACGATGAAAGCTACCAGGCGGCTTGACTTTTTCCGACACTTCTAACAATTATCGTTATGTTTCAACCAATTTACACAAATCCTTGACAAATTACATACCTAAGCCTTCCTCACGAAATACTCTATCTATTGGTGAAAACCGCATGAAAATCCGTTCAGTAGTTTCGAGTTTATCGCGAACAGACAGACAGACAGACAGACAGACAGACGACGCGGGGGACTTTAATTTATAATATTTAGAGATAGAGATTTTTACTTGAAATGGCAAAAAGTGAGTTGACGACAACGTTTACAATACGTTTGCCTAATAAAATATATGCGTGTGCTTTTATTTTTTTTCGATATCATTAAATTTTAGTTAGAAAAAACGCAAGGTGAGCCTTCATGTTTGATTATTTTTTATATTCAAAAAATTACATATTAGGTCCTTACATATGAAATTGGCGTTTTGCCGTGCTGGCAACTTTGATCTCAAATATCTTCTCTTTGGTGAGGAATTCCAAATTCAAATTTTTAGAGCTATTTACTCATGTATTTGTGTTTCAAAAATTATAATTCATTTGTTTTTTCCTTAATTGTTTTTTTTTTCTTCGCGTCACTTAGTTTACAAAATGGAAAACTTGAAATATCACGTTATTTACGAGTACCAGTTACACCGTGGCACCAGTGCTGCAGAAACGGCTCGAAGGATTAATGATGTGTATGGCGACGGTGCCGCAAAAGAAAACACAGTGCGTTTTTGGTACCAAAGTTTTCGTTCTGGAAATTTCGACCTGCAGAACAAGCCCCGTGAACCTAACCTAATTTTATTTTCGAATCTGACTTCTTAGTCTACAATTTCCAACAAGTAGTAGTAGATAATAATGTAGAGATTAAAAATATTAATTTAGAGACAGAGAGATATTCTAAATTATACGATAAGTATCTACTGAAACAATGGCGGTGGAAAAATCGTAATTATTTGTAACAGTGTGACAAAGGATAGGTAGTTTTTGAACTAGGAAATCGTGTGGAAGGTCTTACATGCACGAATCGCATGCAATATTATACAGCGACGTTATTATTACTGTTAATTATGTTATTACAGGAAAATCTATGGGCCTAAGAAACCATTCATCCAATCCAATTTTACAACACAGAACACAGAGATTATAAAATAAAACTCTTCTAAAACAAAAGCTCTAAATAATGTAAAAAAAATATATACATAAAATAATAATATCATGATATAAAACTATTGTTAATGAGAAAACGCCAGCTGGATATTGTAAAAAAAAATACATAAAATAATAATATCATGATATAAAACTATTGACAATGAGAAAACGCCAAACGACAGATATTGTAAAAAAATATGTATATAAAATAATAATATCGTGATGTAAAACTATTTAAAATGAGAAAACGCCAGGCAAAAGACAATTTCGAGGGACGAAGTTCTCGACTAGCGATCCGGAGGTCATGGGTGCAAATCCCGGCGTGCGCAGAATTTTTTTTTGATTGATTAGTTTTTCATAATGTCATTATTTAAAATAATTTAAGGTATACTTGCGGTAGGTTTCAGTGAAGATACTCTCAGTATCGCCCTGGTGTAAGGCCATTCAGAATTGAAACGTTGTTGCTTGAAATGGCTGTGTATTTGCCGATTAGATCTGAATAGCCAGGTACTTTCCCACCTTCCTCTGCCCCATCTTCTTTCCCTCCACACTTATCTTCAGCCTCACAAAGTACCCCAATTGGGGATGCCAGAATCTCAATGGTTCCAGACGGGAGCAGTTGGGAAACTAGTGAGATATTCACATAAAAATAAAAATTTCTATGTGGTTCATAAAAAAAATTATTGTTTTATACACCGCGTCCGGAAAATTGTGGTACAAAGGGGAAACTGATGAATCTGGACCACATAAATTTGGAGTCGATTTTACAATATGACTTTTTTTTATTTGAGCTACCGTTTTCGAGAAAATCGAGTCCAAAGATTTTTGTAAAATTCAAGATATGCGGTCGCCACGGGGTGCTGCTACTATCAGCTATTTATTGTCTTTTAAAAATTGCGCCGAAGCGTAGATCTGGATCTTTGATAGAAAAATTTTTTACAAGTAAAAATACTAAAACGCTTTTTAGGGTGCTGGAAATTATCATTGTTTTTTGCCGTACCACGAGTTCTCACCGTATAAAGTTTAGTCAAACCACAAAGTGAAACATCATTACTACGAAAGATTATGAATATAATTATCTGTTTGCGGTTATGTGGATTCAAACGATCGATCGAGTAAAATATGTAGTACGTGCAAAAAGTGCGGGAAAACGATTATTCAAGAACCGATCGAGCTAGATTTCTCTGTACTTCATATTTTACGGCCTACGAGCATTGTGGCCCTAGGCATTTCACGTTTAATTATTCTTTACAGTAAGAAACTAAAAATAAAAGCATTTAACACTACAATAGTAAAATAAATGCATTGTAAGTTCAACATCAGATTATCAAGTTTTGTTTTTATGTTACGTGAACACCTCACTAGGAAAACTTGTTTAGGGTTGTTCAAGTGCGACGCGCGACGTTGAGTCGGGAGGTTGTGTGCTAATTTAAAAAAAATCAGTAGGTACTGTAGCTCCTCGAAATTAGCTATCTCATGGCTAGATATTTCGGTCTTTGGTAGTTTATAATACATTAAGTCCATTTACTTATGAAAACGGATGTTTTTACTACCCGTTCCCTTCTAAAAATGTTCTCTTCAAAATCCATTCACTTGTTTTCCATAAACATGTACACCTATTTCTATATCTGCAAACAATCAATGTTATAATATTAATCAACCCAGTGGAAGAATCTCTAATTATCGCCCTAACCACTCGAAATTAAAAAATCATACCTCCTAATTTTAATATGGAAAAATTGAAAAAAAAATTAATGCATCTAGGGAAAATTTGCCTAAAACTGGCAGCAAAGCAATCCGAAGTATTTTAAATGATGCCATATTTTGGCAAAAAGCGCTCCAGTGGCTAAGAGACCATTTAAAATCGAAACGATACTTAAAAAAGCTTTAGCTATGTTTAGTAACCGGATCTGAATAGTCATCCCGTCCCCTTCATATTTCTTCTCTCTCGTTTCTTCCAGACCCATAACATTCCACAAATAATGGGAATACCTTAGTTCTACTGCCTCCAAGCCATTTCATCTCCTGTGGTTCCCTCCTCTATATACCTATTTTATCTACCCCGTTTCTTCCAGACTTATAACATTCCGCAAACGGGAATGCCACAGATTCGCTGGCTACTGGAAAATTTATCTAATGCAGTACCACTATATATTTAAAAAAACAGCTGTTTTTCATTTATATATTAATGTTTGGGAAATCCACGGGAGCTCGTTAAAGCACCTTAAAGGTAGTTAGTCACCAACTGATTTAAATGAATAAATATAAGACGTCCACGAGCAGCGAGAGTGAAGTTGTCCATCGCCAATACTAAGAACAAGTGGTAGAGACGTAATCCGAATTCACGGTATTACCTCGCTGATGCTCAAAGTCGTCCGTGAGGTTGTGGAACGTGCACGTAATACCTAACTATTGGAGCCAGGTATTTTATAGTCAGGCACAAGTTAGTCAGTGGCCAGTGGCCAAACTAGGCTCACGGGTAGGTAGTCGATTAGACGACCTTCGACACGTCCTGGCTGTTGAATCCATTACAATAAATCACGCATGCAAATATTACATTGTTTAATAGATGACACCGATACAATTAAATTAGATTCCCTGGAGGTCGAGCAGACGGGCGCGACCTTTATAATTTTAACATTAAAAACTGAGATTAATTATGATATCAATAAACGTACAAATTTTTGCTATCAGTGAGTGCATTCGTGATTTGAAATTGTATTCCTGCACAACGCGTGAAATTATTCAAGTTCAATTAACTTTTCATGTTAAAAATTGAAACTGATAAGAATAAATCATATCAGATAAGCAATAAAGTAGATACCAATATTATTTTATTACTTAATAATTCAATTAATTTTAATTGAAATGTGTATTTGTTTTGATAAATTTTTGACAGATTTACCTGGCAAGGCAATTCAGATAACCACAATTAGAAAGATTAAATTTATTTTTATCATAATTAGTACACGGTCGTAATGCAGTTAAAATATGATCGAATCGGATAGGGACACATTAGCTCAGTTGGTAGAGCTCCGCCCTGGCAAGGCAAGTACTGGGTTCATGTCCTAGATGTGACCGTATCTTTCAGATTTTCTTCATTTATTTAATTGATATTGTCTTCATTTATTTAATTAAAATACGAGTATTACAGAAATAATAATAATAATATTTGGCTAATTTATATAGCGCCGTTTTCGCGAAAAATCACCTCAAGGGCGCTTAATAATAAACTTGGAGAAGATACGATTTTGCGTGCAGACACCATATTAAAAACATTACATTATTTTTAGTTACTATTGTATTCCCCATTATTGTTGATATTATTACATTTACTAAATTTCTCTAATTTGTCAACGAAAAAAAGAAATTTAAAGAAATATTGACAATATTAATTTGTTTAAAAGGCAATGAGTTTCATAAATTCTACAATGGATATTTATATTTACTTATTTATAATACTTACCAGCTGATTACATAGGTCGCGATAGTGATGGTAAGAATTATTCGGGGTTTGAAACCACTAACCAACTGTTTGAATGACATTTAATTTTTAATTGAGCACTTTGAAAAAGCTTAATAAATTGACAGGGATTATAATAATGAATATTACAAACCAATAAAATGAGATTAAATTTAGGCAGCTGCAACTTAAATGCAGAATTATATTCACACCATTTGAACCTTATAAAATTGTCCGTACTTAAAAAATCTATTGTTAGTTGTAAATGTGTATCTCAAAAACAACACGTTATTTATATGGAATTAGGTTTGAATGCACAGCGAATCACACAGCGATAATTTCTAACGATATACCTAGAAATCGAGCGGTTAGAACTTTCCATCATTAAGTCATTAAATAATTATGACTCCCTTCAAGTAATATTTCAGTAAATAAGGAGAAAGTCAAGAATGGCTGCATAAAGTACCTACTGTCAAGCCTATAATAAGCCTACCTAAGCTTTGCATCTCATATTCTATTATCTTTGACTGATTTAGAAATGGCATTCTGGTATCGATAATAAACTAGTCCCAACGAGAACACGTAAGGACGTCATGGACGTTCGTTCTCTTCCTTCTCAAGCGTCTTGTTTGAAAACGAAAAAGACAAAAGATACTAGAACGATGACATCACGCACGATCTCTCGCTGGAACTAGTATAATGCGTACTGAATAGGGCCCGCAGATACTTTAATAGTGCACAACTGCTAACCCTGTACAAATCGCAAGTGCGCCCCACGGTTGAATTTGGCAGCCACCTCTGGTCTGGAGCTCCAAAGTACCTGAAAAATACCCTTGACTCTGTGCAGAAACGGGCGGTCCGTTTGATAGATTCTCCCATCTTAACAGACGGATTGCAATCTTTAGAGCACAGGCGTCGGGTGGGAATGCTATCCTTGTTCTACCGGTATTACAATGGAAGATGCTCCGAGGAACTAGCATCATTGATCCCTTCGGCACCGGTGCATAGTCGGGAAACACGCCAAACGCGTGCCCAACATTTGTACACGGTTGACATTTGTCACATGAGAACGGGTCGTTTCTTCGACTCGTTCTTATGTTCAACAGCTCGGCTGTGGAATGATTTGCCGTCCTCTGTGTTTCCTCCTTCCTACAACATAGGTCTCTTCAAGACCAATGTTCATTCCTTCCTCTCCTCAAAAAGACCCTCCACACAGCATCCCAGATGACATAGGCCCTGGGGAAAATTATTTTCCTCAAGGCCTCCTGTGTGGAGTTAATGTAAAAAAAAAAAATGGAGATAATTATTTATTGACTGAACTTAGCGAGGCCCAGTTTTAACTCGACCATTTTGCATTTCATCTGTCTGTAAATTTGTTTGTACGTTCCGTTTCTGGTTCAAGATGATGGCCGTTTTAATGGTCCAGTAAATATTTTTCAAAAATGAAATCGTTGGGTTTATACCGAATTCCTGTTTCGCGTTTTTTTCTTCAATATTTTGGTACCTAACTGCCTGAAGAAAATTTGAATTAATAGTTGTCATTGGACAAATTGTATATTTTCTTATTTGAAATTTAAATTTTTTTTACATAAAGTAAATGGTTTGTAATTAAGTAGGAAGGTATTCAAATACCTCCTTACAAATCTTAGATTTTAGAGGAAATTTTTGTTTTTAATTTATCAATGTAAGAGAAAATTAGATAAACTCCTTTTTGGACGCGAAGTCTACTGTTTACATGAGTACATAGGTAAATGTATTCATGTAAACTTAGACCCCACTTGCACAATACAACTGTAGGTACTATAACTTCAAAAATCAGGTACTGGGTACTCCTCTATAAACCTGTTCGTCACTTGACAAATCGGTATAAATGGTACAATGTTTTTGGCTGCAGTGCATTTGAATAAAACTTTAAATATCCACTACGAACTACGAAATACCCTTTTTAGAGAACTGGTTGTTGGAAAATTAGAATGACTCCATTGTACTGCCTGTAATGTGAATCTCGGTACTTTGTACCTATTGTCGCAGAAATAAACATTTGGGTAAAGAAAGGTGCGTGAGCCTCACTTTTGATAAAATACAAACAATACAATGACTTTTCTAAATTTACAAAGACAGGTAGAGAAAGTTAACAACATTATCCAAGAAGCCTGAGGTTGTTTTGATTGATTTAGGTGATATAAGAAGTGTTTCAATAACGGTTTTCCCATTGCTAAAAAATCATAATGAGGAGCTATAGGTGAGTGAGAGGGATGCGCGTTCGTTTAATTAGATTTTACGTCTGTAGATTGGCATATTTATTACCAGTGGTCGTGAAGTCAATCCCTGCGGCACACTTTGCACAAATTAATCTTACACGTGCTAGTGAAAAACGTGGGCACGACTGGTTTTAAATCGGAAGAAGCGATTTAAATACATTCATAACCGAGATTCTACTTCGACTCTTCGAACGGCTCGATGATGATTCCAGTTTTTTAGCACGTTGACTCCATTTGCGCTGGCTTAGATAGTTATGATGACATTCGGTGGGAATATTTAAGAAGAGGCAGGAGTGAACCTGGATCTTAGAGATACACATTTAATAGCACGTGAAAGCTGAGAACACGAAAGCGCTTGATATGTGTTTTAGAAAATAAACTCGCACACGATCAATAGGTAAATAACACGAGAGAAGAATCGTGTGCACGTTAGAAATTATTCATAATTCATGGACAATGTACAATGTTTGAATGTTGGTACAAGCCTTCAGGTACCTAATAAATTTCTATAATGATTATTCGTTTTCATAAAACTGTACAATAATGATAAAGAAAGTTTGAAGCACTTAGCAGTCAGCGATCCGCATGACTTTTACAAAGTTATTTTCCGCAGGTCGTTGAACTCTGTTTACTTTCACAGTCTTAGGTTCATTTCTACAGAAAAAGATGCAAAAAGAACTCTTTGCAAAGGAGACATTTTGTGAAAACACGCGGGTTATAAAATAATAATATGACGAATACGAGTAGGCGAGACTTTGCTCCGAGGAAGTGCTGGTCACTGTATGGCGAGGATTAATTCGATCCGATTCATGAATGGTAAATTGATATGTCGGGGAATGAATGGAAGTGTGTGTGGTGGTGTCGTGGCGGGGTACCATTTGGATGGAGCACGCTTCGTTCCAAAGGTTGGCGGCGCAACTTTCTCCGGCCACCGCAGTCTGCGTTAAATGAAAAAACCGAAGAGTTGGCACTCGTTGCGGCTACCGTCATCAGAGCGTCAGGCATCAGGCACCACACGCTAATCTCCGAGGCACTCTGCTCCCGGCTGCGGAGGGAGATTATTCTCGCTCCTGGCCCCTCCCTCCGCCGCAATTACTCTACTTGACAAGCCGTATCTTATTCCCGGCTTCCTGTCGGCAAGACGAGCTCCAGTTACGCGATACGCGACAGATCTTGGCGAGGTCAGTATGTTGTCGGTTTCTCAATAAGCCGAGTCATGTTGCACTAGGAATATGAGACCAAGGAGAAGTAAAGTTTGCAATTTTGCAAGTAGCCATTGGAGCTTAACCATAATGCAGAAAACCTGTGTGACTGAATAGAAAAAAAATCGAACTGTGAGAACTGATGTCATGGTACAATCTGGAATTTCTGGGTCAACACACATATTTTCGGCTAGCAACGTTCCATCATGAACTGTAGAGCATTGGAGTTATCTATCCATTGATCTGTAAAAAAATAGAAGAACCCTCTACGATTGCTCCACATTTTCAAATCATCTTCAATAAGAAAAAAATAACTATTGAATGAAAATTTTTACACGGGTAATGCTGGTTCGTATTAGTAATACGAGTACAAACGTAATTAAAATACAGTTTTTGTAGATGCCTAATAAAAAAATGTCCCCTTTCGCCAGCACTGTATAATAAATTGTGGGTTTAATGCGAGAGCAATAGATATCAGATGCAAACACTGAATAGATAATACAAACTAGAAATGCCTTCCTTCACTTCCTTGTAGATTTGAGTGGAAACCAATACATCAGTACGTTTTCGTTTATAGTCCATTTAGCATGCGCTTTGTCTCTCTTACACTGCCTGACATCATATATATTATATCCCCATTACATTGATAGGTACATGCATTGGAAATAACATAATGATGATGAAACGAATTTTCGTATTGAAATTTAAGCAGAGAATGGTCAGACTTTTCAATCACAAAAACACCCCCATATGCCCATTTGTCATTTATTGTGTTCTTTATTCCATAGATCCAAATTAAACAACACTTAGTGATATTTTTACAATACATACCTACTTAATACATATCAATCAATGAGATATGATAGGATAATATTAGGTATTCAATGATACGAGAAAAAATGGATTCAGTCGGCAGATAATATCTGTATGAAACCAATGCATAACATTGGTGTAGAAGTATGCAAAAGAGAAACTGATTAGTATATTATTGTGTTGATAAGGTTACAATCTCTTAAACCAAAGGTGAACAGTGGCATTTGTTTATCAAATATTCGTGATATCCCAAAAAGTTCGTCATTGGTATTTTTTCAGCGGAAAACTTTTTGTAGGGAAAAGCAGAAAATGTCTAAGTATATTATTTTCATACAAAAAATGACAGCATTCAGCCTTTTCAGTAAGTTCATAATATAATGGTTCATTGTAATTTATTTACATAATAATAATATTTGGATGATTTATATAGCGCCGTTTTTGTGAAAAATCACCTCAAGGGCAAGGACATATTTCCTCTTATATCTAAGAGACGACTTTGCAAATAATAAAACATTCTGTCCAAACGGTTATACAAAAATGGCGGCCAAGGTGGAACAAATGTTTATTACTTACCATGTAAGTATTTATTACTTACGTTATGCAGATGACACAGTACTTCTATCAAGTAACATTGAGGATTTACAATTTTTGCTGAATCAAGTAGTGAAGACTTGTGAGAATTTTGGGCTAGAACTGAATATAAATAAAACAAAATACCTACATGCTCATAAGCAAAAATAATGCATTTGGATGAAAATCTTTATATTGCTGGAACAAAACTAGAGAAGGTACAGAGTATTGTATACTTGGGCTGCAATGTAAATGATAGATGGGATCCTTCAGTTGAAATCAAATGCCGCATTGAGCAACCTCGTGCAACCTTTATCCGCATGAAAAAAATGTTCTGCAGTCATGATCTCAACCTTGGATTACGGATGTGAATGGTCAGATGTTACGTGCTTTCGATATTATTTTATGGAATGGAAGCATGGACGCTTACTGAAGAACTAACTAGGCGACTTGAGGCATTCGAGATGTCGATCTACAGAAGAATACTTAAAATAAGCTGGATGGACAGGGTTACAAATGAAGATGTTATGGTTCTTTTTTTTACACAAATACCGCACAAGAGTCCCAACTGCTCCCGTCTGGAGCCAGTGGGACTATGGCATCCCCAATTGGGGTATGTTGTGAGGCTAGAGGTAGTGGGGAGGGGAAGGAGATAGGGAAGAGGAAGGTGGGGAAGTACCTGGCTATTCAGATCTGGTCACCAAACATGGCTAAAGCCATTTCAAGCAACGTTTCAATTCTGAATGGTGGTGTTACACCAGGGCGATACTGAGAGTATCTTACACTCTGGAACGTGCCGCAAATATACTATATGTATATTATTTTAAATGAATAAATTGTGAAATAACACAAATTAATCAAATAAAATTTATTTGCCACGCCGGGATTCGATCCGGCGACCTTTGGAGTGGTAGTCAAGAGCCTTACCACTGGACTACGCCGGCCGTTCAGTGAGTGTTATGGTTCGGATGAATAAAGAAAAGGAAGTAATTAAAACCATAAAAATCCGAAAACTTCAATATCTTGGACATGTGATGAGACATCCAGAGAAGTATGAGATCCTGCATCTCATAATGCAGGGAAAGATTGCCGGAAGACGGGGCCCTGGAAGAAAGAGAACCTCATGGCTGAAAACCTGAGACAGTGGTTTGGCCAGTCTACCGTGGAGCTGTTCCGAGCCGCAGTAAACAAAGTCCGCATAGCCAACATGATAGCCAACGTCCATTGAACGGACAGGGCACAAGAAGAAGAAGAAGAATATAAGTAAACTGAATAATAACCATGGAAACTGCTGCATTTGCATTTGGATATGTATGCCAAGTCCTTCTCTTAGGTATTTTGTTTAGACATTGATTCTACTATCAAAGTAAACAATAATTCAGAAGAAGAATTCGTAAAGGAAAAATTTATTTATAAATAATAAAGCGACGTTATTGTTAAATTCAATTATGGATTAGACCCGACCTTCATAATGGATCAATAAATACCGTCTTTTTATTTTCCAGAAGTAAAGTTCAATGCAAATAAAATGTTTTTCCCTTTATTTATTACGGTAGAATCACCGATCAATGGTCACAAACATAAATATTATATTGATCTCTCTGGACTCTCACACTCTGGACTGTGACAAAACACAGCCTGGATACAAAATGTATTACCATGTTGGTATTCACGCTTTATTCAGCGTCAAGTTGTAAAAAATTCTTTCCCTCTTGGAACAAAATGTTAAATAAAAATGCAATAGAGTTCAAAGACTTGGATGAGATACAGACAGGTTTTAGTACACACTTTAAATAAAGGAACACTTTGTAATGTTGGTTGTAAGTCATATAGCAGTACATATTATGTATTAATACCCACTCGGTCGTAAATATGTATTAGTTTTAAATAATGAATGTAACGAGAAGTCTTAGATATAACATCTTGAACGTAAGTCACTAACATAACGATAAGTCCTAGATGTAAGACATTTACATAACTAATCTAATATTAAGTCTTAGGTCTTAGATGTAAATCACTAATGTAACAATAAGTCTTAGATGTAGGTAACTAATGTAACTATAAGTCTTAGAAGTACGTCATTAATCTAACATTAAGTCACAGATGTAAGTCACTAACGTAACGATAACTCTGAGATGAAAGTCACTAATGTAACTACAAGTCTTAGATGTAAGTCACTAATGTAACTATGTATAAGTCTTTGATGTAAGTCACCAATGTAACTATAAGTCTTAGATGTAAATCATTAACGTAACGATAAGTCTTAGATGTAAGTCATTATTGTAACAATATGTTTTAGATGCAAGTCACTATAACGTAACCACAAGTCTTAGATGTAAGTCTCTAGTAATAAGAAATAAGTCTCAGTAGTCGTTGCTAGCTACAGTAAGTCTTACTCGTCACTAGTTATTAATTTGAGTTGTAAACAACTAGTTATAAATCCTAAATGAAAGCCATTTATTTTCATTGTATTATAATACTTATAATATTATATTTGTACAGCACCCTTGAGAAGATTTTTCACAAGAGCTATACAAATCGTCCAAGAATTATTATTATTATACCGCTGTTCGCTCAATTAAAAACTCTCCCTCTTCCTTATACGATGAATATATTAGGAAGAAGACAAACAATGGAACTCTCAGCAGCATGATATTCAAGAACACATTGTAGCATCACCGTCAGCTGTAAGGTTAAGTTTAGTGATGAGCACTGCACTGTCAATGTTGGAAATATCTAATCAATAAAACTTACACAAGAAGAGAGAAGAACTTTGAAAATCCTCTTTTCTATTAATCTCAAAACCAGTTTCAGCCATTTGCAATTATCATATAAAAGATTTTTCAATGTTAATGTCAAGTTGAATAATACATAACATGCGTGGAAGATGGTTAATTGGTCAATAAATACTTAATTATAAACTTTGTACTGCGGCAGGACGATCATAAATCTTCAGTGTACATCCAGCATTCAGCACATCATACAGGATGGACACCATCAAGCCAACTTGATGAAACTGGTTTATATATGAAGCTGCCATTTAATGCGTATTCATATCTATTTAATATAATATGTTCCACATGGCGTAATTAGGATATTCTTGATGCTTGATGTTAAATGCTTGTGCAAAAAATCGTTTAAATGGATCGTTGCATTTTATATTCGTATTGTGTCATCAATTGATCTGAAACCTAAATAATTGAAACTTTGATATAGACCCAGCTTGTGGGCTCATTAAAGCGAGGTATTACATTTCTCCTTGGAACTGTAAACAATAGACTGCAACAAATTGCAATGTTATTGTTCAATAAACTGCATTCAATCGGTGTTGGAATTTGAATAATCACAAATACCGCAGCGGAATGTGGCTGTGTGCAAAAGAAAATACGAATGTATTTCTGAATAACTGGTTACGAAGCGAGTTATTTACAATTTCGCGATAGTAAGATCGAGTTAATGGTTACTTACATAGCGTCTCTCGGGGCCGTCTTCCCGGCCACGTAGAACCATCGCCATCCTCCGGAAGCTGCCAGATAAGCCACAAGGGCCACCAGGACCAATTGAACCACACTGATCCATCCCAGATAGAACCACAGGACTCCAAACACCCCGAACACTGCAGCCAGAACGACGGACATGACCGCTACCCGACACAACAAGCGGCGAACTGACGAGCGGCGCGGACCGGCCACCGTTACCGGTTTTCCTTTACCGCCTTCCGCGTCAACTTGGAATGGATGATCGCTGCCCTGTGAATAAAAATAAAACGCTCTCTATTTAATACAGTCCAAGTCCAATATGCATTAAAAAATATATGAAAGCGAAGCACTTTTGACAAAGAAACGAGACTATTATATTTATACTATCACGGTGGCAGAAACTTCAGATCTGACATCTGACATTTTGTTTCGGTGTTGCAAGATAAGAAAAACAAATCCTCGCCGAATACCTTCTTAACTTTTCAATACGGGGTAGGTTTTTAAGATGGGGTAGTTCTTTGGGCGTGGGAAAAACCTTTTTTAAATTTTAATTCATTTATGCTTTCAGAATTTTTTTGATCCTGTATTATTTATGAAATAACCAAATTTTAAGTACACATTTATAACACGGAGAGATTATTTTATTAATTATTTAGGTTATTTGTGTACTAGAATTGCGCACTTGAAGTGAGATAACACAAAACTGTGCTTTACAGATGGTATGTTATTATTTATTATTAGAAATAGATCGTAATATTTATTTTTGCAGATATTTAGGTACATTTATTATACATATATCTAATATTTACAAAACATATCAGTTCATACATAATATAATACATAAAAATACATAAATACTACATTACAAACATAATACATTAACATATCAGTTATATTAACAATTATTATTTTTGCTTTGCTGTAAATGCATTGACAGTTCGGTGAAATCGCACTAGCAGTGAATGATATGTAAAGTGCAATGGTTGTCACATTAAAAAATATGCTGTAGTCGAGTGGATAAAAGGGACACGGATTAGAAAACTTAACATTTGAGGGCAGTATATGAGGCTATTCAATAATAAAAGTACCTATAACATAAAAATTACAAATAAATTTAAAAAAAACATCTTTCGTCACAGATAGGGTTTGCAATCCGGCAGCCCACAAACCGTAGGATTTCAGCAACATTTAATACCGCGGAATTTGCGATATTGAAATAATATTAATTTTACACCAGAAACTTGCTGAAACGAAGCGAAACTACAAGACCTGAAATCGATTTTGAAGAAAGAGATAAGAACGGAGATATAGATGGAGATACCTTCAGTTAACACACACCTTCTTGACGTCCACAATTAGTGTGGAAGCAGAGAGAACTTTTTCCCTTGTTAAGCTTTTGTGCACTATTTTTTTACGATCTTATTTTTGATGGAAGTTTTCTAAATACTTATTATGATTTTTATAATATTACTAGTACCAAAGATGATTGATTTCAAATAAATAAATGTAACCGACTGTCACTGACAGTTATGTTTTTTTGCGATCTTTTTTTTTATCAAAATTTTTCTTACTTTCATACATAATTATTTTATTTCCCTTTCAATATTTTATTATTATTATTATTACTAGTACCAAGTTTGATTGATTTTTAAATAACTGTGGATAGTTATGTTTTTTTTAATATATTTTTTGTCAAAATATTTCTAAAATATTTATTTTCTTATCTCTTCAATATCTTTTTATTATCCATATTACTAGTACCAAAGATGGTTAGCACGAAGAGTTCTATTAAATGACTTACTTTCATTTTTTTTTAAATTATTTATTAGTTACAGACTGTCACTGACAGTTATGTTTTTTTTGCGATCTTTTTTTATCAAAATTTATCTTACTTATATACATAATTATTTTATTTTACTTTCAATATTTTTATTATTATTAAAATTAGTAGTACCAAGGTTCATTGATCTTTAAATAACTGTGGATAGTCCTGCCAGTGACAGTAATTTTTTATCAAAATAATTCTAAAATATTTATTTTCTTATCTTTTCAATATCTTTTTATTATACATATTACTAGTACCAAAGATGGTTGACACGAAGAGTTCTGTTAAATGACTTACTGTGTGACATTTTCATTTTTTTTTTAAATAAATAGATCATCCAAGAAGAAGAAAAAGGGTAAAGGGTAAAGGTTTCTTTTGAAGATATAAGAGCTGGAAGATTCGCCCTTTAGAAATTTCTAGAACAGTACAGAACATTCGAGAGTATTCGAGAGCATTCCATAACAATCCAGAATATCCTGGATTGTTATGGAATGCTCTCGCCCTGGTGTAAGACCACCATTCAGAATTGAAACGTTGCTTGAAATGGCTTTAGCCGTGATTGGTGACCAGATCTGAATAGCCAGGTACTTCCTCAC
Source organism: Limnephilus rhombicus (assembly GCA_929108145.2). Taxonomy (NCBI): domain Eukaryota; kingdom Metazoa; phylum Arthropoda; class Insecta; order Trichoptera; family Limnephilidae; genus Limnephilus; species Limnephilus rhombicus. The sequence continues at coordinate 30,328,583 of OV815272.1, forward strand.
CTTCCTCTTCCCTATCTCCTTCCCCTCCCCACTACCTTCATCCTCACAACATACCCCAATTGGGGATGTCATAGTCCCACTGGCTCCAGACGGGAGCAGTTGGGGACTCTTGTGCGGTATTCATGTAAAAAAAAAAAAATCCTGGAACACTCTAGAACAGGACTTCCCAACCAGGGGGGCACGCCCCCCTAGGATAGCGATTTATCCATAGCTCTAGCAAAGGCTGAACCCAGAATCGACCAACGGGTACAGAGCATGCAAGCTCAAGTATCTCATTAGTACTTTATTTATTTTTTATTTGTTCTAAAATTACTTCGAAAGTTGTTAGATATTGTCTAATTATAAAAATATAATTTAAATAAAAAAAAATAATAGAATAATATGTATAATTAAAAGAAAATTAAGAAATGTAAATGTAAAAGTAATTAATGATTAAAAGTGTACCTACTCTTCTATTAAAGATACATAATAAATAATCCATAGTTAATATTAAAAAAATGTGTTTCTTATTTTTGTTGAAACTTAATTAAGGGGGGCATGAAAATATTTTTTTTTGGTTCGGGGAGGCTCGACGAAATAAAGGTTGGGAAACCCTGATCTAGAATATTGTGGAATGTTCGGGAATAGTCTGGAACCTTCTGGAACATCCCAAATCATTGTAGAACATTCCAGAACACTCTCGAATGAAATGTTCTGGAACATTATGGACCATTCGACGCCTATTTTGTATGGGTAGTGCTACCCATTGGTAGGGATACCCCCTGAGCGAAGCCGGGTACCCCAACTAGTGCTAGTATATAACAAATGTTAACGATATTTCAATTTAATACGCCTCAATAAGAAAAAGGTGCGGGAATTGCAAACCCTAGTCACAGGAAAGCAATGCCCCTGGCAGTCCAGGCCCCATGGCACGGCCGATCGATACGGATTGTATCGATAACTTTCAGTAACTTCTCATCGTTTCCTACTGCAAATCGCTAACATACAAACAACGGTTGAATATATTAAGAAAGTCATTGTGAACTGTTATTTATTCGTTGGCGATCCGCAGTCATGCTAGAGAACGACGATAAGTTACCGAAAGTTATCGCTACAATCCTTACAGATCGACCGTACTAGGGGTCTGCCAAATAATACAAAATTTGACGATGAAAAAACTTTATAAAAAATTTGAACCTTTGATGACCAATTATTTTTAACGATACATACTACATAAAAGGTAAACTAAAATACCCAACTCTACATATTTATCGTAATTGTGGTCATTCATATATCGTATTCACATATCTTTCATATTATCATCCAATTTTAAAAATTTATTTTAAGTAAAAAAAAAAAAAATTATTCTATTATGAAGTATTTTAGCGTTGGTCATTATCAAACTGTGACGTCCCAATGTGGCCTAACCACAATTTGATTATTATTAATGGCTTTGAACGCCAAAACATCAGTCACAATAATAAAAACTAAAAAACTTGCTGATAAATAACATTATTATATGTATGTACCAACTCTGTTTGATTTATTCGACTCCAATTAGGGTTGCCAGACGTCCTTTATTTTAAGGGACGTCGTGTATTTCAGACCCAAAAATTGATTTTGTCCCCAATTTGAAATCTTCAATAGAGGACAATAATATGTCCTTTAATTTGGAAAAAATGAATCAGCGTGGTTTCTGTGTATTAAAGCCTCTCCTGACGAAAATTATAGACGATACAAAGTGTGAAAATATTCTTGAAAATTGGATTCAGATTCTCAAATCTACGGATGAATACAAGAATCTGCTAAAAATAATACAATACGTATTTTCCACCCCAGTTTCTAACGCCCAAGCCGAAAGGATTTTTTCCTAGTGTACGAATACGTGGATCAAAAACCGAAATAAGTTAGATATTGACTGACTGACTGACTGACGAACTTCAACATGAAATGCAAACAATTTTATAATTTCATTATAGAAAACGAAGAAGCTCTTAGAGCAGCCAAAAGTAATACCAAGTATACTTTTAAATGCAAAAAGATTAATTAAGGTCGTACTACTCACTGGGCTTCGATTAAGGACAAACTACGATACATTGCATATTTACTTTTTTTTAAATTAATAAATGTCGCCAATGATACCATAATAGCATTTAATTAAAAGTATAATGATATCCTTTAGTTTCATCCTATGTCCTTTATTTAATCGTATCAATTCCTCCAATACATAAAACGGGAGGTGGCAACCCTAACTACAATCTACAATAATATGGGCATGTGCCTAGTCTGGTGTCTGGTGGTTGATAATCATGTAAAAACTTTTGTATAAACCTTTATATGATTAAAGAAAAAAAACTAACCTTAATTTAAAAAAAATCCCCAACGGCAACCTTAAAATAAATAATATCTGTGAACTATGAATGAACTTTCTAGTGATCAATTGATTTCACATTATCTCAAGTTCGCTATTATTTCACGAGAAGAATCAGTAGATACAACCCAATAACCAGTTTTAAATAATTAGGTCAAGTTTAGTACTTTTAAGCTACATTTAAATGTTAGGCCTAACGCCTAACTGGTTATTGCCACCATAGGTATTCGAGACAAACTGGACTTATCTCTACGTTCTTAAATTATTTTTCAACTGATCATTAAAACGCGTAATGCCATTGACAGACCTAGCTATAAAATCGCAAGGGTTTTTTGGCTTAGCCTATTTCAGCATATTTAAGAGCAAAAAACGCTGGAGCTTTTATAGCTAGGTCTCTAGTAGACTTAGAGCGAGTGGTAAGGGGGCATACATTAATTACGTGAAATCAAAAAGGGGGGGGGGGGTCCAGCAAAATCTCACGATACTTGAAAAGAATATACGAAGTGGCCCAAATTTATCTCACCAATTTTTTTAATCTCATTTTTTCAAAGATGCTTTTGTTATTGATGCTCTCACCAAATGTTAAGGAAAATCGTAAAATTAACGGAGATTAAGCATTTTATATGAAACCTTATATTTGTAAGAGAATGTATTTATTGTATAATGTTCGCCACGCCGCGCCGGGAGTTGTGGATGATAGGTCGAGGGGTTAGGCTGTTGACTCGCAATCCGTATCCCGAAAATAAATTTTATTTGATTAATTTGTGTTTTTTCAAAATAAATTCATGTAAAATAATATATAGTATTTTGGTTGTACGTTTCAGAATGGAAGAAACTCTCCATCGCCCTAGAGTAAGATCACCTTTTAGAATAGATACGTTGTTTGAAATGGCTTTAGCCTTGTTTGGTGACCAGATCTGAATAGCCAGGTACTTCCCCACCTTCCTCTTCCTCTTACCGCGAAAAAGGGCGTTAATAAATAAATAAATTAGGGCCGGCTAGTAGCCAATTTCAGAGAAATGCGTACGTATGCGCGTGAATGTGTACGTGAGTGCCACCAAAAGTTGATAGAATGCATTGTCATCGACGACGGGTCTATTTGCCGAGTTTCCGCTCGATTGGCTGTCGGAAAGTGGGTTAATTTCCAGATTTGCATTAATTCATTAAATAGTAAAAAATCTTCCTGAAAAACAAATAACGAAAAAAGTCGAAATAAGTTTTATATGTGTTCTATTATCCTATTATTATTAATATTATAAAGGTGAAAGTTTGTATGGATGTATGTTTGTTACTCTTTCACACAAAAACTACTGAATGGATTTTAAAAATTCTTTCACTAATTTATGATTATTATAGGCTATATATATATTGAAAAGTTCTGGCTCTGTGAATAATCTCTGGCGTTATGAAATTATTTATCATACCTTTTCTGTCGCTAACAAAATCGATTTATTGCAAACGTCAGAAACCAATTGTCGCCTTGGAAACGATGTTTTATTTTATTTTTTTTAAATTAGGCAATTCACCCTAAAAATGGTGCTTTTTTGGCGTATCTCTAAAAATGAATCACAGAAGTGTATGTATGCGCGCGTAAACCCGAACGACAGCACCAAATTGGATAATTCTTTTTTTTGTTCGTTATTTTGAGTTGAGCTCTGCCACTATGAAATTTGTATAAAAAATTGTAATAGGTGGCACGCGAGCAGTTTGAAGATTGAATGTACCGGGAAAGAATGTGTGGAATGCGAGAGGTGGAAGGGCGGTGGGGGAGGGGGAGGGGGAGGGGGATGGAGTGGAGGTGGTTAGGGGGGCGAGAGGGGGAGGGAAGGAAGGGGGTGGGGTGGAAGAGGGTGGGGGGAGGTGGAAGGAGGAGGGGTAGGTGGTGGAGGTGGGTTGGAGGGGGAGGGGGGTGATGGGAGAAGTGGAGTGGGGCGAGGGACGGTGGAGGGAAGAGGGGTAGGGGTGGAGGGAGTGGTGTTGGGAGGGTGGGTGGAGGGGGTGGGGGAGGGGGGTTGATGGGGGGAATGGAGGCGGAGTGGGAATCCCCTAATACCATGCGGGCGAAGCCGCGGGAAAAAGCTAGTATTGTTATAATGGAATTCCAAGATAATCGAATTCACAAAAATAGAAATGGTAATCTTATATTGTGTTGTAAATAATATTTTTAACTAATAACTTAAAATAAGCACATTGTTATGACTTATTTGAACCATTGTACTGTACGCATTTCATTATTATTTTATTTTGCTTTGAAGATTCTGTAGCAGTGTTTTAAATAAATGTATATTTTTAAAAGTATTTTATTTATAATACTGTGACCCTTTTGCATCACATGCCTTGGAAAAATATTTTTTTATCTAGCTGCATTGGGATTTGGGACCACAGTGAGGCGTAGCGTGGGTTCAGTCCTTCATCACCCCTCAAACGACGTTTTCCACTTATAATGATGGAAGTTGGAGGAATTCAAATATTCTCAGGATATTCTAAGCCCGGGAATGTGTGTTTTTCTTTATAGGACAATTATTTATGTGCCTATTTAAAAGACAAAGAAGATTAGTTTGAAGGTCGTTTTGTATGTAGAGTCACGTGGAGTAACCGTACGCAGTTTTTACATTGGGATTTTTGTATTAAAACGCTTTAGGTATTTTGCTCATTTTTTTGTTTATTAATATGATTGATCATTAAGGCATCTCAAACAAACATGAAAACCTTATGTTGTTCATAAATCGAAAAGTTATATAAAAATGTTTATATGCATGTTGATTACGAACACTTACCCCACGTGCGGGGTAAGTATTCGCATACCGTAGAGAAGTGTTCAAATCAGATTAGTGGTTATTTTTAATAGAATTATCACTTTGCACCCGTGTAACTAACAATATTTTACCAAAAATTATCATATACTACATCGCTCTGACTCAGTTGGTTACACAATAGCACACATCGGTACGCAAAAATGTCGATTGCAGATGACAAAATTTAAGAAAAAGCCCGAAAAACAGTAATTTACCTACCAATTTTTATTTTCAAATTAGGATTCACTGTACTCATATCCTGCTTCAATGCGACCCAAAATGCTACTGAATTAAGGAACGTGCGGGCGCGAAACAGGCACGACCACCTCGGAAACATCATTGCGAACACTTACACTCTGCGTACGGTTACCCCACGTGACTCTACTGGATTTTTCTAAGACGTAAAAAAATCATTAAGTGGCTCATTATTGATAGCCGTTATAGGCGTCGTATCTATGTTATACCTATCGAGGTTAAAAGGTTCCTTCCAAAGACCAGGAAAACAACTTGTTAACAACGAGCTATTAAAATAGGTAATAGTACCTAATAATACCCAGAAGAATAATTATTTATAATGTTTGCCCTTGCATCTTTGTGTATTTCCTGAATACTAAAAATAGGGGTGTTGTTAGAATAAAGTAAATTTGATTCTGAACAGAAATACTGTCACTGTTGCTCTTACTCCCCCAGATATTGAGCGAAAGGGACAACTGCACCTCGGGCTCGGGCTGATAATAACTAAATATAACCTATGACCGGTCAGTGGTTGAGGGGGCATCGCGTTTGGGTCCCACCCAGGCGTTCCGTGTTCGATTCCTCGGCTGGCTAAGTCCTAAATCACGACTCAAGCAACATTTTCGGCTTACTGTGGTGGTAGTAGGAGATTTTCAAATATTGTCGTGTTATTCGGTTTTCTTTCTTTTTTAAATAAATAAAAAAAAGTAAAATTTAAAAAATTTTAAGTAACCCTAGACACAAAAAAGAACTGATGCCTTGAAACGCCTGAACAGATTTTCGTGAATTGTCACTAAGAACCATCTCTCGATCACGTCAGCTTTCAAACAAAAAAAAAACCGCATCATCGGTCTATTCGTTTAGGAGCTACGATTCCACAGACAGACACACAGACACGTCACTTGCGTGCTTGTGTCGGGGGTTAAAAATCATCAATTTCGAGGTTTTGTATTTCTCATTTTTATCCCTCGAAACTGGACCGATTTTTTTACTAACTCTATTTTAGAAGAAAATACTCTATGTCTGCTTGCATTTAAAAAAATAATTTGTCTAGTTTGTATATTAAACGTCTGTTGATGCCGTTTAAATCAGGCAATTTGAACAGTTTTTGGAGGATTCTAGCTCCTATAAAAAAATCACAACTTACCAACACGCAAGTGGTCGAAAACTACGTTATATTAAAAATAAATTTGCGGTAGTGTCAATATCCAGAGAGAAAATTGAGAATACGTTTGTATAGAAAAATGCCGGTGTCTTCTTAATAACATCCCCATTTAAAAACTAATTATTTTGCTGTTCTGAACCGACATTTTTGTCATTACACATTCTTTTACATTAGATCCACACAGGAGGCCCTGAGGAAAATAATTCCCCTCAGAGCCAATGTTATCTTTTAGGGGTGTTGTGTGCTGTGTGGAGGGTCTTTTTAGGAAAGAAAGGAGAGAAAGTTCTGAGAAGGAAAAAGGTATAAAGGGTGGGTAGGAGTCTGAGCTCAGTGTATCCAGGACTGATGTACGAATTATGAATCCATTCGTCCCACTGCGCTGCAAGGCGATGTTCTGAGAGAGACCTACTGGAGACTTCAAAAGGTCTCCCTCAATCAGTCTCTCCCGATCCGGCCTGCCACGCAGTTGGTGGTCAAACCTCACTCCAAGAACCGGGCACCCCTACTAACTCTCCAAACGTATATCATTTGGGTGACCTATTGCAGTGATGTTGGTTATCCAATAAATGGTTCCCAGGGCGGCGGTACCCATAGATTAAGCCGCCGCTACCCGAATTTCTACCGATTTCTTACATATCTCCCTTAAACATGCAGCCTTACTAAAAAAAAATTTTCAAGGCCGATAACCTGTTTTATTGCAATAACATAAATAAATCCCGTGTACTATAAAACACGATATATTACTCATAAGCTTTCTTACGTGGTCACGCTGTTAAAATGCATTGAAGATCTGACAACGTTGTATATGGTTTTAATTTACTAGGTAAAAATGTTGTTTTAATTCTTCTCGTCAAGGGGCATTATTGGCGCGCCTGTGCATTAGTCCTCAACGGCCCGCGATGAAAACAGCTTGGTGTGTTTATGGCGGAATATTGTGATTTTACTTAATCATTTCTATTGTAGTAACGAATTCACTCTTCTGTTCATATTTTTTTTTTTTTTTTTTTTAATTGGCAATGTTTATTAAAAATACATATGAATACAAAAATAATAAACATTGCCAATTAAAAAAAAAAAAAAAAAAAAAAAATATGAACAGAAGAGTGAATTACAACAGTTACATAGTTACATAAGGTTAACAAAAAAATAAAAAAATTGCCTTTCCTCACCATAAAGAGACAATGCTCTTGTGTTTGGTGAGGGAGTTCTAGCTCTATTAGTAAATTAATGATCGTGTAAGTTAGTAATAACAGGTTATTGTAAATAATAAGTAGGTTAAAAAATCTTGTATAAATTTAAAAATAAAAATCCTGAAGAGTTTAAAAAAATCATAATGATAAAATAAAATAAAATCATATGATTAATGTATTTACCGTGTTATTTGTGTGGTTTACATCAGTTTAATCAAGCTATTGCACAAACGCCTTACTTTCAAAGTTGAACTGTCAGAATATTGTTTTATAGGTTACTTAAAGGATAAAATTTACATTTTAAGATCTTTATTTTAAGAGAATTTCTTAAAAGTGATAATTTTTTTATAAAATTAATATCTAATACATGTGTTCGTAAACGTATCAAAGAAATTAACGTTTTTAGAGATGGAAGAAATCTGTGTTAAATGTGGGTATTATTTTTATGTTATTTTTTGGCAATAAAAAAAAATTAAATTTTTAATTTTTTTTATTGTATGCACGAGGCAAAAGTGAGGTGACAGTTTCCTTCCAAATTCATTACATAAAAGGACTGTGTTTTTGAATTTTGATTTTTTTTTTAATTTCTCTATATTTTTGTCAAAAACGTTTTGGTAAGAAATTTTTTACCGCGTTTGAATCTTAAAATATGGCAGTTTTTTTAAAACTAAAGTGTATTTCATATACAAAATCTAAAATGTAATTTGATCTAGTTTTCATAAATGGTATTTGTTTTTACGAAACCTTCAAAAATAAGAAAAATAAAGAACATTTAAAATACTTTGGAAAAATTCCAAATTTCGTTCAGACATCATCATTACAGAGTATAAAATGAAGTAGCTCAAAATGTATGTGCGCGTTAATCTTTTAAACTACGCAACGGATTTTCATGCGGTTTTCACCAATAGATAGAGTGATTGAAGAGGAATGTTTATATGTATAATACATGTTAATTATATTAGAGAAAAGCCGAGAAAATCAATGAAAATATATTTTTGTGCGATTTTAAACGGCTGGCGGGCCGTACTATAGTCACTTTTGAAATTCGTTCTACGGAAGAAATTGGAAAATAGATGTCCTAGAGCAGGGGTGCTCAAACGGTCGATCGCGAGTGCTTTTTGAGCCGATCTGAAGAAAAAAATTGCCGATGTAAATAGATCTATTTACAGTTTTTGTTTTAGATGATCCTCAATTAATAAGAACGTCCATTTTTCTTGCCCCTTTGTTTATTATTATTATTATTATTATTATATTGTCAATGGTCGCGTCTTTTTGTTGTCGTTTACTCTATCCTCATCTATGGTGTATGACGTCACAAGTCCCCATAGAAAAAAAAATCGTCAAATTATTTGCATATTCATGGTGAAATATCGTCGAAAATTGCCCTCTTTCAAAACCCAAAGTTATCGTTCTAGTTTCTAGTGTGTGGTTTAATTTATTTATGAGTCAGTCAGTCCGAGTTGTAACTTGAAGGCGATACGAAGTATTAATAAATAATACAAAATGAGTGCGGTGAATAGATTCACTCTTAATTTAAAACCAGTTTTGTGATCAGAATGTAAAATTCCAGTTGGGGACCCATCTGCTGACACATTTCGAAAGAAAAACTCTTAGTCGAAGTGCAGTTATATAATTCTAGTTGCAAGTTCAATTTGGGAACCTTTATTGGATAACCAACACCGCTGCCATAGGTCACCCCAAGTGGTTCGCTACGTTTGGTGATTTAGCAGAGGTGCCCGGGTTCATGGGATGAGGTGTGTTTAGGTCTGATGACCAGGACACACTGAACCCCAGATTCCTACCCACCCCTTAAACCCTTTTCCTTCCCAGAACCCTCGTCTCCTTCCTTTCCCTAAAAGACCCTCCTAAAGATGACATAGGCCCTCAGGGAAATTATTTGCCTCAGGGCCTCCTGTGTGGAGCTTATGTAAAAAAAAAAAAAAAGACTATTTATGTACTGTCAGAATAAAAAAAAAACATTTTCATGCTCTGAGTGTAGTTTTAATTCACCGCGTACAGATTTAATTCGAACCAGTTTTGTGTTTATAATATAACTATAAATTAAATAACAAGTTGCCGATTCACCTTGTAGAATACTCTCAACCCCCTTATTTCTACTCCCCCCCACCCCACCCCCGGAGTCGATCGATCGGAGTCTAATATTATCTATGTAGATCGCCAGCAGTTCAAGTTTGAGCATCCTTGTCCTAGAGTAAGTAGGTATTTGATTTTCCCTTTTCAAATATCCAGTGTTGCATTGTAAGCATTGTATAATTAGTGGCGATCGCTCGAATTGCATTACATAGTATAAAATGAAGTCGCTCAAAATGTATGTGCGCATAGATCTTTTAAACTACGAAACAGATTTTCACCTAAATGTTTCACCTAAATTTTCACATAAATGCGGTTTTCACCAATAGATAGAGTGATTCAAGGGGAAGGTTTATATGTATAATACATGTTTATTATATAAGATAAAAGCCGAGAAATTCAAATATTCATTTCAGGCAGCGGGCAGCGGGCAGCGGGCAGCTGGCAAGCGGGTGGTGTGGATTTTATAAAGGTTGGGTAATGGCGTTGTGTTTCGTTAGCCACAGCAACGTGTGGCCGGGTCTGCTAGTCATTACTCTCAGGCTGTGTAAACAATGTGTATTTCTTTCCATGAACAATTTTTTAATTAGTAATGTTTTCAC